>JAMZAV010000629.1:0-318124 GCA_024449915.1 Sweltsa coloradensis
ACCCAGAGTGTAACATCTGTGTTGCCTTTTATTCAACTGTATATTAAAACAGTATATCAATGATTAATCATACATGTTTTCTGTTGCAAATCCTCCCAACTCTAACATGTTGGCAACAATGGCGTCTCCTGGAGTTTGGTGTAGTGGGTGTCATTCTAGTAGCACAGTGGTTTGAATTCTGTGACTAGATTGACCCTCACTATATCAGATTTCACTTCTCATCAACGAGGTACATTCCACTAGGAGTTGGCTACGTGTCGCGCAACATCGCAGAAAACAATGCCGAAGCAGAACAGTTTCCAGGGTTGTGTGGGGTTCTTTGGTCCACTAGCCTGTACAGTGTATCTGTATCTTGTACGAGCTATGGACCAAAAACCACATTCAACCAATGACGTGAGAGACTGGTGAAAATCTTCCAAATGTTCCAAGTGATTTTATTTTTTTATTAATTCTTGTAGGCCTTCATTCAGCAATATTGAAAAAGTGTTATTAATAATACTAAATATATCATGTATAGTAATTTTGCGCCAGCGGTTTAACCGAGGTTATTTAATCGGTTCCCACTAGAACACCAAAGTTAAGCAAACTCGGGCGTGGTCAGGGGTAGAGTGGGTGACCGCTCTGCCCTGAAACTCACGTTTATCGCTGGTAAGAGCAGACGGAGGGTTCGAGAGCTAATGTTACGGTTTCGTACTCCTCGACGTCTGCTCGGAAGTCCTGGTTAGTGAAGGAACCTATATGACTGTCAAGGTAACACCGTCTTTTCGGATGTGACGTTAAGCCGTTGTTACCTTGGTACTATTCGAAAAAAGTAGGCTACATGCCGGTACCGGGTTTCCGCTCACTCCTTCTGTTCATACTTCATCCTCATCCGTCACCACTCATCGTCTCGAATAGCCAAAGTGCATTAATATGGTGCGATACGTCTAGATTGACCTCACTGCTTCTCTAAGAACTCCACACGAACCTCAAGTCACAGTTGCGTCTGGCTCTTAGACTTGTGAGCTTCACAGTGTGTTAAACTTGTAAAGCTTCCAAGTCTAAGAGTTAGACGGAACTATTATCTAAATATATAATTTAAATTTTGGGTTGTCAATGGTTAAAAATATATTAACTTATCAATAACTGGGTGACATTATATTGGAAATCGCTAGCCTTCTATTTCTTGCACAATTGTTAGAATTGCAATCTAATAATAAAAACTATTACCAGTGTTAAAACATAACAATTTTTCCGTGGGATGCCTGTAGGGTACACATCTATTTGTCCTGTTGGACCGTCTTCCACAGAAGACGAACTTGCTAACGTCTTGTTTAAATACAATTAGAAAAACCCTGTTATAGTATACACGCCCCTTTTACTGGTATTCGCATAGATGACTAATATACCTATACCCTTTGAGTCAGGACGGCCCTGTCTGGCATCGAGTCGGAAACCTCTGTCAGTATTGTGCTGTGGTCTTGTGGTTTGCATCTCGGCTTCCAATGCAAAAGGTCCAGGGCTCGATTCCCGTTAAAGACATAAGTTTTTAAACTTTTGATTAGGACTTAAGTCCATCAGTTCTTGTCTTAAGAATTTGTAAACGGTGACTTTGGAGCCGTTCTAGCAACTAGGCACATAATAAATTAATTAAAGTGGTTCTGAATGGGCCTTGTTGATTCTGGCGTTGATCTTCGCTTTGTCCATACCACTGATTGGTATATTTCCTATTAAAAATATCGATTTTTGGTAGGTTATCGCTCACTCGTCGATTGCGTCGGGGCCTACAGGGTTGTCTTGGTCGCTTTGATTTACTGTCCCCCACTGAAAATCAATTATATGACTGAGTGGGTAGACTCTAAATACGTTCGTGAATAATCTTTACTGTTAAAGCGCCCTAAAACTACTACTACAATAAATATATTTATTTTCTGAATCGAAACATATCTTGTTTCGTTCGCTTAACGGTTGCGCAGGTAAACAACATAACCGTTTAGTAATTGTGTAACTACATGCAATTTGTGGAGGATACACAATGAAAACGATCGAATGGGCCGCATCCACATAACATTAAGATCGGAATCAGTCACTGAGTGCTTGTAATCATGCTATTTCTGTGGTCTAGTTAGCCAGCGCCACCACGGACCGTCCATCATTCCCGACTGGTGAATCTATCTCACTGCTCTGTCTGCTGTGAATCCATTGATTGATCGCGCATATGAAGAAGGACTTTTATACATGTTAAGATGAAGCAATTCTGCATGTGTTTGTGTCTTGTATTGCTTGTGTATGTTACAGTGAGTATAAGAATTATATTTTGTGGGACTTGGTAAGTATAAGAATGATATTTTGTGGGAAATATTTGTTGAGCGAGCGTAGCGAGCGTCTCCACTTGACTCTTATGGCTCGAATGTCTGGGTTTTTTTTTCTGTTACTGCTTCGATACAGGTCGCACCGTTTCTCTGATCGACCTGAAATTTTGCACACATGTACATACCACCTAGGCGGGTTGCTGTATAGTTTTTGAACAAAATCCGATCGTTGGTTATAAAAAATAAAAATAAAATAAAAAAATAAAAATGTACCGATCGTTATGAAATTTTGCAAGGTCAATAAGTACAACATTCTCTCCTATTTTCCAAATTTTCAGCTAAATCGGTCACGACCTTAAAGACTTATTGCTAATTATAATTCGAAAAATGATATTAAAAATGAAGGAGGCAGTGAAGATACAAAGATACACTTTAGAAGGCATGACGTGAATTAGTACAATGCAAAGATGTTGGAATAGTAAAGTGTACAAATAATGTCAATATCCAGGTAGGCCTACACTGTGTGGTGGGCCTTATGGGAATGTCGTACTCGGGTCATGTTGCACGTACCGGTGCTCGCTCAACAACGCGTCCAACTGAGCGTTTTCCTAGTATGTATTATACCCCTCTTCAGGTGCGTATAGGTATATCTAGGTTTAGGGAACTGACGTTCATTACCAAATTTGAATATGTCCATACTAATAACCTCAAATACAGACCAGTAAAGGTTTTTAATGCGTCCGGCTTTTATTAGCGTTAACTGTGAGTGAGGAAAAATTTGAACCGGGCTTCGCGCCGGAAAACGGCCATGCGCCATTGCAGGTGGGCGTGACGTCATCGTGAGGTTCGCCGAGGCGGCGAGCTGGCAGTTCTGCCAATCAGCTTCCCCTCCTCACCTCACGATGACGTAACCCAGGAACTTTGAACATGCATAGAATCCACAGATTTTATTTTTTATAGATTATTTTAATTGCGATGTTTATTAAATTGAATATTACAAATTACTAAATACGTGTAAGATATATTTGAAACCAAGGACAGTTCCCTAATGTGAAGGAATGTCCGAGTGCTGTTTAAAGAGTACGCAATCCCTTTCATTCGCATTAACGACTGAAGAACAACTTGGAAAAAACCTTCAGTCAGGATTGTCGGTCTCGACGGGATTTGATTCCGGTGATGAGTAGATGAGGTACACAACGGCATAAGATTTGATTTAATGTAAGTGTGGATAGGGCATGATGTCTCACGGATCTGTGGGGTGGGGCACACGCAAACAACCGGGACAGGGCACAAGATGGGATTATGTCTAGTCAACGAATAAAGATACAGCCATTGATATTAAACATCTATAGTAAGGCTAGATCCGCAGTCTCCAATACGTCCACACAGGCGCGAGAGTACCAAATTAAAGCGTCAATCACACCATTTCAAAATGGCGATTTTGCGTTTTAATTTATGTTTTTTTAATGCAATAAAGTATTTTTCTGGTTTGTTTGATATGACTTGAACCCTTTTAACAACAAATGGACCATTTTCTAGAATAAAAAACGTAAAAGAAAAACGTCTAGCAGGCTTTGATGGTCACTTTTCTACGATTTAAATAAGTTTTTTAATAAGTTTAGCCTGTAGAAACCCAAAAAAAGTTACAAATCACAATTAATTTCCGTTAATTTGAGAAAGAGTGTTAGTCAACTGTGTTGACCCCCTCATTGTTTGACCACTCATAAGTTTTTTAAGTTATTCTGGAAGTCAGTAATGTGGCGATGAAATATGTGACAATTGAATTCATGAATATCTACACATTTTTTTTTGTTATCTCAGAACTAACTTTGACTGACCCTTCAATAATTATCGATTCTATTTCAATTTTGAACTAGCTGGATTGATTCGGGGAAATTATGGGCAAACTTCACTTCCGTCGACTTTTAAGTCGAGGGGACGTGGGCAAAGCCGTTCGACACGCACGGGTGAGCAACGCTATTATTAAAAATGAAACTATATAACAGGTAGTAACGTTGTAAATAAAAATCATTGGACTTTCCACTGTTATTAATATTTTTATTTCAAATGTGATATTTCGAATCCTTTACAGGAGTCTTTATCAAACTAACAATTAATAAACCACAACAGACAGGACAAAAAATTGTTAACTCACCAAGACTAAACCTAGGGATGAGGTTCAGTCGTCTAAGGGTATTATTTATTCTATACCTTGCGAATGTGATGCAAGATACATTGGTGAAACCAAGAGACTTTTGACGGCTAGAATTAAAGAACACAAGAACAATGTGAAACAACATAAGATTGATACATCCAAAATCACAGAACATGTGTACGAAAATCACCATCGTATTAATTGGGAAAAAACTTCAATCCTGGCACATGAATCTAATGCCACAACACGAAAAATTAAGGAAGCTGGTTTGATTTCCTGTGTGGCCAATACAATCAGTGTGCCTAGTGTTAATTATCCAGCCATTTGGAAGAGTTTTTGTCCATCAATTTCATCACTAGATCAATAGTTTTATTTCATCCAACATGTAGGCCTAAATTTAATGTTATGTTTTTTGATATTTTTATTTTCATTCATAAAAATCTTTTTTGTTCATAATTTGGTACTAATACACAGCCATATTTATATTTTTTGTGAAATGTTTTTTGTCCTGTATGTTGTGGTTTTTTAATTGTTAGTTTGATAAAGACTCCTGTAAAGGATTCGAAATATCACATTTGAAATAATAATGTTAATAACAGTGGAAAGTCTAATGATTTTTATTTACAGAGCAACGCTATGTTCTAAATTCTGAAGTAGAATAAATAAATAAAATAAATATAATAAATTGTATTTGGAGTCTACCCACTCAGTTATATAACTGATTTTCAGTGAAGGAAAGTAAATCAAAGCGACTAAGCCAACCCTGTAGGCTCCGACGCAATCGACGAGTGAGCGATAACCAACCAAAGATCGATATTTTTAATAGAAAATATAGCAATTTAATTTATTTAAGAATAAAAATAAAATAACATGTATTACAGGAGAGTTACTCCAACGTAGGAGCTAAACGGCAGAAGCAGATCTCCGAGGAAGAGTCCAAGTCACAGTGTCGCGGATCGGAGGGTAAGAAGTGCCGCTTGGAGGCGACTGAGATCTTCCGAGCGAGGACCGACCTGACGACACTGCGCCCTCGCAAGGTCGGCGCTGGACCAAGGTCAAGTCATCTGTACAAGAACTTCAGAGCGTCCGCCACCACAAGTCCCATGACGGTATTTAAATTTAAATTTGTGCCGAGGGAATAAACGTGGTACAGGGTGTAATGAATGTATGCTCCTTTTTCATGGTGAACTAGGTTAGTCGCGGATATGACAATTGTGAAGGGATGCCCGAGGGCTGTTAGGAGGACTCAATCCCTTGTATTCACATTAACGACTGGGGAAAACTCCAGAAAAAAAAAACTTTTTTATACAAAGATGTACAATTCAATTTATTTATTTTTAAATGTATTTAATTTTATAACTTATAACGTTTGTAAGAGGACTATATCACCGAAGCTTCCTTGGGTGTTTCACTGACACCGTAAAACATGCAAAATGTTTGCCATGACTACTTCATAATATTTCTCGAAGAAAGTAGGCCTTCATGTCAAAACGCCGAGCTCTCTCTATGTTGCTTTTTTTATTATTAATTTCAAAACATATGAAGCTTGCTCATTCGATACAGCATCAACGATGGCGGCCTAGTGCAATAAGCCTGTGTGGAACGCGAGATATTATTGGCGTCAACAGTCTATTGGCAAGAGTATCGGTGCACAGAGCCGGTTAATTTTTACGACAATTGGTCTAAATCGGAAATAAATATGTATACAAAATGAGTATATTATGCCGGCTGCTGTGCATGTGTACTGAACGTTGGGAACATTGTTTGTGCATGTGTTTACACTTCCAGACACGGTGTTCATGATCGTGGACATCAACTACTTAATATTTATCGGGTAAATGATAGGTTTTCAGTTTGACAGTATATATTTTTTTTGTTGATTTTTTTTTTAAAGCACATTTCAATCGGACGAATTGTACCTATATTAGAGAATATTGGAAATACACATCCGCAAAAACTGCTCAAAAAGTGAAAATATTTGTTTTCCTCGGAAATGTAATATCATTGCTGTATGCTGTTTTTTTTTTCGATAAGCAAAATCTAAAAAAAAAAAAAAAATCAAATAAATCTTCTTTTAGAAATGCGCTTAATATTTAAATTTGAACTTAAATTGTAGCTTCAGTTCAAAATCCAAAATGTGTCAAAAATTCATTAATATTCACACAAAAAAAAGCTCCAAAACAATGCTGAAAATGAATTCTTTGCTGAAAATGACATAATTTATACAAATTCAATTCGTGTCTGAAAGGATTAAGTACTTGTAGCTAAGGTGTCAACCTCCAACAGGAAGGCTACGATGACGTGACACGCTGTCGCCGGGGTAAGATCTGCCGTGAGGAGGCAACAGACGACTTCATGGGGAGGGCCGAGTCCGCAGAGAGGTCCACCACTGTGAGGCCCCGCAAGGTGCTGCGTCGCTGGTACAGAATCAAGCACCGGTATGGTCGCAGGATACGAGTGGTGCGCCAGTCCACACAGGCGAACACTCCGCTGCTCATCGTCGTCACCTTCGCGACAAGGAGGTAACGCCATTGTACTGCAATCTTAAGTGAACCTAATTAAAATTGAAATAATATTGTGTGACGATAAAATGGGAATTGAGAAATAGACCTAGTAGTAAGACACTCACAATCCATAACTCTAACAGTGTACCATTGAATAGTTATAGAATGCTAGTCGGGAGAATAACGATAAGGATAAATAATAATAATTTTTGTGGGATGCCTGCCCAGGGTGCAATTCATGCTCCTCTTCACTAACTAGGTATGTGACGGATGGGACGGACTATTGTGAAGGGACGTCCGAGGGCTGTTTAAAGAGGACTAATCCCTTGCATTCGCATTAACGACAATGGAAAACCTCGGAAAAAACCTTCAGTCAGGATTTCCAGTCTCGACGGGATTTGAAACTGGGGCCACCCGTATCAGAGTCGCGTGCTTAACGCTCGAGCCAACTGTCGGTTGCGAATAGGATTAGGAATATTATTTATTATTATATAACCATCGACAGTCCTGCGTTACTTATTTTGTGCAAACAATTTCTCACTGACACCGCAAGTCAACGAACCATTTTAGAATTATTATATAAATACTTTTGTTTTGTAAAAATATACAAGAATAAATCAAACGCACACATTCTGTGGATTGCAACGAAAATGGAAAGGTCTTTTAATTTCGTATATTTCATTCAATTCCAGGCCGTATCTAAGAACAACGAGGCTAGTAGCACCATACACGACCGTTGCCACCCTCGCTACTGTTCCGGCTACAGAAGCTCCTCCCCCTCCACCAGTGACCACGCCCCCTACTCAGGCGGCGACAACCGTAGCTCCGCCCCCTGCTGTGACACTTCCCGCTGCCCCAACCAAAGCTCCGGCTGCCGCGGGAGGAGGGGCGAATGGAGGGGATGGTGCAGCACAAGCGACGGAAGCAGGGGGTGAGGGTGGGGGAGGGGCTGGAGGAAAACCTAGTAAACCAAGCGCTGGTGCTGGTGCTAGTGGTGATGGAGAGGATGGAGCGGATTCGACAGATGAAGTAGATGCTGGAAGTAGTGCCACGTCCAAGAATAAGAAGAAAGTGACTAGCGCGGATACGGATGAAGAGGACACCGCAGACGATGGTCAAGATGGAGGGACTACGTGAATCCAAGAAAATAATAAAGAGACCAGCGCGGATGATCTGGGTGAAGAATAGGGCTGAAGTAGTGCAAGACCCAAGAAAAGGAAAGTAAGCAGTGGTGGCGGGGACGAGGGGGCGCACATGGTGGAGGGGTTGACGACAAAACTGGTAGTGGTAGTGGTAACGATTGAGACAATGAATAGTGTAAGGGTTGTAATGTGAACGATTGGGGTGATGAAAGGTGCAAGGGTGGTAATGGGATCGATTGGGGTGTTGAATAGTGCAAGGGTGGTAATGGGAACGATTGGGGTGTTGTGGTTGACCGCTGCCCTGAAATACACGTATTCCGCTGGCCAAGGTCCCATGTGGAATCTCGAACCAACGAATAGAAAAAGTGCAACAAATGGAGAGAAATAAAATAGTAGTGCAAGGGTGGTAATGGGAACGATTGGGGTGTTGTGGTTGACCGCTGCCCTGAAATACATGTATTCCGCTGGCCCGTGTTGAGTAGGAACTTTTAAAAAAGAACGCGTTCCTAGGAACGCGGCCTTTAATCGGGAACATTTTAAGGAACGCGTTCCACTTTGCGCTAGAGGAACTTTAAAACACAAAAGTTACAAATGTATGGTAACTTTCAATAAAGTTTTAGAAGTTCCTTTCACACTTAGTGATGACAAAACCCACCATGTTTATACATCTGAAAACGAATTTTGCTGATACAAATATAAAAATTAGTTGATTAAAAAACAGTAGCATATCATTTTTAGGAGACATAACCTCGATTGATGAATCTGTCATATTTGCTAGCGACGACGGGGCTAAAAAATCGCAACCTAAATCCTATGTAACATAATTTATCTAATAAAGGAACTTTTAACCAGGAACTTTTATATTTCAGGAACTCAAAAGTTCCTTTTTTTGTGAAGGAACTGTAACTTTTAAAAGTTCCATTTGAAGGCCAAGTAACTTAACTTTTAAAAGTTCCTTTTTTGCGGGAACTTACCCAACACTGCCGCTGGCCAAGGTCCCATGTGGAATCTCGAACCAACGAATAGAAAAAGTGCAACAAATGGGGAGAAATAAAATAGTAGTGCAAGGGTGGTAATGGGAACGGTTGGGGTGTTGTGGTTGACCGCTGCCCTGAAATACACGTATTCCGCTGGCCAAGGTCCCATGTGGAATCTCGAACCAACGAATAGAAAAAGTGCAACAAATGGAGAGAAATAAAATAGTAGTGCAAGGGTGGTAATGGGAACGGTTGGGGTGTTGAATAGTGCAAGGGTGGTAATGGGAACGATTGGGGTGTTGTGGTTGACCGCTGCCCTGAAATACACGTATTCCGCTGGCCAAGGTCCCATGTGGAATCTCGAACCAACGAATAGAAAAAGTGCAACAAATGGAGAGAAATAAAATAATAGTGCAAGGGTGGTTATGGTAATTTCAAAATATCGCACTTTAAAGTTTAAACTTTGAACAAAAGTGAGTAGAATCAGAGTCGGCTTCGGAACAACCTTTTACGGCATTTTACCAGTAATTACAATTAAATAATGTACAAATTATTTGATTTAAATAATTAATCAGCGAATTAATTCCATTTTTTTGGTAATTTCACAGATTTACAGTCATAGAATACAAACATAATACATACAACATAGCAAATTTAGTACAACTCTTGGAATATGAGAAAAAGCATATACCTTAATCCAAAATAGACTGTCGTCACATGCTCAGTTTTCCAACATATTGCTTATAGATCCAAAACTTAAGAGGCCTCGGGAGTCGCAGACTTCTGCCACTTTAAGAATAAAATCTAAATGGGTAAAGATAATTACATGAATTCTTTTGTAACATATTAAAGAATATTTTGTTTAGGGTCCTACCTTTTCGTTTTTTTTCCGTGCGTAAAAAAAAGTTATTGAGTAAAATGAAAATGAAAATGCAGTTATCACAAAAATACAAAATTGGGTCTCTACATAATATTATATTAAAGAACGTCCTAAAATTTCATCAAAATCGGATGTATAGTTTAGACGCAAATATCTTAGCAGTTATTGTCAATATTGTTGCGGGTAGTCTAGCTCCAGGGGCACTTGCTTTCATTTCGCAAAGTTAGCTCGTGTCTCGGAGTAGGAGACTCGCTCTTGGTTTGTCGCTAATCGCCGCTCGGGTGATGTGTGCCTGTGTGTGTGTTGGATGTGCGTTGAGTCATTGACGCATGCAATGCGGACAATCTATGTGGTGAAGGTCACGCACGCATACCATTCGACTCGCAAAACCCAGAGCTTTCATCTCACTGTCGATTTTTAAATTTAATATTTTAATATTACTGTTCCATGGAAGGAATTGCTACTTAGAAAACGCTAAAAGGAGCACGTAACCTCAGGATCTTGCAAATTATAGTTATCTTATGGGAACTTATAAATAATTAAAAATGAATTTTACTTTTAGTGTTTCTAACGCAATTGAAACCTGCTCGAATTTAGAAGTAAACATAAATATCATAAACGTATTGCATCCCTACAGCCCTACTGTTTACATTTTACCGTTTGTGACTTCCGCGTCTTTCCGAGGATGGCAGGAAGGAACCCATTTCCACTTATTGTTTTTTGGAAAATTTCTATGAATTTGTATAGGTACCTTTGACATGAACTTTAAAAAATGAGAACCTGTTTAGAAATTGCTGTATTTTCCTACTTTTTTAATATAAGAGGTAGTGTGTCTAAGTTCCCTTTACGAAGCTCTTTATATTGTGGAACTTGCCCGTACTGGCCATCAAAGCGTATACTTTGTGCCGTTGTGCGGATACCTTGTGATTCCTTGTTATTTCTATAAATTGTTAATTGTTGCGGAAATGATCTTATAATTGGTCTGGGTAACACTGCATGAACAGAGGCAACCTCAAAAGTATGTACCCTATATGAAACATTAGCAGGAGAACCGCGGCACAGAAAGGGAGACACGATAGCGGCCAGAAACGGTTTTCAAATTTGTAAAATACGGATGTTGGGAACCACTCATCTGTGGTTCGACAATAGAAGTTGGAATGACATGGAAAACGTATATTCAACCCTCTACCAACAACATTGCTGTGTGTGTTCAAGTAAATAATTAATTGTGATAAATTTTAAATTTTTATCGTGGGAAACCTGTTATAGGGTGCAATTAGCCTCTCTTCAGGTGAATTAGGTATGTGCGGATAGGAAATTGTGAAGGGATGTCCGAGGGCTGTTTAAGAGGACTCAATCCCTTGCATTAGCCTTAACGACTGAGGAAAACCTCGGAAAAAACCTTCAGTCAGGATTGCCAGTCTCGACGGGATTCGAACCCGGGACCTCCCGAATCAGAGTCGAGCGCTTAGCGCCCGAGACAACACTGATAAGTTATGAAGGAACAGATGTATTTTATTTTAATAAGAAATGTATAAGTATGTTTGTAACCAGGTACACAATTGGAAATAGAATATAATAAAACATAATGGATTATACTGTTCTTTAATTCTACCTATCCGAGCAAAAGAGATCTAAACTTGAATAAACAAAGACAACAATACAATCGGTTGACTGTAGTTCATTGTTGTGTCTGCATTTATGAAATTAGATTTACTTAGTTGTCCTCCTTTGTAAATTTGTTTTTTAAGTAATAGGATAGATATTAAATAAATAAATAGATAAATATAATAACATATGAATATATTTTTCTCGTTTGTGTTCTTTTTGTGTTTATTTGCGCCATGCCTTACAAATAACTACAGGAACTTTCATTTTGTGTTTTTCAGGGAACCCTAGAAGTATCTCAAACGTAGACCTCGTACGTTTTTGAGTACCTTTAAAAATAATTTCTTGTTAAAGTGTTATAGTGCTGTTATAGTGGCACGCATAATATTAAAATCATTAGTATTACATGAATGAATACTTTATTTAAATCCGTTTGTATGTTTAAAAAAAAGAAACCAGACTTATCAAAATTAATTATTCTCATACATGCAACACGACTGTAATCTCGTTTGCGAGACCCCTACAGTACATGTGAATTCCCGCTGAAAATCAGGTATTTACCACAAAAAGCAACTAATATTGAAACATGGTTGGTGTTCAAGAGATACCAAAAAAATGTTGTCTATATAGTTTTATCATTTAATTTGCAGCTAGTCTACCTGTCAGGGGCAGTGGAGTAACTATCCCTTGTTTTTTTTTTTTTTTTTTTGGGGGGGGGGGTGAAAATGTTTGTAACTTCAAAATGATCAATGGTCAGCATGGCTAGTGAAAAGGGGTATATAGGTATGGTCAGTATGTCATCCAAAAATAATTTGTGGGCATTATGCTCTTTGCTGGGTAAAGTACATGATTGTGTATAATGGGGGGGGGGGGACCTCAGCTTATGGGCAAAGACCCGGAAAATGGTTCGATCATTAGTGTGTACTGTGTAAATAGGGTATTTTAACAATTTTTGGTGACAAACCCTCATAATAGAAGTACGAAACAATTGCAACAATATGAAAATTTCTCAATATCTACATAATATGTCAATAAATACTTCATAAAATAAAAAAAGTGTGCCCCCCTCGACCCAGCCCCCGCAGTTACGTCGCTGGCCAGGGGCTTTTTTTCCTGCGCATGTGACCTTGGCTAGATCGCGTGCTACGAGACTTGGGACTGGGAGCATATGTCTCCAGCCGTCGCCGACCATCTCTGTCGAGTCACTTACTCATTTGGTAGCTATAGTAGTGCGGTATTCGAAATTATAATGGAGAGCTCTGACAAGCGACGTTCGAAATCTAAATTACATCTATCTGCAAGACGGAAGTGCGGAAGAAGAGTACTGGGGCTAGCTTGGCGGTATGGAGAGCTAAAAAACGGTAAGCTATCATGCTAACAAATAATAAATTTGATATTTATATTTTATAATAAATCGGTTCGGTTAGACAGAATTGTTTAAATTATATACAAAGTTACCCCAGCAACCAAAAATACAAGATGTATGAAAAGAATTAATTATATAACAACAATTTTTTTATTGCTTATACTTCAAAGTTTCTACACTCCAGTCAGCATGTATTATTTCACGATTATTAGCTCTGAGGTCGGCTGCTAAATAATAATACGTGAGTTACAGTTGCTGGTGATTGTCTTCCGATACCGTGGTGGTACGACAAAACTGATGAACGAACATTTGTCCTTTGTTCTATGGTGTGGGGTGGGGTGGAATGGCGACTAACTAGACAGTTATGCTTTACAATTTTCATGTGACACTGTTTTCTAATAAGAATTCACGCAAAATCTATATTATTCTATTAATTCCATAGCATTTTTTTTATAAATTATGTTCCTCTAACATTTTGAACAATCTAGTTTTGCGACGGAGGGGAGGGGGTCTAGAAGTATAATACATTACATTATAATGTATACCTCGTTGTTATGAAGGCTTGGAATAAATTTGTGTGGCTCGTTGGTCTTGTTGTTAGCGTATCTGCATCCAATGCAGAATGCCCAGGGTTCGATTCCCGCCAAAGTCAGAAGTTTTTAACTCTGATTTGGACTTAAGTCCATCAGTTCGTGTCTTAGGAGTTTGGAGCCGTCTTAGCAACGAAGCACATAATAAATTCAGAGTTGTTCTGAATCGGCCTTGATGATTCTGGCGTTGTTCCGCGGGTGTTCGCACTGTCCAAATTTCCTATTAAAAATGTTGATCTTTGGTTGGTTATCGCTCACTCGTCGATTGTGTCGGGGCCTACAGGGTAGGCTTAGTCGCTTTGATTTACTGTCCCCCCCCCCGTGAAAATCAGTTATATAACTGAGTGGGTAGACACGGGTAGACACGAAATTTTATTTATTTATTTATTTTTGTATTTATTTACTCAACCGAAATTGACTACTACAAAAAAGCTCGTGTTTTGAACGCAATAAACAGGTGGGAAAAATGAAGACTCGAGTTGGTAGGGTGGGAGGGAAGGGGATGGGGGGACAGGGGAGATATACATAGCAATTTTCAGTTCTACATTATAGTATACCTCTTTGTTAAGATGGCCTGAACATAATTTAAGCATTACAAATTAGAAGTCGTTTCTCTACTGTTCTGCGTAGAGTTCTACAATATATTATTTGATGATAAATGAATGATGATGAATGATATTCAGGCACTGGTATATAATAGCTCACCGCCTATGTCCGAGTCCGCCCCGACTGTCAAAATAAAAAGACAGGGCGTCTTCATGGGTCAAGACAATGTGAATTCCTTGCAGTTTCGTAATAAAATGTTTAAATGACCCTGACCTACCGCTATGTAGTTAGATAGCTTGGATATCGCGACTCACACAGCAGCTATTCGCATCCACTCTCCCGTCTCGCTGTGGCTGGCTGGCGAGTCTGTCACAGCCATCGAGACCACGTGACTGATACGAGTCTGAGCGCGATCTCTGGAGAGAAGCATGCGTTACGCGGGACTCCCCAATAGTGTTAATGGCCCCAATCGAAATTAGTGTAACTTTAATATTAAAAATAAATTTAATAAATTAAATCTTAAATATCTGTTTAAAATCTCATACCACTGTCAATCTGTCAACGATAGTTAAAATAGATATGATAGATATATAAATAGTACATTCTTTTGTGTGCATTTAAATGTATCTAGTTTTATTTACTGTCCTCCATGAATCAGACTGTAAATAGATAGATATGTGATGGCTTTAAATGTACAAATCCCACTGAATCCAAATCCCATTACGTCCATGTTGCAAAATGTCTAAATAATTCAATAATAAATTAAATTAAAAATAAATGGCTTAAAAATGTACAAATCCCACTGAATCCAAATGCTATTAATGATAATAATAATTGGATGAGCGAAGCGAAGACTTCAATTTCACCGACCCCCAAAAAAATTTAGCTCGGGTGTTTTTTTTTTTTTTTTCCCCCGTCTGATTGTTCGCTCTCTACCGGGCAAACGGCATATCCGATCTTGATGAAAATTTGAGGGGACCTTCGAAATCTTTGAACTTAGACTTGCTACGTTTTTGGGTCTCATCGAAGAAATATTTCTCATGAATATCGAACTTTTACGATTTTTTTTCGATTTTTAGTGCGATATTTTCGTGACATTTGGGCCGATTCTGACCAAACGGGTGGGGCTACAACGTTCATATTTCACATGGAATTAAGGTTATGGTGATGTATTGCTTTTTGAAAGAAAAAATTGAAAAAGTTAGCCAGAATATATAGAAATAAAGCTTTTAATATAGTTTTTTGATTTTTTGTACGATATTTTCGTGCCATTTGGGCCAATTCTGACCAAACGGGTAAGGCTACAACGTTCATATTATACATGGACATTAAGGTTATGGTGATGTAGTACCTTTTGAAAGAAAAAGTTGAAAAAGCTAGTCAGAATTCATAGAAATAAAGCTTTTAATATAAGTTTTTTACGGTAAATAATACCAATTAACAAGAAACAAAAGAAACTTGACAACAATCACCTACAATGCGTAGGCAGCAAAACAAAGCACTTGCAAAAGTAAAGATATCCCACGCAAACTAAAAACTTTAAAAAGCTCATCCATCAACGCGGCGGGACTTTAGCGTTTTCCTAGTAATAATAATGCCAATCTAAAATGGCCTTTTATAACATCATGTCTTGAAACTTTGCACAAATATACACTCTAACACGCAAAAATATTCATTCCAAAATCACACCCCTTCTTGGTCATCAGCATATTTTGAGTGACTCACTTGCCCAAATTACAAAAAAAAAAAATAGTATAGAGGATTTATAGAAAAGACTGTTAGAGTACGTCAATAATGGCCAAATTATTTTGCTCGAAAAATATCAAGTTTGACAATTTTTGGGGGTCAATGGTGGACACAATAAATAATTTTTCTGTTGGTTTCTATACTCATAACTACCTAGCCTGAATGAAATATATTTTTTGATTTTAGCGGGTGAATACCCTTTAACTCTTTTAACTAGGAAAACGCCAAAGTCGTTGTTGGACGAGTGAGTAAGCATCACAATAACATTTTGCAGCTGCAGCATGCATGCATGCAGCTCTGACTCATCAAGTCGAAACTTGTCTAGCTGCTACTGCTGAGTTCCCTATATTGCTATGCACGTGGACGCGGGCGACTCCAAAACTGGCAAAACTATCACCTCGCCAAGTCACCAACACCATTAAAGCTATCAAGATTCCAAAATATGTTTTAGAAAGGTTTATCCAGGCACCGCATTCCCCTTCGATATGTTCTGCATTCATCTTTTATGCTCCTCAAATCAAGCCAATTTAGTAAAGCCCCGCAAAACATGATTTTTTGAAGTAATTATTTTTTTGTAAGTTGGCAGGGACAGATATAATTCTGAAATTTTTCACAGTTGTTAATTTTCATAGTGGTAACATTGATGAGAAAGGATATTTTTTCCCAAAGCGAACATTAAGTTTAAAAAAAATAGTTGCAAATTTTAATTTTTTGTTGGTTGGATTCCTGTGAATTTTGCTGTCCACGTTAACAGCACTCTACCAATTGGTCCTTGACGATGGTGTGAAATTTCGTCAAAATCGGTATCGGATGAGTAGTTTTACCTCTGCGCATCGAACACACACAGACATACATACATACATACATACATACATACATACATACATACATACATACATACATACATACATACATACATACATACATACATACATACATACATACATACATACATACATACATACATACATACATACATACATACATACATACATACATACATACATACATACATACATACATAACGAAGTGCCAAAAACTTGCCATATAGACTCCGTGCGCTCCGCTCACTCGTCCAGTCACTCCACTACATTACAGACTTCTTTCTGAAAACGTTAATCATATATTTTTATTATTAAGATAAGATTTTCAATTATTAAAGTAAGCTGAAAGTTGCACTAAAAATAATGGCCGGAAAACAAACCATTCAGTCACTTTTAGCTGTTGTTACAAATCGACCAATAAGGTTATGCCAAACAGTGATATTAACTGTGTTATCTAGAAGGCGGTAGTTAATTCATTGATCCAAGACATTAAACAGCTTTGCGCATTGGTCAACAAAGGTCTAGATCCCAAACCATGACCATTTGACGCCACGTGCTGTTTTAGCGGGTAGTAAAATGTTTTGTTTTTAAATGAAACATGTAGGGCTGTGTAGAAGGACTCAGCTCAGGAATACCTGTGGAGGACCTCCCGAATCATAAACTCCCAATCAAAAACTCCCACTTTACGCTTTAACTACATTTGTCGATGTAGTGTTTGTCAACAACAACAACAACAACATCACTGTTAAATCATGACTATTGAATAAATAAAAAATAAAAATAAAATGTATTTAGAGTCTATTGGCAACACTGTGCATTGGTAGAACAGATTGTTCACATAATCACATTGTTAGAGTAGGTTTATGTTAATAAAATATGGATGAAATCCAAGTTGTTTCAGTCGGTCGGTAAGACAACTTCCTACAAAAGATTGGTTTAAATCTAATTAAAAGAGTCTTGAAGGCGATCTACTAACAATTTAACATTTCCCCTTATTTATATAAAGAGCTATTGAAGTCAATTTAATCAAAATTTTTAAACTCAAAATCTTTGAAAAATTGCTTGACCAATTACTTTTTAGAGTTCTTGTAATGAACCAAATTCAATGGCTTAGCAATTTTAAAAAAATGATTTTGAGTTTAAAATTTGTACTTTTTTACCACGAAAATGGTTGGCTTGGCGCTCGTCAACAGGCGAAATGATCTTACTACTTGTCAATGCGAAACTAGGGAGAAAGAATGAAAAGCTTGGCTCAACTTATAACTTATATCTCACAGCATTCACAACCGAAGACTTTTGAAGTAGAGCTTGGCAGCCGTTTTTTTTTTTTAAAATTGTATTTGTGGGGGATATTACATCTTTTTGCTGTTTGTTTCCTATCAAGGCGTGTAATTAAGCTATATTCGAGGAAAGCGTCGATATTCAGCGAGTAGCGAGTTCATTTTTTACATTTTTGAGCCCTCGTTCCCCCCAAAAATAGCCCCTTGTGTTTTGGACGCTAGATATTTATAATGATTAAGAAAATGTTTAATTTCAAGTTTGTACAAATTACCACGCCTTAGTAATTCGTTGTATTGATTATCATCCAAACTTTTTATTTCCTCCTGTCCCTGTTACCCGAATTTGGTTTTAAAAGCAAAAGACATTGCGTCTGAGGTACATCCAAGTGTGGTCTTAGTCTCATTCAATTCTAAGATTTGCCGTTTTCTCTGTAGGCTCTTATATCTCCGCGGAGAATTAGCTAGCTAGCCAGCTAGCCAGCTAGCCACCCACCCACCCAGCCAGCCGGAAGGATTTTAACGAAGTTGAGGCACATATTTAACACAGAACGGGATATCGGATCGGGGTGGTTTTTATGTAGGTCATGGACCACATATCAGGTCATATACCGAGTTTCAAGATCGTAAATCTTTCGGGGCGGCGTGTGCAGATAGCTGAAAACCTCCCAACTCGGGTAGGAGTATACAGGGCCGTCGAGTTTGTCGTCGCCTAAGCAGTCGCGTGCGCTTGGCTGCGGGCGAAAAACCGTCGCCCTTAAATCGTACTGATTAAACATTGCCCTACCCTCTGTTAAGGATGTTTTTCTTCGTGTGAAAACCAAATAATGACAAATATATATATATTATCTTCTCACAGTGAAAGATTGTTTATTTCCTAATTAACAAACACTTTGCATTTTAAATTAAAACATCATTTAAAGTTACAACTTAAAGTAAAATAATAATCATTCAATAATGAATCCTGTGGAAAAGTGAAAAAACATTATGCAAAATAAAAAAAACAGGTCCTGAATAAGATTAAAATAATAATGTTAACTGAGTGAGAATTCAAACAAAACAATGTGCATATTTTAGTTTGCCCGAATTTTTTTCTTTAGTTATGAAAGTCTTTCCCTCGGTTCTCTCAGAACGGCTATTGTACTTGCAAGCCTCGTTCAAGGAAAACTATTTCAATTGGTTTGGATTTGATTTATTTCTCACATATATATGGCAACTTTTGTAATCCAGGAGCTGCCGGTTGGTCCCAGAGGTATTGTATATGCACAGCATAGACTGCGACTGTACCAGACATTGGTGCATTAGGAGCAAATTTAATGAACGGGATGTCACTTATTGGACACCTAGAAAAAAATAACACTAATTGAACGATCTTTTAATACATAAATTAGTTACAAAACTTTTTAGCTTGAATGACAATCAATGAACCATACAAGTTAATATATGCTCACAAAATATTGAACTAAAGTAAACAAATTTTAAAATCACAAAATTAAAACTAAATGTATAATAAGACAACAATTATGATAACTTATTCAAATATTATATAAAAAGTGTAAAATTATGGAATTATTGTGAATAAAAACATATAGCAAAGATATAAAAAGGAAAAAAGGGGGAAAATATATGGACATGCCGACAACAATAATATTGAAATTACCTCGCACCGTTTGCCATCTATTGTTCGTATACTGAATGCCAACCCAGAGATCTCTTGTATTGTCTGCTCCAATAGAGGTAGCAGGCAGACTCATGAAAGCATTGACGTATTCCACCTTGGCTTGGTTGGTGGTGGCCAGGACGAAGGCTCCGGCAGATTGACAGTCGGCTGTGGCGTAAGCCAACGTATTTGGTCCAGTCGAATTCTTGACGATACCAACGCCAGGCACGTTCACGTAGCCTGGAGGAACTAGAATGGGAAATTTAAATCATCAAATTTTATTTTACGACCATCTGTCTCAACATAAAATTATTTTCTGTTTAATTGTTTTTTGGATTAGCGTAGCGAGCGGAGCGAAGATTCCATTTCACTACACTGGAGAAAAAAATCCGGAATGTTTTTTTTTTCTGTATTTTTGTCTGTTTGTTAACACGATTCCGGCTAAACCGATACTCCGATTGCGATGAAATTTTATGGAGGTCTTCGAAATCTCTGAACTTAGAACTGCCACGTTTTTGAGCACAATCGGAAAATTATTTCTCATCAAAATCGCAATTTTACGATTTTTTTTAAATTTCTTCGACTTATAACACGTACATGCTTTATCCGATTTTGATGATTTTTTCACAGAACCATAATTTTATGAATTTTATGATATTCTTGTAAAATTTGAGCGCAATCGAAAAATTATTTCTTATAAAAATCGAAATTTAACGTGATTTTTCTTTTTTAAAACAATTCTTTGACTTTTTACACCAATATGCTTTATCCGATTGTAATGATTTTTTCACAGAACCTTAATCTTATGAATTAATATATTCTTGTGAAATTTAAGCACAATCAAATAACTATTTCTTATGAAAATCGAAATCTTACGATTTTTTTCTTTTTTTAAATTACGATTAATTAAAAAAATTAAAGATAAAAGTTTATTTTTTATTTAATTTATATTAATTTAAAAAAAATCTTCAACTGAGTAATGATTTTTTCACAGAACAACAGAAAATCCATATAACACATGGTATCTCAATGCACCAATTACGCTCATCCAACAACGCGGCGGGACTTAAGCGTTTTCCTAGTATCTTTACATTGTGAAAGTTTCAAATATATTGTGAGATGACTAAGCCTTCCTGGTTATTTTTGTGATTTGTATTTTAATTCAATACATATTTTAAATGAATGGAAACTTATTCATATATCTTATCTTTGGGATTTGATCCATATTATCCTTGCTATTAAATATAAAGTTTGTTTTTCATTTTTTTTTTATTAATTAATTAATTAATTATAATTTATAAATCATTAATTATTACCATTTTATTAATTAATTGTTTGAGTCAATTTACCACTGTCCGGACATATTGTGCAGGTGGTTAGTTCGACAATATCTTGGCGAAAAACTGTGTTGCACGTCCCAATCACGTCAAGCAATTAATCACACAATGACTGAACTAACTTTTTTCGCAGATCATCTCGAATGTAGAAGAACATTTTGAAATATTACTCCCTATTTGGTGCAGCTTATCGAAATATGTGGATTAAATTTACGTTGTTGTTTAAAAATAATCAGTGGCGTAGGAACTATTTTTTAGTGGGGGGGGGTCACACTTAAGTTGACTATGAGGTTGGGTGGGCAAATCGGGGTCTGGGGCGAAGCCCCAGCCGCCGGAGGCTTTTTCGCCGTAGGCGAGATTTTTTTTAAAGGTGCCCTTGATAAGTGGCCTAAAACACGTTTTCAGGTGAATTTTAATTATGAATAAGGGTTACATTTTGAAGCTAATATTGCATTGAAGATTGATTACCTGACTGAAATCGGTCGACAGTCTGCTTGGGAGTGAAAACACTGCACACAAAATATAATGAATATTAGTCTAAAATCAGATGGCTAGTCTAGTCTCGCAAATCACGTCTCTTATACTGAATCTTTCTAAAAAATGTTAGCAAAAACCTTCCTTTTCGTTTGCAAGCCCGACTGTAGTAAAAATCCTAAAAATCACCAAACAAGCTATAAGTTAGCAAATGGCACCCATACCTGGCTTGACCCCCCCCCCCCCACTACTGGGGGGGTCATGCCAACATGCAAGTGGGGGGGGGAGTTTCCCCCCATCCCCCCCGTTCCTACGCCCCTGAAAATAATGCTTCTGAACATAAAAATAGTGTATTATTAAAACTTAGATATTAATTTTTTGTAAATCCTACGATTAGATGTTGATTTTCTAAGGAGTCACATACAAATAACCCATGTTTATAAGGATATTAAAATATTATTTTGTTTTACTAGGAAATGATGCTGCAAGTAATTTTAAAATAAATATATGGCATAGAGAAAATGCAAACCTTTACACATTTGAGAGATAAAACTATTTTAGGTTGGACACTTTCATCGTAGCCTTTGTCGGTGAGATGGTATATGTTTCTCTTTTATGTCACAAACCTTTAAGATGAAGCCAACTTCTCAATGTTTTTAATTTCTCGCGGTAAGCCAGTCCAGGGTTCAATGTGTGCTGTTATTCAGATCTCGAACTAGTTTTTTAAATAGGTTATATTTTGTGAAGGGAATATCCAAATGTTGTTTTTAGAGGACTCAATGCGTTGGTATTCGCATTATCGTCTGAAGTAAACCTTTGAGATTCATCAAGATTGCCAGTGGAGGGTATCGAATACAGGACCTCCGAATCAGATACTCGCACTAACCGTTTGAACTACGTATTAATCGGTTAGACAACTTCCTATATTTTAGATTAATTTTAATCTCATGCAGAGATTCTTGCAAGGAAGTCTTTAAAGATAATAACATTTTAACTTTACAATACATGCTAAATAAAAGCATTTGAAAGGATATGTTAGTATTTTACCAATTACAAGACTAGTACCACCTTCTAACCCCTCGACATAACGATGCTTTCAAAATATGTATAACAAACGGTTTTTTTTGTTTTAATATGTGACGGTAAACTTTGTGAAATTCTTTTTACTCAAGCACTATTTAATTCGCTTGAGGGTTATAAGAAGTTTCAGCTACTTTTGCTGCTTTTATTTTTTTAAATATCCATTAAAATTTATTTTTAATAAGGTTTACTTTCTTTGTAGTATTGAAACAAACAAATAAATAATTAAACATACTGACGTTGAAACTATTAGAAGTTATGTGTTCAACACTTCATGGAAGCATAACAAGGTGTTCACTGCCTCATAGTTCAAGATAAACAAAGAAGCCAAATAAGTCTACGATGTTTCATTTATTTTGTTATGATTGGTAACTAATGGTGATCGTTGACTCTGGCATATCAATGGCTGACATTTACTAGCATAAAACCATTTCTGCTTCTATTAATTACTCTCTTGTGTTATTTCACTCCGTTCCACTATAAATAATTAAGAGACACAGTATACTTACTAGACGTGGTAGTCGTAGTAGTGCCGTAGTTGGTTGTTGGAGTTGTACTTAGTGATGTAGTGCTAATTACAACTACATCTGCAAGAGTCAGTGTTGTACTTTCTACAGCAGTGGTTGATTCTTCTACGGTAGGCACAGTTGCAAGAACTTCGCTAGTAGTTTCGTTACTAGTGGTAGTATCTTCACTTACTGTAGAGTCCGTGTTATTTTCCATCGGTTCAACATCTGTCGTCGGTGCTTGAGTTGGTCCTTAAATAATTATAAATAATCAAACCTTAGTTCCTGTTATTTTACAACCACGCAATCATAAGAGCGAAAACGTTGTGTGATAACAATAGTCGTATTTAAAAACAACCCTGTAAAAACAATAATATTTTATCTAATACATAATTTGTAATTATTAACGAATTATTATATCATATTTTTTAAAATATATATATTGAATATTGATTTATAGCAATTGTCGTAAAAGTTTATATATATATATATATATATATATATATCTCTGTTTTGTCTTAAGCTTTCGTGATCCATGGTTAATGTTTTAAGTATCTTTACGTTAAATATCACGTAAATATCACACAGTATTATAGAAAATTACTTTTAATCCCAACGTTTGCAACCAAGTGATTTGATTTTAGGTTCACTGCAATTGGATCTTTATCATTTTCTATGTTTGCAAGGTAGTGTGTTTTTTCTTTCTATTTGTTTATTTTTATAATGCTGTTGTTGTTTTATTGAATTTTTGTTTTACCCTTCCCTTGAAAATGGAAACAAAGTTTTTCTGAAACGTTGGGATTAAAAGTTATTTTCTATAATACTGTGTGATATTTACGTGATATTTACCGTAAAGATACTTTAAAACACATATTAACACAATCGTGATAGAAATACGTATTGCGATAGCAATAGTGATTATTTATTTATTTGTTATTTATTATTTTTTTATTTATCGTCTATCCTATTCAGTTATAAAAACTGATTTACAAAGGAGGACAACTAAATAAATCTAATTTCATAGATTCAGACACAACAATGAACTACATTTAAGTAAATATTTGAAATAGTAATATTACAACAACAATGCATTTAAACACAACAATTTTGGTAAAAAATTAAAAAGGATATTAAATGCAATTAATGAAAGAATCAAAATATATAAAAAGGCTGGGGAATGAAAAGAAAAGAAAAAAAGAAAAGGAAAGGAAAAAAGAAAGAATAAAGAAAAAGAAAGATAAAGAAAGAAAGAAAGAAAAAAAGATAAAATCATTAAAAAAGAAAAACGAAAAGAAAACAAAATGATTTATAAGACGATCCCACTCAAACGAATATGAGGTTTGCCAAAAATCAGGAACAGCAAATCAGGGAGTAATCAAAACTTTTGCGGAAGAAACCACCGAACGCGAATCTTTTTTCTTGTGTTCAATCTTCATTCTTGTGTTCAAATCTTGATAACAATTTAGTACAAAAGATATATAACATCTCTGTTAAAATAACAATAATTTTTCTAAAACATAATTTGTAACAATTAACGAATTAAAATTAAAAAATTAAAAAGCTATTTTATGTGTACCGTATCACATATTATGATGTATATAGAATGTTATACATATTTTCATAGATTATCTTGCTTATCTTGAAAATCGAAGAAGGTAGCTGAAGAATTAATCTGCCTTTGCAATTTATGGGCACTGATAACGTACTGTTTTGTGCCCTAAAACCGCAATAACTAACTAACTTTGCAATTTTGTAGACATTGAAACAAAAACAAATTATTGTATTAGTACTATACTTAATGGAAATCAATACAGAAATTACAAGATCCATCTCAGCGGGGTATCGAACCCTTCGAATCGGGAGCTCGGGGTTCGACACCCCGTTTAGATGGGTTTTAATAATTTGTTGGTTTATTGCTAATTAATCAATTACACCTACGGGAGTGTTTCCCATTCAATGAAATCGAGAGTGAACAAAATCTCGTTGATATTTTAAATCTTCGCATTTTAAATATTTTTCATAACGAAACCACATTATTTCTCAACCTGGTAAGAATATGTCAATGTGTATACATAATGATTATTGTAATTGACAAAGAGTCATTACCAAACACTTCCAACTTACTCTTTCTGCAGATCACTTTAGGCTTGTTCCATACCCCAGGTAAAACACATTTGATCGATCTATATTTCTGAGTGGAGAAGGATTGTTTCGGACACTTGAAAGTGGCTTTGGTTCCAAGTGGAACTTTCTTGGAGCAGTTGACGCCTTTTATTAGTTTCTCAATGGAGTGGGTGCAAACAACAGTCTGATTTCTCTTCGGGATGATGGCTGAGCAACCAAACGGTACTGAGGCGACTTTCTAAAGGGAACATGAATCTGCGTTAAAAATTGGCCGCTTCGCAAACGCTTTTTTTTAGTCGCTTTGCTGGATGAGTTTTTGGTAAGTTTAAAGTATGCGTGGATCAATTACTTTTTCAAATCCTATTGCAAAATCATTTTTGTAAAATTAGGATATTTGTTATAAAGTAGTATTAATTGCTATGGTAATACCAATGAATAGAATGTAAAATATCTGGAGACCCTAAGATTTGCTTTTTGACCGCATTGTATAGGTGATTGTTGTCAAGTTTCAAAAGTTACTTGTTAATTATTATACAACTAAAAAAACTCTCATGTTAAAACCTTTATTTCTATGGATTCTGGCTAACTTTTCAACTTTTTCTCAGTCTGAATGAAATATTTTTTTTAGTTTAGCGGGTGAATACCCCCTTAACGCTCAGTCGATTACATCCATCTTTAGTTTTATCTTGTGCTTAATCGGCTGTGTTGTATAAGACTTTTGAATTCATGAACTGCAGCCTAGGTTTGAATATCCGATTTTAAAATCACTAACGTTAACTCTATTTTGTGCTAAGCATAAAATATTTAAATCAGTAAATATACACTTTCTTTAAAAAAAAAATCCTTTAATTTGTTTTTAGTTGATTGTTTCGCCTACTCAACGGTAAAACGTCAGATTCTAAAAATAAACAAAACAAAACAATTATATTTCGTAAATTTCTATTAACTTGTACGTACCGTACTATATTATATTATGGTATGTACTTTTCGGTGTGAGGGGGCAAACATTTTCTGTTTAAGGCAGGACACCACCATAACTTTTAACTTTTCCACCATATTCTTAACTTCTATGTTTATGAACGAAAACTCTTGGAAATTTGTACGATTGTTAATTATAATTCAAAACTAATTCAAAACTTTATTTTTACTATTGTTTTGAGGTGCTATAAGTTCAAATACCAATGAGTGGGCCTTTTCATCGATTTTCTTCAATAATAATCCAAAATATTCACGTGATAGCTTATTTTAAAGAGAAGACATATAGCTTCGATTTCAAGGATTGTTTTCATCAATTTAGGTATACTTTTATTGATATGAGATTTCTAGCTTGAAATTCGATTATTTTAACAATTTTCTTCTATATTTCTGAGGTTTCATTTGTTTTGACAACTCAAAACTTTATTCACAGTGCACCGTTAGATAAAAAGAAAAACCGTTTTAAAGATTTCAAATGTTCCTTGAGAATTTAGTCAAAATCACAATATCTGTTCATGACTTGTACAAACTTACAAATAACTGTGCTTTTTGTCTCTACTCTGTTATCTATACACTCTCACCAAAGTATATTAAGTAAAATAGATCAAACTTTAAAAAAATCTTATCTCAATACAACCACTTTGTGAAGGCCAAAAATAAATACACACAGAATTAGTCCATTTAAACGCGTGACTATATTTTGCAAGATTCCACAGTTTCTTAGAAAGAAGATGATCACAGTTGGAAGATCATGTACTAACCTGTAGACTCTCCTGCTTGATTGCGCTAGAGACATCTCGGCTCCTTCCAGAGTTCGGGTCATGGGATAGGACGACAACAGCATTACATAACACTAAAAACTAAAAATTTAAATCAAGTACATTTATTTAAAAAAAATATGCTATCATTAATCAAATTGTTCTTTCGTGTGAAAGGGGAAGACAATCCTTATCGTATCGTGGATCGTGTATATGGCTACCACTTAGTGAACATATGGTGACCTGTTGGCCAGCATTTGGTTATTTTTCCCGACAGGTATCCATATAGTTACTTTATCCATACTGTTTGGCCACCAAATGGTTACCATCAGTTCATTAGAAATTTCATTGGATACCTCTGGCTACTACTTGGTGATTACTTGGTTATCAAAATTAGGCTGTCAATATCACTTGGATATTAGTTAGATACCATTTGGTTACCAATATTTTCTGTAAGGGAGTGCACAGTAATTTAAAAATTGAGGAAAATAATCAAATACCTACCAAGATTGATGTCTCCATTACCAAAGTTGAACGATTCATGGATGTATTATTACCTTCTGCTATGACGGAATGACAATTATCAGAAATTCTCCCATTTATATAACAAAACTATTTCATTTCACGTGTAAATGCTCATCAAGGTCTCTTTAAAATTTAGACATCATGATATGATTGAATTTTAGGTTTTGTTTTGTAAGTTTTTAAGGTTTGCCGCGTGACAAAAGTAAAAACGAAATACGTTTATTTGCAAGAGGATTGGTATACATAATACAGTAACAGTCGCATACATCCTAGTGTTAGATTCCGTAAAGTTGGATTTCATATGGAAGTCGGTAGAGGACACCTCATCAAACGTTTCATTGAAAATAATAATAATACCATGCGATTTCTATATAGTAAATTAGAATCGTTGTAAATAATATTATAATTTTTCAATTTTAAGATCATTATCCGTTTCCGTCGCTTTGATTGGTATATCACCGCATTTTTAAATAATACCGTTTGTATTTTTACTGACAGCGAAAATCTCCTAGAGTTGAATTTTTTTTAAACACTCTGTTCTGTTTCCTGTGTCGTAACGGTTTGAATGTATTACGTGACACTGGGAAATCCAATCACGGCCGTCGGTTGATGAGTTGGCGTTACCTTGTCTGAAAGGTCAATACACACTCACACAGACAGACACACACACACACACACATACACGAATGCACTGGTAGATTTAAGACAATCTAATAATTTATGTCATGCCCTAGATTTAAGATATAATTCTAGTTTTAATTTAAATTCTAATTACTATAGTATTGTTCCTGTTTTATGTTTTGTCATGTTAATAATATGTTATTTATGCATTGCACAAACTATCATATTCTAACACTATATTGTATTGCACTTGTGGGACACCCGTCCCGTTGTCAATAAAGAATAAATAATATATAATAATAATGTTTTTGGTGACCATGTGAGACAAGTACACGTGGCTTAGCGTAATCCAAACTTGCTACAGAAAATAATGAGACCTCCACCAACATAAGGAATTGAATACCTGAACAAAAACGTTTTTAAGTTTCCATATCCCTCATTAAACTCGCCACCTCCATCAACTACGTCACCGTCACGTGTGCTCTACTTAAAAAAATATCACACCAATAATAATATATTTTTTTTCTTTTCGTTTTTCTTTTATAATGTTTTTTTTTTCTTTTTTTTTATTTTCTTTTCTTTTTTTTCCTTTTTTCCTTTTTTTCCCTTTTCTTTTCATTCTCCACCCTTTTTTATATTTGATTCATTCATTAAATGCATATAATATCATTTAATTTGTTACCAAAATTCTTGTGTTAAATGCATTGTTGTTGTAATGCTGCTATTTCAAATATTTACGAAAATGTAGTTTATTGTTGTTTCTGCATCTATGTAATTAGATTTATTTAGTTGTCCTCCTTTGTAAATCAGTTTTTATAACTGAATAGGATAGACGTTAAATAAATAATAAATAAATAAATAAATAATAAATAAATACCTCCCCCCGTAATTAAACTGGATGTATAACATAGAAATACTAATAAAATCGAGAAGTGGGACCCGGCACCTCCACCAACAATGTTATTCTTATTGAGTTAAAACTTTTCTCGCTCTACCCGGCACCTCCACCAACAATGTTATTCTTATTGAGTTAAAACTTTTCTCGCTCTACCCGGCACCTCCACCAACAATGTTATTCTTATTGAGTTAAAACTTTTCTCGCTCTACCCGGCACCTCCACCAAACGCGTAATATAAAATCTGCTATTATTATTATTTGAATTACTTGTTTATGACAGAATACGGAGAATCTGACTTCATTCTGATAGAATAAAGGACTTCTTACCCATGTTTTGTTTTTTGGATGAGCGTAGCGAGCGAAGCGAAGATTCCATTTCACTACACCGAAGAAAATAATCCGGAATGTTCTTTTTTCTTTTTTTGTATTATTGTGTGTCTGGTACTTGTTCGGATGTAGTGCCCCAACTTTTAAAGTTTTTTACTCTGTTTTTCTCCAATAAAAACAATAACAAACAACTTCAAATGATTTTAATTTAATAATTAGTGATTTATATTATTAAAAAATATACTTTCATGTTTCATTTCATTCTGTTTTATAAACAAAATTAAGTTATAAGTATAGCGAGGAGTGACGCGGCCGTGGCCTACCATGGTGAGATGTACTCACTGCAAGTAGCCAAGAACATAATAAAAAAATCCAAAATAGAATCATCCCTTTTTTGCTGTTAGAGTAAAAAAAAAATTAAACCCCTCAATGTCAATATTTTAAACGAAAGTCTTTTTGTAGTGAAAGTGCTTAATATTTAAAATAACGACGTCAAAGGTTTTGTAGGTGGACTATTTTAGTGAAGAAGGTTGGTACTTAGAAAAATCAAGATTTTAATAGCCAACAAGGCCGCCAATGACAGTGAAATGTGCGAGTGTTTGTGTTCAATCTGTGTTCATTATTCTATATTGGTAGAGCCTATATTTTTTTAAATTTTTAGTGCCTAGTGTTAATAAATCGTTAATAATGAGTTCTTCTTGATATATTTCTCATTCGAAGTTGTTTTTTATCGGTTTTTATTTGAGAAAAACAGTGTTTTAAAGATGGGACACTCCATTCGAACAAGTAGGCCCTACCGAAAATCAAATGAGCGGGAAACCACCAACTCGGAAACTATCATTGATCCATCGTTCATATTAAGAATAAAAAGTGTTCCAATCCCATAGTAAATTATTATTGGTTAGTTTAATTTCTGAAATGTTTGGTAAAGTTTAGGGCTAGGCAATGCTTCTTTAGGCCTAGGGCCTACGGCAGCAACAGAGTAGGCCCTAGACCTATAGGCATCACAAGAATAAGGCCTAGGCTAAGGTCTTCCCTGGCTGCCTACGTCCAGGCCATGGCCTAATGTAAATAATTTCAAAAGCCTATGCCCTACCCTATAAACGAACTAGGAATATAAACTATAAAGTGTTTCTGAAAGGCACCTAGGCCTAGGCTTCTACCTAGAGCTTGTGGCAAGGCTGGCGTAGGCCTAGCTACCACTAAAAAACATCAATAGATAAAACTCGAATATTATATTTATCAAAAGACGTAAGAAAAGTAGGTAGTAAATGTTTTAAATTTTGAATGCAAAATACAAAACTTGGGCATGTTTATATGGCTTTCAGAAGAATCGCGTCTGCACACTTTTGAGCAGTCTAAAAGTCTTTCAAAAATGAAGAAACAAATAAACTATATCCTTCTTTGGAGAGCCGTTGGCTTCCATCCTTCCCTATATACTTATAAAACACATTTATATTAAAGGCATATTGTCACATAAAACGAAGTAACTATTATCTTCAAGAAGACCAACAAAAAATAAGAATTCCGTCATATTTGGCATCTATGGGTGATGCCCGCTCCCTCTACAATGGGTTGTTTTGACGCGAGCCCGGGGGCATGTGACGGTCGTGGTGGTCAACGGATCGAGCGGCGAGGCGAGGCTCGCTGCTCTAGCACGCGGTATAAACCTGCAGTGTTGACAGTGTCTGCATGGAGTCTGTCACTACTCACTAGTTTTGAGTATTGCTTTTATTTTTCTGTGTAATTTGTTGAATATGATATTAGTGGTTACATTCATCATTGTAGTATTATGGGTAATGCAAGTGACTGCAGGCTACAAACGATGTAAAAGTTTCCTAAGCAGGAGTATGTATGTGTTCGACCGTGTAATTCACGTGTACAAATTGTTGTAAATAGACTAAAGTGTCAATGTCGCACAAGAAAATAGCCATGGTGCTACAAGATAACATGGCACTGTGTACGTATATGGATGCAGTAAAATATTTGCAATTACAGTGTATATATTTTCACCGTTTTCCAAAGAAGGACAAATCTCCTAGTCTTGTGAGATACAAATCCTGGCTAGCGAAAATTAAACGGGATAAACCCGAGTATGTTCCGAAAATTTCGTTGAATACAATGAAATTGCCAACAGTCTGAAAATAAAAAAGGGAAATGTAACATCAAAACGTGAATCGAAGAACACTTAACACTTCCTTCCGTCAAATTGAGAGGTAAATTAGAAGTGCATGTAAAGAAGGAATAAAATATGTCTATGTATTCTCTGGCTGGAAACAAATGTGATCTTATTGAAAACAACGTTTCCACCAATCAACAAAAAGCTGAAAATTGTAAGTAATGTGATCAGATTCAGACCGACTATTCAACTCAACTATGTAACTGGTCTTGTCTGCGCGCCCATTGAAGCGCTCGCTCGCGCGCGGTCGCCAGTCTTCTCTCGGAACCAGGCGAGGAAGACCACCATCTACGTCACGCCGCGTGACGTCACCAACTAACAAAATTGCTCACCAGTCGAGTAAATTGGGGCCGATTTCTTTAATAAATTAATCACAATCAAGGAGAGGTAAGGGTTTTATTCCCGCGTCTTAATTACATTCTAATATAATTTTGGTGAAAACGGTTGTGCATTATTTGTTCATTTTATGTAGCTTTTTCGATTACTATTCGGTTATTATTTTGATTGTCTGTATAAGTATACAATGTGTAATCTTTTACGCAATACATAATTGCGTGGTAATAGGTTTTATTAGATTTGTAATCCTATATTTCAGTATCGGATAATTCGTCTGCACCATAACAATAATTAAAATCTTGTGTTGAATCTGTGGTTGGAAGGTTTAAAACGTAAATAACGAAAAAATCATGCATGAATTCCTTTACTTGTTATAATTTATATATAAGCTATCACTATCCCAAAAGTGTAGGCTATAGAGATGGGAATTTTGGCCCGGCCCGGCCCGACTTTCGGGCCGGGCCGGGCCGGATGTTTTTGTTATTTTCGGGCTTCGGGCCGGGCCAGTTCGGGCTTTCGGGCCGTTTCGGGCTTTCGGCCAGTTTGGGCTTTCGGGCCAGGCTTCGGGCCGGGCACCATATTTAACTTAGGAAATAGAGATTGGTGTTTTGGCCTGGCCCGGCCCGGCCCGACTTCTCTGGTCTACACTCCGGCTCGGGATAGTTTCGGTTTCGGGCTTCGGGCCGAGCCGAAGCATTGAGAAGTTGATTTGTAAATCATTTTTTTAACTGAATAGGATAAACGTTAAAGAAAGAAAGAAAGAAAGAAAGAAATAAAGAAAGATACAGCAGACAGACAAAAACAATGTGTTTTCACAGTCTTATTATTATATTATAATTAAAGTTTCATCTCCTAGAATGCAACCTCTTGCTTAGACTATAATGAGCTTCGACGTCGAAGTGGACAGAAGGGTTTGGAGTGGACATTACCACACCCCCACAACATGATTTGCGATACAATACTCCCAAACACAATATCGAACGTGCTTTGACAAGAAGATGGACACTGGACAGACTATGAAGAAGGACAGGCTGTGTTTTTACAGCTCACATCTGCGCCTGGCGGTGGCGGCATTTCTCCCGTGATCCCATCGATGTCAATACAAGCTCAATACTCATAGACTTAAGTCATAAATATTAATAATTTGTGAACATGTCACTTGGCACTTTGCTTTTCACCATTCAATATGATTTGAAATAACAGTATACTCACTCGCCTGGTCACCCATTCAAGATGGCGGTTGGCGTTTTAATTTATGCTTTTTTAATGCAATAAAGTACTTTACTGGATTATTTGGTATGGTTTTAGCTTGTGCAGCATGGTATTGAACGAACAGAAACAATAAGAAGTTATTTCATACGGGAATTTAGTAATCATTTGGTGTTAAAGTCTGATATGCTCACCTGTCAAACTGGCGGCCATCTTTAAAAATATTTTTTCGATTAATCGCTCCCACCTAATTAACATGCAAACTCACCCATTCAAGATGGCTTCCAATTGGCCCGGAAGTGGACCGCTGACTGCTAGTCTAGCCAATTATATGGGATGTCTATGCATGGGCGCGCCCAATAAGCTTTGCGTAGCAAAGCGCTAGACGCTCAGTCTCCTATCCTTCCAACCGAGCGCTAGCATGGACGTTAGAAGCCATCATGATCAGGGAAAAATCATTTCACTGCAACATAGATACTTCATCTAGTTGAATGAACTAAGATGCAGTGGATTATTTGATCGACGCGGGATAAGAAAATACGTAAACAGATGGCGGACATTTTAAATTTTGCGTCTATGTGTAAAACGAGAAAAGTTGTCATAACTCTCATAAAACAAATCAAAAACCGTCCCGGGCCTAGGCCCAGATGTAGAAAATTATTTATAATACAACAGTGTAGTAGGCCTTTAGTTCCATTATGCTATAGGACTACATTCAATTAATGCTAACATAACACGTTTGACAAACCCTAGGCCTCTCCTAGGCAACCCTAGACCTGCACGACCTTGTTCAGACACACATCCCGCACAAATAACTAGTTTTGATTACTAAAAGCCTAATGCAGATAAACAATAGTATGATAGTCCACCAACTTGAATTGCTTTATTCGGAAATTGGAGTAACTGAGAGATTTGCGGAAGAAAAACTGTTTTTCTTCAATAATACCGAGAAATCGCCATCTTGTGGTTTTGGTTTTACACCGCTTGTTAACACAAAGGCTGCTAAATTTAAAGGTACGATACATTTAGATGGCGGTTGGTTTTTCCCAGATCATGATGGCTCCAACATCCACGCTCCCCACGGCCATACTGTGTGTCTAGCGCTTAGCTTATATTACGTCATTGGTCTGTGTAGTGTTTTTATTTTTGGCAAGAATGGTATTGAAGCAAGCTCTCATTGGTCCGTTATATTTTTACAATGTTGCCAACTGTGAAAGCGATTGTTGTTGTTACAAATGTTTTTATTCATTGGTTTTAATTCAAATGAATGTGTATAGCCTAATAAAATAACTTATAAATTAATAATTTTTGCCTCGTTTATTAGTTAAGAAGAAGGCTTCAATTAAGCCACCAATTTTTTCGTGTGGTTCACATGCGTAATGGCCGCCGAGAAGTGTCAAAATGTCGTTGAAGCCAAGCTGACATTGACTCTAACTGCTGCTTTAGTCTGCATACTTACCTACAGCGGACATCCTAACAAAACTGTTTTTTAAGGCACCGGACGGAAATTGTTAATGGCACTATTTTATTGAGCTCATACATACATTTATACAAAATTATTTATCTTTATTACAAACGGTTAACTAAAATTGTCTATTCCATGCTAATAACCTTGACATGCGAGGGCAATATGTACATTGTAAATCACTATTTATCTGTATGATTCATATAAATGGACCATTTAGCCTCTACATTGAATAGATTTAGATTTTTCAAAAGAATTGGATAGAGATCAAATTGAATTTCATGTTCTGACGTAGATCCACATTGGTTACCAAGTCCCTTTAGTTATCCGCTTGTCAGCCTAGGCGTCAGATACAAAGTCTTAGTAATGCGCTACAACATATTTTGGTCAGGAGTTGGCTGCGTGCTGATCTATCTGATTCAGGTAATTATCTTGTGTCTCTGTTGGTTTGGTTTTGTGCGTGGAAGTTGAAGGTATGAATAGTTTTTTTTATCTATGAAATTAATTAATTAAACGACAGTGAACTAGCTCAAGTATTAATCGCGCGACACTGATTCGGAAAGTCTCGGATTCGAATCCCGTCATGACCGGCAATCCTAATTGAAGTTTTTTTCCGAAGTTTTCCTCAGTCGTTAATGCGAATGCAGGGGATAGAGTCCTCTTAAACAGCCCTCGGACATCCATTCACATTTGAAATAACTCCACTATAAAAAGTCCCCTACACCTGAAGAGGGGCACCCTATAAACAGGTTCAATTCCCTCAATAAAAAATTGTAATCAGATAATACAAGGAGGCCTAGTAATGAGGTATTATAATATTAGGAGGCAACTTTAAAGAATATGTCAAATTATATTTTATTGTGTTGTCGTTATTTATTTATATTGCGGCCGAGGAAAACCTCGGAAATAATTAATAGTTCAGTACGCATAGTCAGATTAGTCCTACACTTATGTAGATAAATGGCATAGCTTAATCTAGTACCTAGAATGCGGGTTACTAAATCTACATTATCCTTTCGAAAAGATGTTCGCAATTGTTACAACAGCTGCAAATACAATACAATCCAATGTCTCCCACCAGAGCGCAGTGGCACAAGATGGCGACGACGACGCAGAGGTGACGTGCTCGAGCCTCACTGGTCAGTCCCTGCGCGTCGTCTGCGAGACCCCGGAGGACGGTCCGAGTGGAACGTGTACATCCCCTGCAGTCGGCACCAAGGCTCGCGTCTACTGGAAGAAAACCGTGGTGGCCGGCAAGGCCAGCGTTATCAAAGACGCTGAGCTTACTTGCCAGTCGCCGGGGAAGTGGAAGAAGACCAAATCAGGTAAGACGTTGACGCCATGTACCGCGGTATGAGCATTAATAGTTTTGCCCTGGTTCAATCAACAAAGTTGCCCAACTCTATTGCCCAACTTTATTTTCTAGTCCTGATTCACAAATAATAAAGTAACTAAACAGTGAGAACAACTAACTGTTGTGATTGGTGATCAACGTCACGTGATACTTTGAAGAGATATGATTGGAAGTTGGCAACTTCAATTGCCAAGTAGTTTAGATTGTTGAACAATTTTGAGATGTTGCACAACACGACTTGACCATCTTTCGAGCAGCCGGCAATATGCATGTTAATAAATGCACACCAACTCCAAGCCACAATGATAGACAACATTATAAGAGCGATATAATTCAAACCTGACAAAAGTACGATGTGCATGATTGTGTTAAATAACTACAAGCTACATTATGTCCTCCAAAAACAGACACGCACACACATTTTACGTTTATTAATTTGTTAAAGCATACAGTACGACTTGGTGTCTGAAATATCAGTCGAGTATTGTAATGGAAAAAGAATAAACATAGAAATAAGAATAACTACATTAATTACAATGAAAATAATAACAAGGGTAAAAAAAACAAGGTGTCGTGTAGTCCAATCCGCGCTCAATTCAACTTCTCCTAAAAAGTCGTCCAACGAGTAGTATGATTTCTCAAGAAGATATCGTTATAGGTTAAGCCTGAAGGTGCGTCCGTCCTGGATGGCCTTCATGTCCCTGGCCAATTAATTATAGAGCTTTCGGCCCATCTGCATGACCCCCAAACTGGTAGATTTGAGCCTGTACCGTTCAAGCCGATATTGTGTTGTGGCCATGATGACTGCCAATTTGGAAGCGGGGAAAATTTCCCCTTTACAAATCGCCTAGATGTAGCCTACATTGTACAGGCAAGGTAAAGGCTAAGGGATCAGATAAGGGATATTAGGCTCACCACGGAATTTAGGCCTGCATGATTAAATAAGCTTGAATAGAAACCATGAGCACCTGATCACCCGTTTTTGAGCACATGGAGATGTTTGTTGTGCCATATTGTATTTGCACTCGCGGAATTTACATTTTGTGGCAAATAAAGGTCCAATAATAATAATGTCTGGGTGGATTACAGAATATCAAAGTGTGTGTGTTTCACTAATTCGTCATCCGGGTTCACCTGTTACAGCACCAGATGGGTTCGTCACTATTCCACGTATCGGGTCTTACAAACTGGCCAAGCCTAAATTTACGGGGAATTGGAAAATGGCAAACATTGAGTGCCAAAAATTGGGCGCCAATCTAATAGTTTTTGAAACCGAGGAAGAGATGAAAGATGTTATTAAGCAGATCCTAGATCCAGTGGCGGATGCTCTCACAACAGGAATATATTACGGTGTCCAAAAAAACAGCAAAGGGAAGTTCGAGACGCTACCTGCTGGTGAGCAATCTATCTTCCTTTAATAGGCCTAGCACATTTCATTTTCAGTACCCAATGTGACCCTCTTTTCGGGACACTCTACTTCTAGGTTATTAGTACGTTTATTTGTATTCTGTATGTATTTACTTTATTTAGCTATATTGCTACTATACAAATCACATAATATATCTTACATTTTGTCTTTCTTTTAACATCGAGACACATAATATTAAATAATAAAATCCCTTTTTTAAGTATTCATTCTTGACATTTCATTTTAAAACTAGGTATATATTTTGACCCCTTTACTTCTGCTGGCAATTTGTTCTATTCTTCGATTCCTGAATGGAAAACTGATATTTGACATTTAAAACGAAAACATACAGGAAGCCAAGTCTTGAGACCACTCGTTTCGAGTCGAGAAGTGAGTCGAGTCGCTTATTCTATGTCACCGGTGACTTGGGGTAAACGATAATCGGTAGTCTTGGGACCATTTTCACGGCTTGAGGATCCGCCCCCAACAATCCAATAGTGACCAATAGAAAACTTTGTTACAAAATAAAATCGATCAAAATCACAGCTAGTTAGATTGAAATAATCGATCTCTTTATTATGAAAGCTGTGCTATTTTGTTTTTGTATTTGTTAGATCGGAGCATCTTGAATTATTATGTTTTAACCTCTTTGTTGTTCATTGTTTTGTTTATGTGTTCTTTTCTTCTTGTTTTATGTATTATTATCAAATCACCTATGTCTTCCTATGTCTTTCATCACCTATGAAAAATAAACACTATTTCTCTTTGAATCTTTATGTATTTGTCTTCACCTGATGTACATGGTCCTCCGGGCCGGATTAGAGAACTCCGAGTATCATCATTCATCTGTGAGTAATTAAATATAGTTATACAGTCCACACACCACATTATTAGAAAAAAATCATGGCTCCTCCCAATGGCAATGCAAATACGAAAAAAAACCCCTCGCCAAGATTGAAGTTTTTTAGCTCTGCGAAGAATGTATATGGATTTTAATGTTTAATCTTTATACTCTTGGCAAAATGAAACGGGACGGGGCTTCAACGATGCAACTACAAGCGCGTAGGAAAGAACATGTGAAAGTAAAGGCTGCGTTTTATGGAAACCCAAAGGGACATCACACTGGCCAAAGGTCCCCAATGCGCAAGTAGCAGATGTTGCTCATGCCTTTACCCAGTTTTATGAGTGGTATTGTAAGGTAGTTACGGTTGTAGGAGGATAGGTTTCCATCTGCATTCACCAGTAGTACCTTCAACATCAGCTGTTCGTGTGGAAACAACCTCGACTTCCGCAAATCGCCGTGCCCATATGGGATGATGATATTAAAAAATACAGTAATTTTATTGCCATTTTCAATGCAGCTGTTCACCACACTCGACTTCCCAGCAGAGACAAAAATGCTGTATCTGCGCACTTTACCTCCCCGGTGGCAACCGTTTGCATCTTATTGAACTTTTTGTCTGTGTCAGCTGAAAAACTACGATGTCGCCTATCGCCTTATCTGCGAACGATATGTTTTCCATTCGGGCACAGGCCTCACTTTTTAGTTGGGCAAATGACGGTATATCCTACGCACCAAGCGGATTCTACGTCGGGACATTCAAGCTGTCTTGGACACCTTTCAGGCAGGACATGAAGCCTTGCGCAATCTCCAGATTCCCGACCCTTGGTGACTTTGTCATGTTTTTCTCTAGCGCTGAACACTTTGTCACCACGGCTTGCGCCTTGCTTTCGAAGAAAAGCATCACGACCCATCCTCAGTGCCAACGTTTAATTCTCTAAACGACTTTTTTTAGTGGAAAACGTAGTCGAATTGGGGAATTGATTACCAATGATTCAACTCATAGGCCCCTGCTCTAATAAAGACTTCTTCTTGGCATAATAAAGCAACCCCCGTTCCAGGTCTTCAAAAATTAAGTACAATACACCTACGCCTATTGCCGATTGCCTCCTCCAGTCGCACAAGCTCTAACACCCGGTACGCCATCATCATAAAAATGCACTTCGCAATACAATGACAGCTACACAATCACCTAATCTCAACTCTCCTGGATGTGCCTATTGTGCAGATTCGGTCACAATATACGTTCTTGCTCTTTCGTTCAAGTATCTGCCTACCCAGGAAAAAAGGGAGTACGTAAACCATGCCAACTATGTAGCAACTGCCTCAGCTCATACCACACTGAGACTGCGTGCCCCTCCCAAGATAACTGCCATTCCTGCGGTCGTCGCCATCACACCTTACTACATGAAAGTTCATATTGGACTAGAACGTCCATCTCCTATCATGTAGTATCATCATCTCATCACTTATCATCGTGTTCAGAGACTGTGCCTGTCCATCGTAAATCGGTCCATCGATCAGCCTTACGCTCGTCAATCAGTTCTAGGGCCCATGCCTATACTACCGTTGGCCTGTGTCTTCATGCGGGCGCCTGATGGACAGCGCGAATTAGTGCGCGCATTATTAGACACCGGCAGTCAAGCCAACCTCATTTCTAGTGGCTAGTGCCCAACGACTTGGCCTCAAGCTGCAACCATCATGTGGCGGACCTATAATCGGAATTGGTGGGATCACTGCTTTTCAACGACCCATCAAACCACCATCGCCCCTTTTAAAAAACAGCATGGCGATCCCCCATGGCTTACACTCATCTCCACTTGGTTCCCACTGTGATGCACAATTCACCAAATGAAGCATTGCCGCATCAACAATGGAACCCAATTACACGCCCTGCGACTTGCTGATCCCTGTTATTTTCGTTCAGCTCCAGTGGGATGTCGTACTGGGTGCAGACGGTCTTGCGCCACTATCATGCGAAACAAACCATGTTAGGGCCTAGTGGGTGAGTTCCCCAAGTGCTTGGGAAACCACCCTGGGATGGGTTGTGGTTGGCGCATATTACCATCGTCGCCTCGCAGATCCCCGAGTCCAATTCGCATCAAAACGTCATCGACAATGCTGGAAAAAACGCGATATCGTATAAAATTGCTCATCATGAATCAATCGTCTCAACCTTTGATTTCGCTTTTACTGTCACCTTCACTTTTGTCTTCACCGTAAAACGTTACCGCCGCCTTCACCGTCGACTTCACCGTTGCCTTCCCTGTTGCCTTCACCGTCGCCTTCACCGTCGACTTTACCATCGCTTTTACTGTCGCCTTCACCGTCGACTTTACCGTCGCCTTCACTGCCGCCGTTACCGTCGGTACCTTCGTCTAGCAACACTGTCCAAGAGCCCTCAGCGGATAAAGTTCAAAAGTTACTATTCATCACCGACAATGCATACACCACTTGTCACTTCATCAACTTAAGTGCTCGCTCCTTGAAAGCGTCACTGATCAGAACCTGTGCAGGTATCCATCGGCCGTATCCGACGGTTTCTCAGTCGACTGCCTACAGCCTTTCGTAGTACATTTGGCTTATGTGTCACAAATCCTCACTTCTAGAGCCTTTCAAATCAGGACCCCTGATTAATCTTACAAAGCAATTTTGGGACTTGGAGCCTACCTTTCACCGACCAATCCTTCGACCCGAAGAACGGCAAGCCGAAGACATCTACAAAAATACTACCACCCGGGGATACTCTAGGACGCTTCATCGTTGCGCTTCCCACTAACTGGCCAACCTTTTGGGACGCTTCTGAGCACATTGCATTACGTAAATTTTTAAAATGTTTGGAAAATCGCCTTCTTCATCAACCAGACATTCAAGCTGCATATTTTCGCATTCATGCGGGAAATTTCCTAAAAGTGGTCACATGGAACTTGGGTTTAAACCTAGCGGACATTACCCCCCTATGAACCATATTATATTCCTCATCACCCTGTACATCGACCTGACGATCCACCCACCAAACTACGATGTATTCAATGCGTCCACTGCCACGTCTAATGGAAAATCCTTAAACAACGTTTATGCTGACTGGTCCTAAATTTGCAAACTGAGTGTTGTACAGTGCTTTTTCGCTTTCGCTTTCATGCATTCGTTTTACTGCAGATGTTCGCAAATGTACCGGCAAATACTTGTTAACCCAGAGCAATCGAGATCTTCAACGCATTGTGTGGCGATTTTCAGAACACGAACCTATACAACATTATCGCCTCTGCACGGTGACTTACGGTACCTCCTCAGCTCCTTTTCTAGCGTTGCGCACCATTCAAGAACTTTCACATCAAAATTCAGAAGCCCATCCCCTTGCTTCTGAAGCCTTGCTTAAAGACATTTATGTCGACGATATTGTTACTGGCGCTGACACGCTTGATCTCGCCTTGGAGCGACGTGATGATTGATTCAATGTCTGAACGGGGTGCTGTTTGAATTGCGAAATGGTGTGCACCACCATCTCTACTGATAGGCCTAAACCAGAACACTGTCGTCAAACTAGTTGTAGAAGATATGATTTATTGGACCATGATCCGGGTTTCAAGGTGTTTGGGACTTGGCTGGACCCTTTTGATGGACCTTTTGTTATGTTACGCCCTCAAAACCAGCCACAACAAAACGACAAATCTTGTACAAGATGTTATATTGACCCACCGGTTGGCTTACACCCGTAAGTTTTTGCCCAAAGGGTTTTCTTTCGCCGTATCTGCAAACCGTCTTTCTTTTGGGGTGAAAACCCCACCAAAGAACATTATCGAAAGCGTGGAGTCCTTTTCCAGCAAGAATTGCCGTTATTTAATCAAATTCGAATCCCCCGTCTTGTGTCAACATACTTCTCATACCGTATCTGTTGATTTTGATGCCTCAGAGGAAGGGTATTTCCGCCGTTGTCTACCTCATGTCTCTGAACCCCTGGGGAGCAACCGTCACTCAACTTAAAAGCCAATCGCGAGTGGCACCGCTTAAAAAGTGTCCTTGGCCGCCCTTGAACTGTGCGCTGTCAGTTACTTTCCCCCGAATTTATTCCCAAGACTCTCATCGACACGGGGTCTCACCATTTCTAACATTTTGCCTTCTCAGACTCCACTATCGCCCTTAGCGTGGATATCCGCTGAGCCGCACCGATGGAAAACATTTATTGCAAACCCGTGTTGAAAATTTAAGAAATATACCAGTAGTATGGCACCTAAAATTGCTTCCGAGGAAACCTGCTGATTGGCGCCTCGCGGGAATATATCCCAATCACCTGATAATCATCCTTGTGGTGGAAGGGCCCTCTGGTTAGCTAATCCAGTATCCACTGGCCATTAACTTATCCAAAATTCATCTGTATGAACGACTCACAAGTTAATGCCGAAATTGGTACCACCTCCAGTTTTCACGTTTGCGGTGCAAGTTGAAAAGCTGGAGTTGGAAACTCTTTTCTCTTCCTATGTTCGTCTTTATCGGGAAATTTTTGCCTATTGTCGCCGGTTTTATACACAAACCGTCTCCACTTCCATCAGCTCACACCGGGCCCTCTCTCCACCACCGAGCTTCATGAAGCTCAGTTGTGTCTTATACGTCGAACCCAACGCTCCAGTTTGTCTGAGGAGTTGCGAGAAGCATCTCGTCCGAACACTCGCCACCGTCTTACACGCCAATTACGTTTATTCATAGATAAAAGACGGAATTTTTGCGAGTTGGCGGTCATCTATCCTTTGCCAACATTGCTTATGAGCATCGGTCCCCCCTGCTTACTACCCAAAGAGCATCCTTTTTACATATTTGGTGATTGAGAATGCTCACGTTTGTCCAATACATGCCGGCCTCACTTGCCACTCAGCCTATCTTCGGCAAAAAAATTTTGGATAAAGGACGGGGGGGAACGTTGTTCGTTTTTCAGCTTGCCAAGTGTAATCGTTGCTTTACAGTAAAACCAAGACCCATTATTCAACCAATGGGAGACCCCCCGCTTGAACGTGTTTCTAGTTTAGGACCATTCGTAAACACTGGGGTGGATTACGCCGGTCCTTACACTGTTTCCTCCGCCGCTTGCCTCCGAGGGGCCCGAACTCTAAAGCATACTTGTGCATTTTCATATGTTTTGCCACCAAGGCTGTTCACCTGGAATTGGTTTCAGATCTCTCTACTCCCACTTTCCTTGCTGCTTATCGTCGCTTTGTGGGACGTCGTGGACATCCCTCCACTATATTCAGCGACAACGGCACCAACTTCATTGGCGCAATCAATGAATACATCGTCTAAAGCCAGCTCCTCACTTCTCAAATTCATCAGGATGCAAAAAACCGAAGCTGCTTCCGTTTGTGGCCCCAGAATGGCGATTTATTTTCCCCCTTCAGCGCCGCATTTTGGTGGACTCTGGGAGGCTGGGGTAAGTCTGCAAAGCAACTCATAGGCCTACGGGAAAGCCATTGGTGAACAAGTCCTTACCTTTGAGGAGCTTTAATACGGTCCTAGTACAAGTTGAAGCTGTTCTTAATTCGCGCCCGTTGTATGCACTATCGTCTGATCCGGCTGACGTCGCCTATCTATCCCCGGGTAATTTCCTAATATTTCGTCCGTTGACTGCCCCCCCGATGAGCCCCGCTACACCAACCGCATCGCCTGTTTGTCTCGTTGGCATTTGGTGCAAAAGATCGTCCATGAAATTTTGGAAAGCGCTGGCAAATAGAATACCTTTACACTCAGCAGCAACGATATAAAAAGGACATCGCCAGCAAACAACATTCTTTCCGGGGACTGTCGTCATTGTTGGGCCGAAGATAAATTTCCCCCTCTGCGCTGGAACCATGGGCCGTATTGTTACTGTTAAACCTGGACAGATGGGAAAATCTCGAGTTGCCGATGTCATCACCTCCCACGGCCTCATAACTCGGCCAATTGTGAAAACTTTTTCCCACTTCCTACTCAATGTAGTGGGGTTCTATAAGCTCCAATATATATAACAATCGTGCAAATCGTGAAGAAAGCATGAAAATTGGTGAATTTACTAATATGACCACAAGGAAACCAAAAATCGATGGCCCCAAGTTGAGTTCCTGTAACTTTCTTATTTAAATTTAATTAATACAATTAATTTATTAATTAACCAACAAAAAAAGTTTTGAAGGAGGGCAACACAGTCGACAAAATTGGTATCAAATGAAAGCTTATTGTACGGAGAATGAATAAATGAAAAAAATATTTTTTAAAAATTAAATTAATTAATCATTTTAAATTAATTGAATTTTAGTAAATAATTTTACCACTTTCGATTTATGTATAATTATGTACACCTAAAATTTCACACCGATTGGGGCATACAAATTTCACCCCTTTACTAACATAATGCCAATAAATCCAAATTTTGATGGCCCCAAACAAAATTCTTACAACTCCCAGATTAATGGATTAATGAAATTAATAATTAGATTAATACCAGTTAATGTTTGACATTCACAAACCACAGTCAACTGATGTATCAAATAATAACAAAACAAGCATAATAAAAGAGAAAAGTGATGGCCCAAGTCGGGTTCTTATCACTTTCCATTAATTCAATTAATTCAATTAACGGCAATTAATCACAAAAATTACAAATTAATGTACAAAATAAACACAGCATAGTCGACTTGGGTATCAAATGAAAGCTTATTCACGAGTAAATAATATGTGAAAAAATGTCTTTCATTAATAAATTAATCATCAATTAATTACATTTTAGTAAAATTATACCACTTTTGACTTTTGTATAGTTATGTATTCCAAAAACTTTACCGATTGTCATAAAATTTTCACCACTTTAATAACATAATGCCAATTAATCCAAATTTTGATGGCCCCAAACGAAATTCCTCCAACTCCCAGATTAATGGATTAATGAAATTGAGAATGAGCTAAATTCCATTAAAATTGTCTTAACATTCAATTATGCGCTACGATTGAAAATTGTAGTATTAAAAACAATATGATCACAATAAACCTAAATAATGATGGGTCCCAAACTGAATTCCACATAATTATTATTAATTGAATTAATGGAATTAATTATATTTATTTCAATCAAATGTGTAAATGATCACAACAAAGTCGACTTGGGTACCAAATGAAGCTTTTTTATGAATAATTTAATCTGAAAAAATATATTTAATTAATAATTAATCATCTAATTAAGGAATTAATCATCTAATTAATTACAATCTAGTAGAATTTTACCACTTTGGTTATGTATAGGTATCAAAAACTCTACCGATTGTCATAAAATCTTACCACTTTACTACCGGTAACACGATGTCAATAAAATAAAATAAAATAATTATAGCACCAAACGAAATTCTTGTTACTTACATATTATTAAATAAATGAATTAAGAATTAGCTAGTTCACGTGCCACAGTCAACTGGTGTATTAAATAAAAGCCAATTGAATGGTAATTAAGAACATTGACAGAATTTTATTAAGGCATATGTTTATTAATATGCTTTCCGTCAATTAAACTTTAATTTAAAAAATATTACTTGTTACATATGAATGATAAAGTAAACTTTTAAATTCCACACTATTTGGTCGGTTTACTCAATTAAAACACACTAACGAAATACCTACGAAATTTACTTTAAACATGGGCAGTCCGTTACGGTATTCAATTGGATTGAATTAAATATAATTGAATATGATTGAAATGTATTGAATTATATTGTATTGATTGAATTACATTGAATTGGACTATTAAAAAAAGTGTATAAGGACAAATACAGAACAAAACATAGGTTGAACAAATAAAATGTTCCACATTAATTATTGTAAAGGTCAATTCGTAGTCATAGAAATTAATTTGCGGGTCGGAAATTTTAACTATTGAATAGTTTCCATGCCCACGACAGTTTAGATTCAAATTGGCAATTTTTTGTTTCTTTGGTTACTTTTAAGACCCGTAACATTGTCTGTTTCCCCTGGTAAATGGTAAGATTTTATGACAATCGGTAGAGTTTTTGATACCTATACATAACCAAAGTGGTAAAATTTTTTCTAGATTGTAATTAATTAGATGATTTAATTCCTTAATTAGATGATTAATTAATTAATTAAATATATTTTTTAGATTTTAATTATTCATAAAAAAAGCTTTCATTTGATACCCAAGTCGACTATGCTGTGATCATTTACACATTTGATTAAAATAAATATAATTAATTCCATTAATTCAATTAATAATAATACAGTGGAATAAAGTTTGAACCCATAATTATTTAGGTTTATTGTGATCATATTGTTTTTAATACTACAATTGTCAATCGTAGCGCATAATTGAATGTTAAGACAATTTTAATGGAATTTAGCTCATTCTCAATTTCATTAATCCATTAATCTGGGAGTTGGAGGAATTTCGTTTGGGGCCATCAAAATTTGGATTAATTGGCATTATGTTATTAAAAGTGGTGAAATTTTATGACAATCGGTAAGTTTTTGGAAATACATAACTATACCAAAAGTCAAAAGTGGTATAATTTTACTAAAATGTAATTAATTGGATGATTAATTAATTAATGAAAAACATTTTTTCACATAGTATTTTACTCGTGAAAATAAGCTTTCATTTGATACCCAAGTCGACTATGCTGTGTTTATTTTGTACATTAATTTTGTAATTTTGTGATTAATTGCCGTTAATTGAATTAATTGAATTAATGGGAAAGTGATAAGAAACCCCACCTTGGGGCCATCACTTTTCTCTTTTATTATGCTTGTTTGTTATTATTTGATACATCAGTTGACTGTGGTTTGTGAATGTCAAACATTTAACTGGTATTAATCTAATTATTAATTTCATTAATCCATTAATCTAGGAGTTGTAAGAATTTTGTTGGGGCCATCAAATTTGGATTTATTGGCATTATGTTAGTAAAGGGGTGAAATTGTATGTCAATCGGTAGAATTTTAGGTGTACATAATTATACATAAATCGAAAGTTGTAAAATATTACTAAAATTCAATTAATTAGATGATTAATTAATTTTTAAATATTTTTTCATTTATTCATTCTCCGTAAAATAAGCTTTCATTTGATACCAATGTCGACTGTGTTGTCTCCTTCAAACTTTTTTTGTTGGTTAATTAATCAATTAATTGTATTAATTCAATTAATAAGAAAGTTACAGGAACTCAACTTGGGGCCATCGATTTTTTGGATTCCTTGTGGTCATATTAGTAAAATTCACCAATTTTCATGCTTTCTTCACGATTTGCACGATTGTTAGGCTTATAGACCCCACTAATGAAGCGAAGCCTCATGGGGCCGGAATGTTAGATCGGAGCATCTTGAATTATTATGTTTTAACCTCTTTGTTGTTCATTGTTTTGTTTATGTGTTCTTTTCTTCTTGTTTTATGTATTATTATCAAATCACCTATGTCTTCCTATGTCTTTCATCACCTATGAAAAATAAACACTATTTCTCTTTGAATCTTTATGTATTTGTCTTCACCTGATGTACAGTATTGTTGTTTTGTTGTTGTTTTTTAAAGGTAGGCCTAGATATCCAAAGTCAGATAATTTTTTAAATGTACATATTTAATTTAAACTTGGTGTTTGATCAATTTGGAAAGAGGTGATGCATGTATTAATACGGGTACGTTAATTTGCCGGTTGCTAGCTCACCGTGTTACATCTATAATTGCATTTACAACGTTCAACTAGATTGATATGTCACAATTTATAACTACCAAATCAATAACAAACTGTTTTGATCGTCTCAAATCGACAAAGTTCACAAGTCACCACCAAATACCTCGTGGTTTGAAACGTGAAAAAACATTCGTTCCAAGTCACCGTGCGACTCGTGAACTTGTCCCCAAGACTACCGATTTGGCGATTTTGAGCGACTTGGAGGAATTTCTCGACTCGGAACGTGTGTGAGTTGAAACGAGTGGTTTCAAGACTTGGCTTCCTGTTAGTCTGGTCTCTCACCTAAATAAACACATTTGCAGACGATCTAGGCTAACACCAATTTTACCCAATGTGACCCTCTTCTTCTTATTATTTTTAATCTACCGGCTCCTTGTCCCGCCCTGTTAGCGGAAAACCATGGTTTAGCCCCCGAACAAGCTACAGTTTTTATCCCACAGCCCTATCAGGAAACGGTAAAAATACTAACAGAAGTTCTTTTCCCAGGGACAGAATTCTCTAATTCTGGTGTGGTGAAGTGGGCCAAGGGCGAACCTACTAATCTGTTGGGCGAAGATTGTGTTTATCTGCTGCCAAGTTTCGAGGTGGCGGATTTAGATTGTGGATACGCCGGAGGCCAACTTCTTTGTGAACGTCCGCCCGCTAAGGAATAGGGAACTGGCCTTGGTTTTTAAAAATACATTATATATATTAGAACAAATGTATGACATCCTATATAAAAATTCCAATTTACAAAAGTAATTAAAAATAATATCTATTAATTCCAGGGGTGTTCAAAATTGTTGGTAATTGAATTACCGCACAAAGCATGGAGATTTCCTAATATTTCCTATAACTCAATAATCTATGCAATGTTTGTACATATTATTATGTTCCGCTATCTAAAGCGATTTTTAAATATAATGTATCTTATAAGTTTTTTAAACTAGGGAAACGCCAAAGTCGTTGTTAGACGAGTGAGTGAGCCTTGTGTTGAGTACCCGGTTACATTCCTTTTCTTCCCCCTACCTTAGGCCTCCCCCTAGCCTATCATAGGCTACAGTGGAGCATTATGGCCTAAACTATGGCCTAAACTTAAATACCCTATTATTTATACGAATATAATTATCAAAAAACTTAAATGTGAATGTTCCCGGGTACTCAACACATGACTCGCTAACTCGTCTAACAACGACTTTGGCGTTTCCCTAGTCTAGTTGGCTAAAGCGCCCTTTATAGCCGAAATGTGGGAGACGTGGGTTCAATCCCCTGGTCGGGAAAGATTTTGTAATTTCTGGACTGTATTTAAAAAATTATGAAACATGTTTTGAAATGCATATAACGCAGTGTAGTCCATCATCTGTGGCAATAGGGCCCACTATGGTAAACATAGCCAGTACGAAATACGTGAAAATATTGCAAGATTTACTCATCTACGAGCGTAATTTGGGGAACCTTGACGTGCAACATTTGATAGACCTTGCATGGGCACGGCATTTCACGGACAGGCGAATAACAAACAAAAAATATATTTTCAAAATCTAAACCATTGTCGTTAAAATAATTTCTAAACATTGGAAGACTATTTTTCAATTTATTATTTCTTGTAGGTTTTAATCGCAATGGATCTTGCTGATTTTGTTAGCAGTTTTCAATAAACTCGTACCGGATGTCTGTTTAAAATTTCAGCGCAATCTGTTCAGCGATTCGGCTAATTTTCAACGTACACACACACGCACGCAGACTAACAATAAGCGTCGTTTGAGTTGAATGGAGATCACTCCGTTCGCTGCGCTCACTCGTTTAAATATGATTTTAAAAAAATAAGATTTACAATCTAAAGAAAGTATGAAAGTGGCCATGAGACCCTAGTCACAGAGTACAACTTACTTTGCCTATGTTAAACCACCTTAATGATAGCCACACTTTAAAATACAAATACTTATACCTATGCATAAAAAAAATATAGTAAATAGGAGTTGATGGATGGTGAACAATAATTTGTTGGCAATGCGTATAACTTGTAATATCCCCACCCCTCCTCCGCCAGTGTGTGGTAAGAGGGGTAGTTAGGTAGGGGTGAATGACTCGACGAGGTGAAGAAAGACGATGGTCAGTGAGTGTTGAGCGAAGGCTACGGCCTGACGCGTCCGTCTAACTCCCGAGCAGGGACTACCTGTTGTGTATTCTGTTGGCATACAATATAAAACACTAGGAAGCTTCGCAAACGCTTTTTCAGGCGCGTTGTTGGATGAGCGTAATTTTTTTTAAACGACAAAAAGCGTAAAATTTCAATTTTCATGGGAAATTATTTTTCGATTGTGCTCAAAAACGTGGAAGTTCCAAGTTCAGAGGTTTCAAAGGTCTCCAAGAAATTTGTATCGCAATTGGAGTATCGGTTTAGCCGGAATCGTGTGAACAAACACACAAAAATACAAACAGAAACAAAAGAGGAAAACGAAAAAAATCGTTAAATTGCGATTTTTATGAGAAATAATTTTTCAATTGTGCTCAAAAGCGTGGCAGTTCTAAGTTCAGAAATTTCAAACGTCTCCAGAAAATTTCATCGCAATTGGAGTATCGGTTTAGCCAGAATTGTGTTAAAAAAAACACACAAAAATACAAATAGAAACAAAAATGAAAAACGAAAAAAATCGTAAAATTGCGATTTTCACGAGAAATAATTTTTCGATCGATTTTTCGAACCGTGCAGTTCTAAGTTCAGAGATTTCAAACGTCTCCAGAAAATTTCATCGCAACTGGAGAATCGGTTTAGCCGGAATCGTGTTAACAAACACAAAAATACAAAAAAAAGAAAGAAAAAAAACAATCCGGATTTTTTTCTCCAGTGTAGTAGAATGGAATCTTCGCTTCGCTCGCTACGCTCATCCAATTAATATAAGCTACACACGTACGTGTGATCCATTCCCTTACAATAATCCGCTTGTTGATTGGAAACATTACAAGCTATAACATGAGGATTGCAGGTGGCTGTTAGCAAACTCGTCACTCGCTCAGAGATAGCGCTTGAGATTCGGACGCAGATAACCTCGTAGAGGATGTTTGTGTATTTCTCGCCAGCTAGGGGGTTTGATTCTGAAGCGTCAACAGTTCAACGATCAAGTGATCTGAGAGACACAGCGCAGCGCATCTTGGCTCAGTCGGGCCGAGGCTTCTACGAGTAGAGGTGAGTACACAGAGTTCATATTTAGGGTTCAAATGTATCCAGGCACCACCACCGGCTAAAAATGCAAGCGGCCACTATCAACGTCCCCCCGCTTAGGATCTTCAAACAAACGCCATAAGGCAAAATTGCCCGAGCCAATTTTTTTTATTTTATTCTAAATTCTACAATAAATCAAAAACACATTTATTCCTACAATAATTGTAGGTATTATTTATTAATATATAAAACTCCAAATATATGCAATAGAAACGTGTTGTACAACTCAAACATTAACAATGACATTAAATCAATGTAGATGAATTATTAGTGCTTTGTACTAGGTGTCAGCAATAAAAGGAGATGCGCTAATTTAACACTCGCATGAGCACACCCCACAAAGAAGGTAAGGTCAAATGTGTTGTATTTACTAGGAAAACGCTTAAGTCCCGCCGCGTTGTTGGATGAGCGTAATTGGTGCATCGAGCTGCCATGTGTTATGCGGATTTTCTGTTGTTTTGTGAAAAAATTATTACTAAATTGAAGATTTTTTTAAAAATTAAATAAAATTTAAAAAAAAATAACTTAATTTTTTTTTCTTTTTAACTAATCGCAATTTTAAAAAGGAAAAATCGTAATATTGAAATTTTCATAAGAAATAATTATTCGATTGCGCACAAATTTTACACGAATATAAAAATTTATAAAATTAAGGTTCTGTGAAAAAATCATTACAATAGGATAAAGCATGTAGGTGTTAAAAGCCAAAGAAATGATAAAAATCGAAAAAAGTCGTAAAATTGCGATTTTCGTAAAAAAATAGTTTCTTGATAACGCTCAAATTTCACATGAATATATCAATTCATAAAATTAAGGTTCTGTGAAAAAATCATTACAATCGGACAAAGCATGTAGGTGTTGTAATGTAAGTCGAAGAAATTTTTTAAAAAAATGACAAAAATCGTAAAATTGCGATATTCATGATAAATAATTTTTCGATTGGGCTCAAAAACGTGGCAGTTCTAAGTTCAGAGATTTCGAAGACCTCCATAAAATTTCATCGCAATCGGAGTATCGGTTTAGCCGGAATCGTGTTAACAAACAGACAAAAATACAAAAAAAAAGAAAGAAAGAAAGGAAAAAAACATTCCGGATTTTTTTCTCCAGTGTAGTGAAATGGAATCTTCGCTTCACTCATCCAATTAATGTTGAACGTCATTGAAATAATTGTTGAAACTCAAACTGTAAAATAATGATAATAAAAGTGTTTAGTTTTAAATTGTAAGTAAATCAACCTAGCATCGAGGATAATATTAACGATTGTACGATAACAATTTAAAACAAAACACTTCTATTACATTGCAACAGTACACATGAATATTCCACGAATGTAATAATAACTAGGAAAACGCTAAAGTCCCGCCGCGTTGAAGGATGAGCATTTTATAGTTTTTAGTTTGCGTGGCATATCTTTACTTTTGCAAGTGCTTTGTTTTGTTGCCTACGCATTGAAGTGATTGTTGTCAAGTTTCTATTGTTTCTTGACAATTGGTATTATTTACCTTAAAAAACTTATATTAAAAGCTTTATTTCTATGGATTCTGGCTAACTTTTTCAACTTTTTCTTTCAAAAGGTACTACAACACCATAACCTTAATGTCCATGTATAATATGAAGGTTGTAGCCCCACCCGTTTGGTCAGAATTGGCCCAAATGGCACGAAAATATCGCACAAAAAATCAAAAAACTTATATTAAAAGCTTTTTTTCTATAGATTCTGGCTAACTTTTTCAATTTTTTCTTTTAAAAAGCAATACATCACCATTACCTTAATGTCCATGTGAAATATGAACGTTGTAGCCCACCCGTTTGGTCAGAATCGGCCCAAATGTCACGAAAATATCGCACTAAAAATCGAAAAAAATCGTAAAAGTACGATATTCATGAGAAATATTTCTTCGATTGTACCCAAAAACGTAGCAAGTCTAAGTTCAGAGATTTCGAAGGTCCTGTCAAATTTTCATCAAGATCGCATATGCCGTTTGCCCGGTAGAGAGCGAACAAACAGACAAAAATACAAAAAAAAAAAAACAAACAAACAAACAATTAAACAAAAAAAAAAAAACACCCGAGATAAATTTTTTGGGGGGTCAGTGAAATTGAAGTCTTCGCTTCACTCGCTTCACTCGCTTCGCTCATCCAATAATATTGCTGACAGTATTGTGTAGAGAATGTTAAATAGGCGGTAAACAATTATTGTAAATTGGTTCCGTTTACCGGCTGCAGAAAGTGCATCAATCATAGGCTTACTTAGACTTGCAGATGTGTTTGTGAAACGAAAATCTTTACAGTAATGCAAATAATTGTAATAATATATTTGTTTTTAGCAACACCAGAACTTGTTATTAAGATTATTCTCCGCAATCGCCTAAGGGTAATAATAGTAATGAAAAGAAATCTCGTGTAGATTTTTTTTACTAAATCCGTCATCGTTAAATTCGATATTATGTTTTACTATTTTCACGTAAACGTTTTTCAGACATGTGAGATCTAGGTTGGCGGTGATAAAAGATTTTATAAAACACGTAAATCGACGGAGGCTAATTATAGACGTTAATGGACGTGTTACATTCTTCTATTATTGAAACACCGAAATTAATAGACATGTATTGTATACATTTATATTTTGTGCCTGATTTTCAAAGCATTTATCAAATCTATAAGAATGAGATATATTAGTCTTTTTAAAATGATAAGCAATATAACGTATAAAACAAAATAAGTACGGTATGTTAATCAGTGTGTATATATAGTGACAAATGTTTCGGACGCTATTTTTCAGAAAATAATTAGAAATTATGCATAAACTATATGAGACGAAAACAAAAAAATACAAAAAAAATCTCGTTTTGGTTAGTCGGGGTAGAAGTTAGGTTGTGCCTGATTTTCAAAGCATTTATCAAACCTATAAGAATGAGATGTATTAGTCTCTTTAAAATGATAAGCAATATAACGTATAAAACATAATAAGTACGGTATGTTAATCAGTGTATATAGTGACAAATGTTTTCGGGCGCTCATTTTCAGAGAATAATTATAAATTGCGCATAAACTATAATATTGTGAGAAGAAAACAATAAAATATAAAATATATGAGCTTGGCCCAACTCATTTGCGCGCACTCAGGTGTTGATGATTTCTTCTGAACGGTTGGTAATATCATTACCAAATTTTGCATGGATGTTAATAAACTACGTTTATATTGATTTCACAATTGATTGCAAAAATAAAGCATGCATTTTAAGATCCATTGCGAGTTCAAAACGTGAAAAAAGGGGAAATCCAAAACATGGATTCAATTCTGGTAATTACCACCAAACCGTTTATCTTACGATAAAACCAAATTAACCTACGCGTTCATATTGATTTAAAGGTTGATATCCAGTATGCAAATTTGAGTTAAAAAAATCTGTACACTTGGAATAAATTGAATAAATTGAAGTTGATCAAAATGGAGTAAATTTCTGTGATTTCACTAATTTTTTATTCAAAATCAATGAATTAATTTAGGAATACGCGTACTGGATAGCATAGATTTATTCTTTATTAACGTTAGTGTGAAATTTGATAACGGTGTTATAAACCGTTTACCCGGAAAACCAGAAAGCTGAGCGCCTAAACTCGTCTCCGCGCCAGCCTCGGCGACCCCTCTTCGCGGCGTGGAACTGTAATCATGATGTTTCAGCCGAAACTGTTAAACACCACTCGGAAAACAAGAAATTGAACTTTAGCCCATGTACGAGAATAATCTTAAGACAAACAATTCGCACAGGAACAACAAACCTGCCTACAGGCCCGAGCTTTCTATGAATTTGTCATGCTATGCTGCGATGATTGCTTCCTACCAATAGTGGCTTAGCGTTGACAAGGTTTATTAACCATGAATTAAATTCACAAATAAACAGATCGGTTAAACCTAAAAACATCTCAATCTAGCCGTCGAATATTTCATCTGGGTAGGTAGAGTCAAGAGAGGGGTTGTCCCTGGATAATGGTGGGGGTAGAGGGGGTAATAGCCATCTCCCCCCAGTTCCCATAATGTAAACCGATTGCAATACAGCCCCATAATAAAGATTGCCTTCAATCTACCTACGGCAATCTGTTTGTTGTCGCTGCATTACAAACTGTTGATGTATGCTTACTGCTGACACGTGCATATACTATTTCAGACAGGATATGTTTCACAAGCAGCTTGTAAGTTGCACTGAAACTGCATGTGGGCATTCCTGCTTTTAACAATTAATAATAATTATGTAAGCTATAAATTAATCTGCCTGTTGAAAAGTTGTTACAATACCAAAGATTGCAACCTTTTCATAATCATATCATTGTTTTATTGATTTCCGTCATACAAACAAAGAAATAATATGATATTATTATTTCGAGATGTTTTCTCAGCATTGTAATTTAATCAAATTTGATTGACAACATGTCCGGATCAAATTATTTTAGCGTCAGACCGAGAAGAAGCAAAAGAATTCAGCAACAATAATCTCAAATTTGTGGATTTCAGTCTGCCTCTGATGATTTGCAAAGTCGTATTGAAACGTGGGGTGTTTTAAATAAAACGAACACAGCGAAATGACTCGTAAAATATATTATTTATTTTCTCAAATATTTCGGACTGTGAAAGCATCACCGTTGAAGCTAATAACACTACATGGATGATTCAATACGGTATTGAATACGATCCTACCTCTCACATCCATGTAACCACTTGGAACTAGGATTGGGTCGGTTGGATCAAATCTCCCAAAAGTTGGGATCGGATTGAGTATTGGATCGAGTGCACAGCACACACACAGCAAAGCAGTATTCAAAGCTACAGCTAGATCGCATTAGTTTAGTATTGAGAACGGATTGAATCCCTTGTTTAATTCATGACATGTGAACGCTCACCACAGAATCCAATCCAATCCCAATACAGAGGGTTGAATCGCTCATGTAAACATAGCTATTGTTAAATTCAAAATCTACTGATGCAAAACTAAACTAAAATGTAACTCACATAGTAACTGAAAATTTAATTGCAAGTGGTTTCGTCATCAATAGTAGTACTAAAATAGTAGCATAGTGGCACTTACAAATTAGTAATAATTCGACCAACAATAGGTTTTAGGTCAATAAGCAATTATCCCTGTGGCGAGCGAGTATCGAGGGAGGGGGGTGGCAAGCGAGTCAGAGGAGTCGCTGAGGCTGGTAAACACCGGTTTCATATTTCACACGAATCAATCTATGAGATTCAGGACGCGTATTCCTTAGATATTTAATTAATTAATTGTGAATACCGACAGTGTTGGCTCGGGCGCTAAGCGCTCGACTCTGATTCGGGAGGTCCCGGGTTCGAATCCCGTCGAGACCGGCAATCCTGACTGAAGGTTTTTTCCGAGGATTTCCTCAGTCGTTAAGGCGATTGCAAGGGATTGAGTCCTCTTAAACAGCCCTCGGACATCCCTTCACAATTTCCTATCCGCACATACCTAGTTCACCTGAAGAGGGGCTAATTGCACCCTATAACAGGTTTCCCACGATAAAAATTTAAAAAAAAAAATAGTGAATAAAAAATTAGTGAAATCTCCGTAATTAACTTCATTTTGGTCAACTTCAGGAATTTATTCAAAGTGTACAGATTTTGTTAACGTACAGTTTTATACTGGCTGGATATCAACATTAAAATCAATGTGAACGTTCAGGTATATTTGGTTATATCGTAAGATAAACGGTTTTGGTGGGAACTTCCTGAATTGAAATCTATGTTTTGGATTTCCCATTTTTTCACGTTTTGGACTTATGTCTCTCAATGGATCGTTATGGCTTATTTTTTGCGACCAAGTGCGGATATCAATATAAAAGTTCTTTATAAACATTCATGCAAAATTTGAAATAATAATGATGTTAACAACCGTTCAGCAGAAACCGTCAGCACTTGAGTTGGGCAAGGGGGCAGTTGTATTCTTTATCCAACCAAATACAAAAATTTGTAAAAAAAAAAAAAAAAAACGGCAGCCAAGCTCTCCTTCAAAAGTCTTCGGCTGTGAATGCTGTGAGATATAGAAGTTGAGCCAAGCTTTTTATTCTTTCTCCCTAGTTTCGCTTTGAAAATAAGTACGATCATTTCGCCTGTTGACGAGCGCCAAGCCAACGATTTTTGTGGTAAAAAAGTAAAAATTTTAAACTCGAAATCATAAAAAAATGGCTTGGCCATTGACATTTACCTATTTCCATACAAATGCACGTGCAGTTGCAAACAATCTAAATTTTCGTCAGTCGGATATCAAATTTCAGGGAGTATAATTATTTGTCGTTACATTTTTTAGTCCATTCGTGTTTCGAATGGGTGGACGAAGTGTTGCAAAACTAGAAGGTGCCAGTGTTACTTGTTAGTGTTTTTTTTTTTTTACTTGTAAGTTTTTATTACTCTGTAGAGTTTCATAAGTGCAAAATGTATGCCTGCAATATAGTTTCGGAACGTGCATCCTGCATACAATTATTACGTTGTAATTATTTACTACAATTAAGAGGAGTGTTTCCCGACTTACCAAATCGAGAAATTACGTTGTATTTATGGTAAAAACAATACAGACATAATTCGCGTTGATTTTGAAACTATTTAGGCTGATGTGTGTATTCGTGATGTATTTTTGCGTTGCATGTTTGGTGGATTTATTTTTTGTTTCGTAATATTTTCCCTGGAAATATAAACTGTGGTATCTTACCTAATGTCGCGTTTGACAATAACTTTATAGATAACTAGGAAAACGCTAAAGTCCCGCCGCGTTGATGGATGAGCTTTTTTTGTAAGTTTTTTGTTTGCGTAGGACCACTTTTCTTTTGCAAGTGCTTTTTAAATGCATTGTAGGTGATTGTTGTCAAGTTTCTATTGTTACTTAATAATTGTTATTATAAACCAAAAAAAAATCATATCAAAAACCTTTATTTCTATGGATTTTGGTTAACTTTTTCAACTTTTTCTTTCAAAAGGTAATACATCACCATAACCTTAATGTCCATGTGAAATCTGAACGTTGTAGCCCTCCCCGTTTGGTCAGAATCGGCCCAAATGTGACGAAAATATCGCACTAAAAATTGAAAAACTAATATTAAAACCTATATTTCTAAGGATTCTGGCTAACTTTTTCAACTTTTTCTTTCAAAAGGTACTACATCACCATATTCTTAATGTCCATGTGAAATATGAACGTTGTAGCCCCACCCGTTTGGTCAGAATCGGCCCAAATGTCACGAAAATATCGCACTAAAAATCGAAAAAAATCGTAAAAGTACGATATTCACGAGAAATATTTCTTCGATTGCACCCGAAAACAATACACCTCTAAGTTCAGAGAAAACGAAGGTCCCCCAAAAATTTCATCAAGATCGCATATGCCGTTTGCCCGGTAGAGAGCAAACAGACAGGGAAAAAAAAAAAAAAAAAACACCCGAACTAATTTTTTGGGGGGGGTCAGTGAAATTGAAGTCTTCGCTTCGCTCGCTGCGCTCATCCAAATAGGAGAACTGTATAATAAAATGAAACAATATTCGTTGTTTGTTTTGCAGTAATCGTATAGATTTGTCTAATTATTGGATGAGCGAAGCGAAGACTTCAATTTCACCGACCCCCCAAAAAATTTAGCTCGGTTGTTTTTTTTTTTTTTTTTTGTTTGTTTGTTTTTCCGTCTGTTTGTTCGCTCTCTACCGGGAAAACGACATATGCGATCTTGATGAAAATTTGAGGGGACCTTCGAAATCTCTTAACTTAGACTTGATTAAAACCTTTATTTCTATAGATTCTGGCTAACTTTTTCATTTTTTTTCTTTCAAAAGTCAATACAATACCCTAACCTTAATGTCCATGTGAAATATGAACGTTGTAGCCCCACCCGTTTGGTCAGAATCCGCCCAAATAGCACGAAAATATAGATTTTAGATCTTTCTCACAGCCTTGTATGAAAACTTCACAGGAGATTGTATTTAGGTGCACGCTAGTGCACCGCAGCCAAGCCGCGGTGCGCTACACACTCAAGCACCTTATACACCAAGCAGAGTTGGGGTGATTTCGAGGTGTTACCCAGCCGTCATGTAACGTGATGTGAACTTGAAAACTATCACAATCGAGGGGATTTAGGTACCTGACAACACATGCCAAATTTTATTGGGGTACGACCATTCCTTCTTGGTGAAAAAATGTCTTCAAACATGCTCAAAATCACTTTAAGGATGTTAGCTACTGCTAGCTACTGCTAGCTACTGCTAACATCTAATACGTCGGCCCGCGATTCTGACCAGACGGGTGGGGCTACAATGTTCATATTTTACATGGACATTAAGGTTATAGAATAGTCTCTTTTGAAAAAAAAAGTTGAAAAAGTTTGTTGGAAGGCTTCCAAATAAAGGTTTTAAAATAAGCCTTAAACACTTGGCATATAATCAACAAGTAACCATAGTTACTTGACACTTGTTGACGGTATAAGCAGAGTTAGGCGGGAAAGTGCGATACGTAAACAAATGGCGGACATTTAAAAATTTTCTTCTTTGTGTGGAACGAGAAAAGGTGTCATTATACTCTCATAAAACAAATCAGAAACCGTCCCTGGCCTAGGCCCAGATGTGGAAAATTATTTATAATGCAAAAGTGTAGGTCTAAAGTTCCATTTGGCTATAGGACTAGATAAAATTATTACTTACATTACATGTTTGACAAGCCTAGCCAACCCTAGGCCAGCACAACATAGTTCTGATATGAACTTGCTCAACTGTTTGTTTACATAATTGCAACAATCAAATCATTTCATACAACTTGTCTTTCGATTGGCCCGCGTTTATGAAGGCACTGCCATCTAGAATAAATATAGAACTTTTTCGAGCTCTTTGCTATACGCAAATCTTTTTAAAGTGTTTGGATTTCGTGATACTCTTTCAACCATAGACATCCTATATAATTGGCTAGACCAGCAGTCGGTGGTCCACTTCCGGTACAATTAGAAGCCATCTTAAAATGACAGTTTACATGTTAATCAAATGGGAGCGATTTGTGGTCAAATAGTTCTCAAGATTGCCGCCAGGTTGACAGGTAAGCATACTAGCCTTTAACACCAAATGATTACTAAATTCCCTTATGCAATCACTTCGTATTGTTTCTTTTGTTTAATACCATGCTGCACAAGCTAAAACCATATCAAACAATCCAGTAAAATACTTTATTGCATTAAAAAAGCATAAATTAAAACACCAAATCGCCATCTTGAAATGGGCCGGTTGAGTCTTCAATTTGCCACGCTCGCGCCTGTGCGGAGGTATAGGAGACTGCTAATCTAGCCTACTATAGGGGTTTAATTAATATCAATGCTTTCAACTCACAACCCATGACGTTTTCCACGATACCGTTCAAGAATACCAATTCCTTCGAAAACGAAAACGACTTCGTTTTCAAATTGCGTTTTCAACTCATCTCCCACGAACTCAAGAATTGGGGTCCAGTCCTTATACCGTCGTTATACCATGGTTATACCACCTATACCCAGGATGTACATGAATCCGGGTCTAGATATTTTACATCCTATATTGTTACTGCTAATACCATAGAATTAAAATCAACTTTGATAAAAATATTATATTTTAGCAAATAATTTTGTAATGGAACTTGAAAAAGTAATGAGATCACACACATAACAAAAACTTGTAGAAATACAGCCAAACCTTACACACTCAAAAGGAATGAGATCTAAAAAAGGGCCAAGCTCATCTACCCTTCCACATAAACGTACAGTGTCCCATAACAGCATCCTCGAAAAGCTTGGCAAAATAGAATTTGCATGTTATTACGTTTAAATTAATTAGAAAAAAAGAACTTGGATAAACTATTACGTTAAATTAATAATCAAAGATCCAACAGACCTTATGATTGCTTTGTATGGGCAATCCGCCCAAATAGCACGAAAATATAGATTTTAGATCTTTCTCACAGCCTTGTATGAAAACTTCACAGGAGATTGTATACCTTATACTCACAGCCTTGTTCCAAACAATCAAAGATCCAACAGACCTTATGATTGCTTTGTATGGGCCGTGTTAATATGTTTTTATTATTATTTTAAATTAATATTAACATTTTATAATTAAAAAGCTCATCCATCAACGTGACTAAAAAAAGCGTTTGCGAAGCTTCCTAGTGTAATGAACTTTTATCTAATGAACTTGACGTTGTAACGTTGCGTGAAAAGGGGGTACGGGGTGTAAATATATCTAGTGCATCACGACAATCAGTCATTACTGGTAACTGATAAAACGTTGAAAAAGTGCTGTTTGTTTTCTTCAAAAATCGTTGACACTGCAACGCAATCACGTGGTAGGAAATCAAAGAAATTCTTAGCCTAAACAAAATTTTTTGACAAATCAATCTTGAATATACCTATGTGTAAAGAACGAACTGATGACAAATGAAGTAAAATGATGATTTTACTTTGCCGTTATTACCAAAGATTGGTGTCGTTTATTACTTAGGTTCATGTTTTTGGTTGCACGTAAAGTAAAAACCACATACCAAGTGAAAGTCGTATTAAAAATGAGTCACTGTATTAATGATTGTACTATTTCTAATTAGGAAAACGCTTAAGTCCCGCCGCGTTGTTGGATGAGCGTAATTGGTGCATTGGGCAGCCATTTGTGTTATGCGGATTTTCTGTTGTTCTGTGAAAAAAATAAAAATCATTACTAAGTTGAAGATTTTTTAGAACTAGGAAAACGCTTAAGTCCCGTCGCGTTGATGGATGAGCTTTTTTTAAGTTTTTAGTTTGCGTGGGATCTATTTACTTATCAAGTGCCTTTTGAACGTATTGTTGGTGATTGTTGTCAAGTTTCTATTGTTACTTGTAAATTGTTATTATAAACCTTAATAAACTCATATAAATACCATTATTCTATAGATTCTGGCTAACGTTTTCTACTTTTCTTTCAAAAAGCAATACATCACCATTACCTTAATGTCCTTGTGAAATATGAACGTTGTAGCCCCACCCGTTTGGTCAGAATCGGCCCAAATGTCACGAAAATATCGCACTAAAAATCGGAAAAAATCGTAAAAGTACGATATTCATGAGAAATATTTCTTCGATTGATAATAATTGAATGAAATAATTTAAAATAATAACAGCCAGGCAAATAACGAACAATAAATATTTTTTCAAAATCAAAACCATTGTCGTTAAAATAATTTCTAAACATTGGCAGCCTATTTTTCAATTTATTATTTCTTCTAGGTTTAAATCGTAACTGATCTATTTGATTTTGTTAGCAGTTCTCAGTTAACTCGTACCAGATGTATGTTTAAAATTTCAGTGCAATCTGTTCAGCGATTCGGCTGATTTTTATAGAACACACACACACACACACACACACACAGAGAATCACGGAAGTGCCGATTGGCGTTGTACCACTTCGTTCGCTGCGCTCACTCGTATATAAAAATAAAACAATTAAAACCAAAATCTTTCCACACAAAACAATTATTTATTTTCAAATTTGTTAACACAATCTAGAGTAAGTATTTCATTCAGTAGTTAAAGTCAAATCCAAAGTTTAACATTTTTGACCTGTTGAAAACACAGTGCACGAATCCTTGCATAAAAGGAAACCATGTTGATTTCCCTGCATCTTTATAATGAACGAGAACCTAATGCAGAACTCGAGACGCTCAGTGCAGTGTTGGCACCAGCACCTTCTTCAAGGAACAGTTCTCGAAGTGCAGTGTTGCCACCAGCACCTTCTTCAAGGAACAGTTCTCGAAGTGCATGGGTTGGACTTGATTTATTTTTCACATAAATAAGGCAACTTTGACGTTGCGCTATTAGCTGCAGGAACGTCCCAGTGGCCTTGTAAAGTAGTGCCAAACAAGGCGAATGGGTTATCACACGCTGCCGCAGGGAAAAATTTGAGAATCGGAGTGTCACTTATTGGAGCACCTAGAACGTGAAAATTTAAATCTCAAACGATTTTGTTTTTAAATATGAAGATATGTTTAATAAGTGTGCAAATATTTAATTAAATCATTACCTTTCATTGTTTGCCATGTTTTATTCTTTAATTCAATGCCAGCCCAAAAATCTATTGCATTGGTTGCGTTCACAGTAGTAGATGGTATTTTCATGTAAGCGTTGACATAATCTAGTCTGGCTTGGGTTGTAATGGCCAAGACGAAGGCCCCAACAGATTTGCAGTCAGCTATAGCGTACACCAAGGTGTTTGGTCCAGACGGTTTCTTGATTATACCGACACCAGTCACGTTCTCAAAGCCGGGAGGAACTAGAATAGGAGACTTCTATTATTGTATTTTATTGTAATGTTACAAATTTATTTTTTAACCATAATATATAAAAAGCGTAATACTTAAATAAAATATATCTTAAAACTGTAATTTTTTAAACGAACTTTTTAAGCTTTTTGATCCTGAAATTTGGAAAAAGGACACTTAAAAAAATTCAAACCGGTTTATTTTTTGTTTTAATTAGATCTTAGAGAAACCATTTAAAAAGGCACTACAAACATAATACGTCTTGAAATTGGTTTTAACTATATATACTCAAACATGCAAAAATGTGACCCTATATGAAACCACTTCTTGGTAATCAGCATATTTGAATTTCGCGCCCAAACTACAAAATGAGTGTACGCACAGAAAAGATACACGAATACACGTCAATAATAGCCAATATTAATTTGTGAACAAAATCTTCCAAGGACACTGGCTGGGTATATAAAGATCACGTAGATTCATAACTAATTTACTTGCATGAAATACATGTTTTCGGTTTAGCTGCTAGATACCACCTTAAACGATATAATTTTATCTTGATGATTTTAAAAATATTTTTATAAGTTTATAAAAAAAACAAAAAACAAAAAATGTATTTAGAGTCTATCCACTTAGTTATATAACTGATTTTCAGTGGAGGACTTTAAATCAAAGCGACCAAGCCAACCCTGTAGGCCCCGACGCAATCGACGAGTGAGCGATAACCAACCAAAGATCGATATTTGTAATAGGAAATATAGCAATCAGTGGTATGGACAGTGCGAACATCACGCAAATCAACGCCAGAAATCTTAACACTCATTTTTTCTTCAGAATTTCTTCCGCTAAAGATTGATTACTCCCTGATTTGCTGTTCCTGATTTTTGGCAAACCTCATATTCGTTTGAGGGGGATCGTCTTATAAATCAGTTTTTTCTTTTCGTTTTTATTTTTTATTTATTTTTTATTTTTTTTATTTTTTTTTTTTTCTTTTTTTTTTTTTACTTACTTTTTTTTCCTTTCCTTTTTTCTTTTTTCTTTTCTTTTTGTTTTGTTTTCTTTTTTCTTTTCTTTTCATTCCCCACCCTTTTTTATATTTGATTCATTCATAAATTGCATTTAATATCCTTTTTATTTGTTATCAATTTGTTGAGTTTTTAATGCATTATTGTAATATTACTATTTCAAATATTTACTTGAATGTAGTTCATTGTTGTGTCTGCATCTATGTAATTAGATTTATTTAGTTGTCCTCCTTTGTAAATCAGTTTTTATAACTGAATAGGATAGACGTTAAATAAATAAATAAATAAATAAATAAATAAATAAAATAAAATAAAACAAGGCCGATTCAGAACAACTCTGAATTTACTATGTGCTTCGTTGCTAGGACGGCTCCAAAGTTACCGTTTACAAACTCCTAAGACACGAACTGATGGACTTAAGTCCAAATCGAATATAGCGGGAATCGAACCGTGGACCTTCTGCATTGGGAGCAGATACGCTAACAACAAGACCAACGAGCCACTTTTGTATACGGTATTTTAATATAGGCCGATCCATGCACGTGCTGCATGTGCTCCACGTACAAAGACATACAAATGTCCACTGGAAATGGCAGACCCATTTATATTAGACTAGGGAAACGCCAAAGTCGTTGTTAGACGAGTGAGTGAGCCATGTGTTGAGTACCCGGTAACATTTCTTTTCTTCCCCTTACCTTAGGCCTCCCTATAGCCTATCATAGGCTACAGTGGAGCATTTTGGCCTAAACTATGGCCTAAACTTTTACACAACTCCCGGACCAACAATCTACCATTAAGCAAGACCCGGCAGTCACACGGAATATTCAGTTGAAGACTGCCAACAACAGCAACCTCCGGCACAGTGATTTCCACCAATACCCTATTATTTATACGAATATAATTATCAAACTTAAATGCAAATGTTCCCGAGTACCCACCACATGACTCGCTCACTCGTCTAACTACGACTTTGGCGTTTCCCTAGTCTAGTTGGCTAAAGCGCCCTTGTAGCCGAAATGTGGGAGACGTGGGTTCAATCCCCTGGTCGGGAAAGATTTTGTAATTTCTAGATTGTATTTAAAAAATAATTAAACATGTTTTGAAATGCATATAACGCAGTGTAGTCCATCATCTGTGGCAATAGGGCCTACTATGGTAAACATAGCCAGTACGAAATACGTGAAAATATTGCAAGGTTTACTCAATCTACGAGCGGAATTTGGGGGTACCTTGACGTCCAACATTCGACAGACCTTGCATGGGCACGGCATTACACGGCCAGGCGAAAAACAAACAAAAAATATATTTTCAAAATCTAAAACATTGTCGTTAAAATAATTTCTAAACATTGGAAGTCTATTTTTCAGTTTATCATTTCTTGTAGGTTTAAATCGCAATGAATCTTGCTGATTTTGTTAGCAGTTCTCAATAAACTCGTACCGGATGTCTGTTTAAAATTTCAGCGCAATCTGTTCAGCGATTCGGCTGATTTTCAACGTACACACACACACACACACACACACACACACACGCACGCACGCAGAAAAACAATTAGGGCCGTTTAAGTCGAATGGAAATCACTACGTTCGCTACGCTCACTCGTTCAATTATAGTGTCGAGTCAGTGTCAACATCTATATTGGCAAGGTTCTTGATGTCCACTTTCCAGGAAACTATTTCCTTTTTTGAAAGAAGTTTGTGTGCCGTACACAAGGAGGCATGTAAAGGACGGGTACATTTTATTCTCTGAATTGTAGTTGCATTATACATCTGAATGGATGGAACAGTACTGCAACGAAATATGTTGCCTTTGAACTGTCCACCAAACATTAATTATAATGTCATTACCTTTACGCAGGTATGAGCGAGGGTTTATTTCTGTATTATGTTAAGTGTTCTAGTTGTTACATAATGATATTTTTATACATAATTAATTAATAACGAAAGGAATCTCCAGTATTATAATTTTAACCTTTTTTTTCTAAAAAGCTGTAAACGATATTCAAACTTATGTCTATGAAGTTATGAAAATACAAGCTTTGGAATAAATTTCGTTGCAGCAGGCAAAAACAATTATGTAAAACCACACCGTCAGTGTTGGCTCGAGTGCTAAGCGCTTGACTCTTGATTCGGGAGATCTCGGGTTCGAATCCCGTCGAGACTGGCAATGCTGACTGAAGTTTATTCCGAGGTTTTCCTCAGTCGCTAATGCGAATGCAAGGGATTGAGTCCTCTGACATCCCTTCACAATTGTCTTTACCTTATTATACCTAGTTAGACACCTGCACACCTAACCGTTCTAGGTTTTGACGTCGCACGTCATTTAAAAATATATGCGCGAGGAAGCGTCTATAACTTTGACAACGCGAACTAAAATCATGTGCCTTATTTGTCATTTGATACCCTTTGAAACTAATTCATTATGTTTATCTAATTTATATATTAGCACAAACATTCCAAATTAGTTTACGTTGCCTTACGTTCGTTTACGTTGCTGGAGCACTTACTAGCCGTGGTAGTTGAAGTTGTTGTTGAAGAGCTAACTACAACTTCACTTGTAAGAGTCAGAGTTGTACTCTCAGCAACAGCTGTTGATTCTTCACCAGTTAGAGTTGACGTAAGAACATCGTATGTAGTTTCTGCACTCGTGGGGGTATCTTCACTTATTGTCGAGTCTGTGTTGTCTTCCATCGGAGTAACTTCTGTTGTCGGTGTGTTTGTTATTCCTTTAAAATTATAACAAAATATGCGTTAGTGGCATTTTTTATTCCAAAATTATTAAGCTAGAGTTTTTTTTTGTGATAGCATTATAGTATTAAAAATAGAATACTTGAATCAATTAATTTTACTTTAATAATTATAATCGAAAATAAGAACTAAATTCATTATAGGTGACTTAAAATCAATGCTACCACAAAGGGTAAGTAAACTATAACAAGTGATCACTGCCAGCTTACTGGGTTTGCATGTCACTTTAGGTTTGTTCCATGTCCCCGGTAAAACACAATTGATCGATCTGTATTTCTGCTTGATGACGTAACGTTTCGGACACTTGAAAGTCGCCTTGGTCCCAAGTGGAACTCGCTGGGAGCAGTTGACGCCTTTTATTAGTTTCTCAATGGAGTGGGTGCAAACAACGGTTACATTTCTCTTCGGGATGATGGCCGGGCAACCAAACGGTGCAGACGCCACTTTCTAAATAAAACGAGAACCTCCGTTGTCAAGCTATCAGTAAATTGTGTACTTGTTCAGTCACGTGCCGTTATACTATTTGGGGGACGCCTGAATAACGCCGAATGGAATAACGCCGAATCGATCGTGTGTAGTGTACTTACAATTTCCCTACTAACCTTTTTACGTACACTACACACGATCGATTCGGCGTTGTTCCATTCGACGTTATTCAGCTCCCCCCTATTTTATAAATAAATAAATAAATAAATAAATTTTATTTAGAGTCTACCCACTCAGTTATAGAACTGATTTTCAGTGGGGGACTTTAAATCAAAGCGACCAAGCCAACCCTGCAGGCCCCGACGCAATCGACGAGTGAGCGATAACCAACCAAAGATCGATATTTAATAGGAAATATAGCAATCAGTGGTATGGACAGTGCGAACACCCGCGAATCAACGCCAGAATCAACAAGGCCGATTCAGAACAACTCTGAAATTTATTAAGCGAGCGAAGCGAGCGTTTCCATTTGACTCTGCCGGAAAAATTTGTCACTCGTTTTGTTTTTTTTTTTGTTTTTTTTTTTTTTTGTATGTCTCGCCATAACGTTCGAACGGAGGCTCGGATCGAGTTGAAATTTTGACCATCCGCAAGCTTTGTTCTCGATGGAATGCCATTAGTTTTGTGGCAAAATCGTTCAAAAAGTTAAAAAGTTACATTAAAGTTAATCGAAAGTTTTTTTTTCAAACTAACCGGCGACAAAATCTGAGATAGCCAAATCATTTAGAATGTCCGTCCGGTCACGAATATGTTAATTTTAGTTTGATCCGATAAGTAGTGTAGATGGAAATTACATTATAACAAAAGTAACGTTGCCATGGCAACGAAAAGACGCGCGAAGTTTCTAATGCACTGCCACCTAGAAGTAATCAAAATACTTTCGAGGAAGCAGTCTATTATTTGTCACCAAAGATTTAAATATTTTTCCCAATGAGTCAAGGTCCTCTAGATGGCGGTGGATTTTATCCACAAAGTAAAGATTTACATACGGGTTTACCCAAATACCTTGGCAATAATAAATAATATCGGAAACATGGCCCTGTGGACAGCGAACGTCGCAAATTTTAAAATTTAAAAAAATTTGCATTGTGGGTCTAGCTATAGCACGTGCTCGCTTATCAACGCGTCCAACTGAGCGTTTCCTAGTTATGTGCTTCGTTGCTAGGACGGCTCCAAAGTCACCGTTTACAAACTCCTAAGACAAGAACTGATGGACTGAAGTCCAAATCAGAAGTTAAAAAACTTCTGACTTTAGCGGGAATCGAACCCTGGACCTTCTGCATTGGAAGCAGATACGCTAACCACAAGACCAACGAGACAAGGACTCATTTCACATCACCCAGTAAATAATGTTGGACAAGGACAAATAGCTACGCTCGCCTCGCCTCGCCTCGCACACCAACGCGTGTAGTTGTGGTACTTTCTAGTCGATAAACCAATTAAGTCAATATATTTAATATATTATAATTAACTGTTTTGAATGTTCGTTTAACTTCCTGGTTCAATTTGTCTCTCAATTTTCAAATGAGAATATATTTCTAACAAAGCCTATTAAAGCCTTATGTCTGGAAAGTAATAATAAACACACCTCAGGCAAATAGTTTATGTCCATACACTATAAGGATTTAAAACTTTCTACCCATATTTCTTGAAACTTCTTAAAATTTGCCTCTACTTGAAAAAGAGACAAGAAAATTGTCACTTATATTCACAGTGGTTGACCTTGGTTGTTGTCTTGTGGTTATATTGATTTACCACTATTCCCACATACCAATCATGATATTGAAAAATAAAGCATACATATTCAAAATACACGTGAATTACAAATATATCAACAGTATAGGCCTATACCAGCACTTGAAAATCAAATTATTTTAATTTTACTACATAGACATATTACACCATTTTTAATAATTATCAAATACATTTAAGATCCATATACTATCCTTATATAGTGAGAATTCCTGAAATGTGAATATCTTGCACCGACCTGTAGAGTTGCCTGCTTGATGCTGCTGGCCCCAGCTGGGTTCATTCCAAAAGTCGTCGCGTGGGCTCCAGACACAACCAAAGTAAATACTACTATGAACTAAAAGTAAATTCCAAGATAACATGTTTGTAGTATATTATATGTTGTTAGTAGCTGGAAACATGATGAAGGAATATCAAAGTAAAAACGGCAAGGGAAACCGTAATCCATACTGTGTATGTGATTTATATATTGTACCTTTAAACGAATTGTATGCATTTATTTATCTGATGCTATAAATATGTGAAACCATCCCTTTATAGAAAAGTAATTCATAGTATATGTAATGTAATAATGGGTACATGGTTAATGGGTATATGTAATATGAAATGGGTGATGAACTGATGATGTATACCAAATTGAACGGGAAGGTGCCAAGAATTTACTTTGAATAGTTTAGTTTTAGGATAAGGATTTTTTTAGAACGTATACTTTTAATTATAATTTATAACACTATATGGCTAATGATAAAAATAATTTATGTATTAGCCACGAAAATTTAACACAATGCATTTTGTGCATGTATAATGTTGATTTCCAAATTGAGTAAACATTGGTAAAAATGGTAGTAATGACATTTAGTTGTGTAATACCAATCGCGATGTATCTGCAACTAGGAAAACGCCAAAGTCGTTGTTAGACGAGTGAGTGAGCCATGTGTTGAGTATCCAGTAACATTCTCTTTCATTCCCCTAACTAAGGCCTCTCTAGCCTATCATAGGCTACTTATACCTTTATAGTAAGTATCAAACTTAATTCAGTATCAAACACACCATATAGACATTCACAACACCCCCATCCACAACTACAAAACAATGATCAACCTTGCACTATCCAAAACACCTAAGTAATCACAGATACATCAACTCACACATACACATTCACACACACACACATTCACACACACACAAACACACCCTCATAAGATACTCGAGGGCCCGGTATAGTTTTAGTCTAGTTTAAGCTTAATTTTAGTTATTGTATTACTATGTATATTATATTGCACTTGTGGGACCTGAGTCCCGTTGTCAATAAATACTAAATCAATAAATCAAATGCAAAATGTTCCCGAGTACTCAACACATGACTCGCTCACTCGTCTAACAACGACTTTGGCGTTTCCCTATAGTCTAGTTGGCTTAGGCGCCCTATATACCCGAAATGTGGAAGACCTAGGTTCAAACCCCCCGTCGGGAAAGATTTTCTAATTTCTTGATTGGATTGTATTAAAACAAATATAAAACAAGTTGTGAAATGCATACAATTTTAGGGAAAACAAAGCCAGTACGAAATACGAGTAAAGATTGCAAGGTTTACTCAATCTCCCAGAGGAATTTAGGAGAACCTTGAGCGTGCAATATTCGATACACCTTGGTCACTGCAAACAATCACGGCCTGAAAGAAATGATTCGATAAAAATGACTTCTTTAAAAACTAAACCATTGTCGTTAAAATAAAAACTACACATCTCCAGTATATATTTTTTAAATTTATTATTTCCTGGGTTTAAATCGCAACGGATTTTTCTATTTTGTTAGCAGTTCTCAGTTACCTGGTCACGGATGTCTATTTAAATTTTCAGCTCAATCTATTTGGCTGTTTGGCCGTATGGGACCGGACACACATTTTACAAACATTTAACATTTAACAGGCAAATTAATCACGACGAAGACCCGATCAAGTGGCGTTATAAATCCTCATTTGCTTCGCTCACTCGTCTAATGAGTATAACGCAATATTGTTCATTATAGCAGTACGATATAATTGACAATGGGCTGAAATTAAAATTACTTCTCCAGCAGAAAGAACAATTTATTTTTAAGACATGCTTTGTAAATTGCTGCTTAAGAAAAAATTCAAATTGTTAAAAAGCACATCGACGACTAATAAAACATCAAAGAAAATCACCATTAGCTTACCATGATACATTTCACTACTACTACCGGTAAGATACCTTCCATAGTTTACAATTTCGTCCTGCTGGGTATCTGATCAAAGAGTAATGAAATGTTAAGTAATACTCAGATTAATAATAATATAATATATGCCAGCAATGCATATATCTTCCTATTCGTCCTCGTTACAAACTCTCTTCTAGATCTTAAACTGATAGCTGTTTATGCATTGAATTCTTTGAGGTTTGCCGCGTATTAAAAAGGGAAATGAAGATGTTCACTGATAACATTCAATCCCGAATGATAGTAAGCTACCGCGAGGTTATGTCATGCATCCTCTTTTTAGATTCTGTACTGAATGGCTTTAGTAAGTCGGTGCAGGAAACTTCATCGAATGTGATTGTGAAATACGACTGTATTCTGAAAAGAATTCGTTTCAAATAAAACATTAATAAAATTTAAACCAAATGTTGTTTTTTCATAAAAATTTTACAATATTTCAAAGGTACTCTAGCTTTTACATTATTAAAAAAAAAAATTATCAAACGTATTGAAAAGTATTGAGTTGTTCATTTTTACATTCGTATCGGGGTTTTTGAAAAGGTTACAAAGAATTGATACTCGTGTAATATCGTTACGAAATGTGAGGCCAGAATCCCATATAACAAAAAATAACTTCAACACAATTTGAAATGGTAGTGAATGGGGATTAAGTTGGATGGGCGTAACAGTAAAGGGTTTTGGTAAAATGTGTTGATTTAAAATTATAAAACTGTTAACAATGTTCGCATAGCCCTGCTTATAATAAGCGGATAAGCCCGGCTTATAATCAAATTAAATCTATGTTAACAATCTTTGACAGCTCGGGGGCGATAGCAGCTCACTATTTATATTTTAGATAGATGAGAATTTATACAAAAGTATAAATAAATTTTTTAAAATATAAAAAGGTAATAAATACATATTATCACTGTCAATGTCACGAATAGTACTTTAAACTTTTGCGCTGTTCTAGTGATAATAACACACAAAAAGCCTCAGACACCATTCTTGACTGTGTGTATGATATGTTAAAAGTTAACGATATATTTTTTTATTTTGTAATTTGAAGTTTATTGTAATATTTCGGTTATTTTCGAGAACCATACGGACACATTTTTTCTTATGATAATATAAATGCAATGCAGCCATTAAAAAAAATCTTTCTTGAACTGAAGTTTGAACAGATAAAAAATCACAAGGACGCTGAAGTATAAAATAATATTTATATTTCAATATACTTGTTAGATCTCAATATTTATAATCCTTGTTAATGTATGACAATATACTATCACTGTTATACTGCATTATGTATAATGATTATGTAGGAAAAGGTTGAAAGCCAGTGTTCCACATTTATGGCTGCAAAAGAAGCAACCGAAATGGAATTATCATGAAGACGAAGTCAGTGCGAAATTTTCAATTACACCCAAAGGCTTATTACGTATATCTCGATTATTCCACAAACAGGGTAAATATTGTGTACCGTGTCTTAGAAGAGTTGTGTAAACTCCTGACAGAATAATCAGTCAGATCAATGTGGTTCACCAATATCGGCCCCTAAATCGAGTGATAAATACAAATTATGCAATAATTTCAAAACGAACAAACTATTTGTCGAAATTTATTTCTTCCCAACCATGCAACCTCATCCATAAGCAAACATTCTAATCAAGCCTTAGCTCGTGCATGGCCATGGCCACGACCGAGCTTGATACTTTGAGTTATAAACTAGGAAAACGCTGAAGTCCCGCCGCGTTGATGGATGAGCGTTTTTGTCAGTTTTTAGTTTGAGTAGGACCACTTTTCCTTTGCAAGTGCTTTTTAAATGCATTCAATGCAATGCGTTGTCAAGTTTCTATTGTTACTTGTTAATTGTTATTATACTAGGAAAACGCTTAAGTCCCGCCGCGTTGTTGGATGAGCGTAATTGGTGCATTGAGCTGCCATGTGTTACGCGGATTTTCTGTTGTTCTGTGAAAAAATCATTACTTAGTCGAAGATTTTTTTTAAATTAAATCAAATAAAAAATTAACTTATTTTTTTTAATTAATCGTAATTTTTTTAAAAGAAAAAAATCGTAAAATTGCAATTTTCATAAGAAATAATTATTCAATTGCTCTCAAATTTAACACGAATATATTAATTTATGAAATAAAGGTTCTGGGAAAAAATCATTACAATAGGATAAAGCATGTAGGTGTTATAAGTCAAAGAATTGTTTTAAAAAAAAAAAAAACATTTCGATTTTCATGAGAAATAATTTTTCGATTACGCTCAAATTTCACACGAATATCTTAATTAATAAAATTCAGGTTCTGTCAAAAATCATTACAATCGGATAAAGCATGTAGGTGTTATAAGTCGAAGAATTTTTTTTTAAATCGAAAAAAATCATAAAATTGCGTTTTTTATGAGAAAAAAATTCCCGATTGCGCTCAAAAACGTGGCAGTTCTAAGTTCAGAGATTTCGAAGGCCTCCATAAAATTTCATCGCAATCGGCGTATCGGTTTAGCCGGAATCGTGTTAACAGACACACAAAAATACAAAAAAAAAGAAAAAGAAAAAAAACATTCCGGATTTTTTTCTCCAGTGCAGTGAAATGAAATCTTCGCTTCGCTCGCTACGCTCATCCAAAAACCTAAAAAAAACTCATATTAAAACCTTTATTCCATGGAGTCTAGCTAACTTTTTCAAGTTTTGCTTTCAGAAAGCAATACCCCAGCAAACAGAACAGTGCGGGCAACTTGCGGGGCCCATACGGGCAATGTGGGCAGTGCGGGCTATTTGCGGATTACGGGCATCTTGGTAATTGCCCTCATGTTGCCGTTAGGGCGGTTTATGGGCACGTTGAAATTTGCCCGTAAAATTTAATATCCATCTTACCCGTATCTTGCCCTAAGGGCGAGATACGGGCAAGATGCGGGCATCATGGTTGCGGGCGGATTACGGGCAAGTCTCCATCTCGCCCTAAGGGCAAGTCTCCATCTCGCCCTAAGGGCAAGATGAAGCAAGATGCGGGCATCATGGTTGCGGGTGGATTACGGGCAAGTCTCCATCTCGCCCTAATGGCAAGATGAAGCAAGATGCGGGCATCATGGTTGCGGGTGGAATCTGCTCCAAGAACACTGCAAAGTGGACTCAAAAGAATTGTAGTTAGATGAATTTACACTGGTTTTACATCTTGTTTGTTTGTTTGTCCGGTCCCTTACGGCCCTACGACCAAATAGTTGAGCTAAAATTTTAAACAGACATCCGTGACCAGGTAACTGAGAACTGCTAACAAAATGAGAAAAATCCGTTACCATTTCAACCTACAAGAAATTAATAATAAATTAAAAAATATAATGGAAATTTTTAGTTTTTATTTTAATTTAACGACAATGGTTTTGTTTTGAAGAAGTCATTTTTATCGAATGATTTTTGTCAGGCCGTGATTGTATTCAGTGACCAAAATGTATCGAATCTTGCACGCTCAAGGTTCCCCTAAATTCCGCTGAGAGATTGAGTAAACCTTGCAATCTTTGGTCGTATTTCGTACTGCCCATGTTTTCGTAGTATAGTATGCATTTCAAAACATGTTTTATAATTTTTTAAATACGATCCAGAAATTAGAAAATCTTTCCCGACGGAGGGTTTGAACCTAGGTCTTCCACATTTCGGGTATAAAGGGCACCTTCGCCAACTAGACTAGGAAAACGCCAAAGTCGTTGTTAGACGAGTGAGCGAATCATGTGTTGATGAGTTTACGGGACATTTGCATTTAAGTTTGATAATAATTATAAAGCTATAATTTATAGGGTTTTGAGGGTCAACTGTAAGGCCATAATGCGCCACTCTATAGCCTATGATAGGCATGGAGAGGCCCTAGGTAGGGGAAGAAAGGGAATGTTACCGGGTACTCAACACATGGCTCACTCACTTGTCTAACAACGAGTTAGTCGTTTTCCTAATAAGTTAATAATATTGTAATAATTGTATTAATATGAGCAGATTGTAAGCTTATTCACACAAGGTATAGTTATCGTATATATATATATATATATATATATATATATATATATATATATACTGATTTAAGTCTATTATGAAGGATTTATGACACTTCCATTATATTACACAATATTATGTATTAGCACTACATTATGTACAATTACATTCATATTATAATTATTTCTTAGCAAATCCTCACGCATTCTCTCCGAAATTGTATACACTTTTTTTTTAAGTTTCACATTAAGAAGTCTCACCTACTATACATAATTAATTTTGGTCAGTGCTTGTTTGGATTGTACAATCCAATAAGCCTATTTTTGTTCTTGTTAAATGTTCATGTAGATTTTTAAGTCTATTTTAAAAAACATTTTATCTGCTGAATGTCATGTCATAATTATAATAATAACCAATATAATACCAATATAATCAAGGTTATTCTCTACATTACGATTAGTATTTGAGTATGTTTCATTTCAGTTTATTTGTTGAAGCCTATCAATGAAACAAATAATGAAAGTATCTAAGTTTAAATATTAATTTTTAGTTAAAAAATCATGAATTAAAGTTAAAGAAACAAAATAAAACAAAACACATAACAAATTATACCGAAAACGCAAGTAGCGTCTGCAGTGCTACGTTCCGCAATACACGCACATGGGCTAAAGACGCTCGTAAGCCAGCTAACGCGCCCAGTTACTCACAGGTGCAGTGTCCGAGTGGTGAACGCGTCCGGAAGTGGAGGGAGGTGTCTCGTGTTCGAGTCCGGGTCTTGGCGATAAAATTTATACTTCTGATGTTCTATCTATATAATTGTACTTGTTCTCTCCTTATCGATCTCTAATATGAAATTAGTTAAACCCCTTAAAAGTGATTAATTTTTTAATTTTGTTATTCTTATTTTTGGTTCGTGGGTTACTTGCGTGTATACTAGATGGCGTAGCGTACGTGGACTTGCATGTACGGGCAGGATGAGCCACAATGCGGGCTTGCCAGTATGGGCAGGATGAGCTACAATGCGGGCTTGCCAGTATGGGCAGGATGCGGGCGGGGGTGACATATTTTTAAGGGCGCCCTCATGGCATGCCCGTGCGGGGCCCGTACGGGCACTTGCGGGCAGGTATGCGGGCATTATGCGGGCAAGATGATTTCTGTTTGCTGGGACATCACCATAACCTTAATGTTCATGTAAAATATGAACGTTGTTGCCCCACCCGTCTGGTCAGAATCGGCCCAAATGTCACGAAAATATCGCACTAAAGATTTTTTAAAAAATCGTAAAAGTACGATATTCATGAGAATAATTTCTTCGATTGTACCCAAAACCGTGGCAGGTTATATGTTCAGAGATTTCGAAGACCTCCATAAAATTTCATCGCAATTGGAGTATCGGTTCAGCCAGAATCGTGTTAACAAACACACAAAAATACAAACAAAATAAAAAAATAAAAACGAAAAAAATCGTAAAATTGCGATTTTCATGAGAAATAATTTTTCGTCAATTTTTCGACCCGTGCAGTTCTAAGTTCAGAGATTTTAAAAGGTCCCCAGAAAATTTCATTGAAATTGGAGTATCGGTTTAGCCGGAATCGGGTTAACAAACACACAAAAATACAACAAAAAAAAAACATTCCGGATTTTTTTCTCCAGTGTAGTGAAAGTGTAGTCAATTCGTCCCGACTTTTTTCAAATGCTGGAGGTGCCGGGTCATCACTGCAAATGTGATAATATAGTGAACATAATACAATCAGCAGTATGTTTTCACAAAAAGAAGACACAAATTCAATATCATACATTCAACCGGATGCAAACAATTAAAATTAAGGATATTCATAACGATTGTTTACAATAAAATAAATAAATTTGTATTTAGAACATGTCATGTTACTATTTTCAGTAGGGGACTTTAAAATTTTAACCATTAAATTCAACAAATCCAGTAAGCATAGACACTATCGACTAGCAAACAATGGCCCTCTAGAGACCAATATTTCAAATATTAAACATCTATTAAACAAGTTGGACACGATTCCACCCACGGGCGATGCCAGAATCAACACGTGTATTTCGGAACAACCTAAGAATTAATGTGCCTCATTCATTGGTAATTCGACTCCAAAGTCATCGTTTACATTAAGGCTATTGTACCGCCTCTGGCCGATAATTTGAAAGTCGAAGAAACATGTCTGAATATATTATTATATATATAATTTTCGCAGTGGAGCTGACCGAGTTTAGGCCAAACACTGAGTATCAGCTGGTCTGGGTGCTGGTGCTGGAGAACTGCAATACGCTGAGCGAGGGGCACGTAGTCAGCGAGCCATTCACCGTGGGGTAGAACTAGGAAACGCTCAGTTGGACGCGTTGATAAGCGAGCACGTGCTATAGCTAGACCCACATTGCACATTTTTTTAAATTTAAAAATTTACGACGTTCGCGTTTCCAGTATTATTTATTATTGCCAAGGTATTTGGGTAAACCCGTGTTTAAATCTTTACTTTAAAATCCACCGCCATCTAGAGGACCTTGACTCCTTGGGAAAACTATTTAAACTCTTTGTTGACAAATAATAGACTGCTTCCTCGAAAGTATTTTGATTACTTCTAGGTGGCAGTGCATTAGAAACTTCGCGCGTCTTTTCGTTGCCATGGCAACGTTACTTTTGTTATAATGTAATTTCCATCTACACTACTTATCGGATCAAAATAAAATTATCATATTCGTGACCGGACGGACATTCTAAATGATTTGGCTATCTCAGATTTTGTCGGCGTTGAGTTTGAAAAAAAACTTTCGATTAACTTTAATCTAACTTTTTAACTTTTGAACGATTTTGCCACAAAACTAATGGCATTCAATCGAGAACAAAGCTTGCGGATGGTGAAAATTTCAACTCGATCCGAGCCTCCGTTCGACCGCTATCATGAGCCAAAAAAGCTGCACGACTTTCCGTTGCCATGGTAACCGTACTTTGTTATAATGTAATTTCCATCTACACTACTTATCGGATCAAATAAAAATAACATATTCGTGACCAGATGGACATTCTAAATGATTTGGCCATCTCAGATTTTGTCGCCGTGAAGTTTGAAAAAAAAACTTTTGATTAACTTTAATGTAACTTTTTAACTTTTTGAACGATTTTGCCACAAAACTAATGGCATTCAATCGAGAACAAAGCTTGCGGATGGTGAAAATTTCAACTCGATCCGAGCCTCCGTTGGAACGTTATCGCGAGACATACAAACAAAAAAAAACAAAAAAACAGTGACTATTTTTTCCGGCAGAGTCAAATGGAAACGCTCGCTTCGCTCGCTATAAACTACTGGCAGGATATTATAAATACAATTGATTGCTCTGGTCTTTTCTCCAAGTCGGATATTTTATTTTATTGTTTTTTTAAATTTTATGTTTAATTTAACAATAATGTATTTGATGCGGCAAAATGACCCAATTAATTAATTGTATTTATTATAGTTATATAAATAATATAGTATATAATATCCCTTATCATATAATAATAAAATAATACATCCAGTATCAGTGCACACATTATTAACGTAGTTTTGTATTTTTCAACATATTTTGGGGGTATTTTTGGATTGGAATTGAAGTGTGAACACTGTTTTAAAACTAGATAATTTGACCTGACTTGCGTTACTTTGTAACAACAATTTTGTTAGAGCGTAAAACCTTAAAATAACAGCAAATCATGCATTCATACTTCAACAGTTTAAAAGACTCACAAGATTTTGATATAAAGAAATGTATTTTGTAGACGAATGTTATAAATTATTAGAACTTTTGTAATGAATATTTTTTCTTTTCATTTTCTTTTCTTTTTAATGCTAAACTGAAGATAATATTTCAGTTTTTTTTACAAAATATTTTCACTTTGTCATACAAACTATAACTTCCAGCTGAACTGCTTGAAGACTGCATTGTGCCAATATTATAGGGAGGGACTCCTGTACAACCATTAGTAATGAATGATTATTGACTTCTTATACAAATAAAGTGACAAATTAATTAAAATTCATGTGTGCTTATTTCTCGACCAGTCTTTGTCTGGCCCTTTCTTGATCTCGGTCCGCCAGTTCTTTAGTCGTGAAGTCTCTTCTGTGGTGTTCATAAAGAAAGATCTTTTTGTGGTTGATTTGATCTTGGTTTTGACATTTTTGAAGGAGAGAGGCGCTGCTGGTGGTTGCGGTGCTTTTGTGGCGCTTTTTGCCAAGAAGTCTGCCTTTTCATTCCCCATGATCTTGCAGTGGCTAGGGATCCATTGAGCCTCTAATAGTTTGTTTTGCTGACGGAGGCTGGCAAGGGAGTTTTTGAAAAGCAGCGATTTCGGATGGAGGTTTGCTGCTTGGGTGATAAATTGGATGGCCGAGACACTGTCGCTTAGGATGACAAATTTTGTCTTCTACATAAAGGTACCTATTGCTTATTGCTTTCTATGTAATTAAATTATTTTTTTAAAGGAAAATAGATACTAAAGTAATATTCCTAAACAACATAAATATATTTAAATTTAAGGCAAGGTGGGGGGAAAGGACAAGGAAGGAAGGCGCCAATGAAAAAGGTGTACACTATTCTCCTTGCACAACGTTACACATTATTATTATTTGCCGCATTGGGCTATACGAGAATTTCAGGAAGGCTTTGGCGGCGCAGTATCTACTAACTTTGGGCAACGAATGCAATTTTAATATGGCTACAATAGGCGGGAAAAAAGAAATCACATACTTTTCATCACCTACACTGAGTTTTTACGTAAGTAAGTTTGTACGATGCAAAATATCAATATAATCGGTCGAATAGCTAAGGTTCTCCCAATAATAATTAAATAATTACTTCAAGCCCACTTATAAAAAACTCTTTCAACAAAGTTCTGAATTTAACAAAGTAATTTTAAAGCTTGTTAATTAAAAATACATGTAAAGTGACACAGTTTTAACAAAGTTAGTTCTTTTTTAACAAAGTAAAAGTCAGTTTTTGTCAAGTTTGTTATAAGTGGGCTTGACTTGATACTTTTTCAAATTTCTATGTCAAGATATGATTGAAATCTTCTTATGCATTTCCTCTTCAGTGGATCATTCTGAAAAAGAAAAGAGGATGAGTATTTTATTCATGTCTTAATAATTTATTTATATGGGGTATATTGATGTTGAGTCTTATTATTTTATAAATGTATTCAAATTTTGGACTGTTTTTCTTGCCAGTGCTGATGAATAGGAAATCATATTCTGATGTCATGATGTGAATGGAATTGAAAAGTCCAACCATCTCCTTATTTTATATGCATTTTCTTCCATGTGGAGTGTTCTGAAAAAAATAAAAATACATAATAAGTGTCTTTATATATTATTAATGTTTAGGCTACTATTAGAACAGGTACTGAAAATAATATGTATTCAAATTTTGGACTTTTTCTTGAGAAAAACAAGATAAGATAGTAGTGAAATGGTGGTAATAATTTTGAATCACAGTGATTATGATATAGTCAACATGATTTTATTAGATTAATAATCAATGTAGCATACCTACTCATTAACAATACAGTACAAATATTTCATACAAAAATACGAGACAGTATACAGACACATTCAACTTCAATATTACATCTAGATACGATTTATAATATAAATAGTTAATACATATAGTACTACCCTAGTTCATAAAATACAATAATATACAATTTAGAGTAACATATTACATAGTAGGTCATTTATGTGACAATATTGTCATCATAAATGCTATTTTTAATACTCATGTTTAGATGCTGTAGTACAAAATATTGCAAAACACTTCACATACTAGTATTTTATGTTACCATACTGGGAATGGTATTGATAAGTAATGTAGGTGTATTAGTAGTTACTTAATATAATGTGACTATGATGTATTTTCTGTCCAAGGTTCCCAGATTTGATTTGATTTGATTCAGGTTGTAACTTGCAATCATCAGAGATGCACAACGAGAAGAAATATTTATACAATAGGGAACTGGCCTTGGTTTCAAATATATCTTACACGTATTTAGTAATTTGTAACATTCAATTTAATAGGGCTGTGCGAGCAGCCATTTTAAAATTCGAGCGAGATCGAGCAGAAATGAGAATTCCTGCTTGAATTTCGAGCGAGATTCGAGATCGAGCGAGATTGAGCAAAATTCGAGATCGAGCGAGATTCGAGCGAGATCAAGCAAATATCGAGATTTAGCGATCAACATTTTATGAAAAATTATTTTAAAATCATCATTATTAGGCCTAGGCACTAGGCCCTACCTATCCATACATTTTCCGTGTGCAAGCTCAAAAACGAGGCATTTTCGAAAAAGCCATCTCCAGAAGTAGGCTTAGGCTGCCTAGCCTAGGCCAGTGTCCAGAAAATATGCGTCTAGAAAAATCCGCTATTTTAAGATTTTGTGAGTTCTGTGGAAAGTCAAGCAAGATATATAAATATGTGGTCAAATAAATTTGCTAAATATAGCCTATGCCATATATATAACATGTCATTATACCTTCCCTCACAGAACGGAAATTGGGGTATTGGATGGGGTATAGAATGGGGAAACACCAACTTATAACAGACAATAAAACAACTTTATAATTGTAATGGTAGACTGGCCTGCACTATTGCTACAAGCTCAGGATACTGAGGATAGTATTATATGCCTACAGTACAGTCTACACTATTTATTCAAGTAAACATTCATACAAAGTATTGCAAGTAGGACCAAACTCTGAAAAATAAACTTACCTGCCTTAGTACCTTCATAGTACAAGTATAAGATAGGGCCAACAATGCCTCAAGCGCCCTATGAAATAATCACAAGTTAGAAATTAGATTACATAACCTTACCTTAGTTTTACTGTGGTATAACACTACTGAAACTTGAAACAAATTGTCACTCACTAAGTTGAACTATTATACTGTTAGACGAGACCTAGGAAAGATCAAATAAAACAGGTATTTGTACGCAAAGTAAGCAGTAGGTCCATTAGTATTACATCTCAAAAATTCTTAGTGTAAGTCTTTAACTCCCATGATAAATAAGCGTAGGCATACTAGATCACAACCAGCTTATTATTTAATCAACCATTATTTTATAAATGTTAATGTGATTATGTATTAGAATATTTATTTAAATACAAAAGTAGGTTTTGGCCTATAGCCTAGTCTGGTAATGTATTGCAAATTTTCCAGGTAGGCCTACCGGTACTTTAATCAGTCAATACTCTCCTAGTGACAAAAAAATAAATCCAGTCTTGTTGTACAGTGAAATCCGAGTATCGTAACTAATAAAATAGAAAAAAAAATAAGCGTACTTGATCGCACCATTATTTTATAAAATGTGCTCACTGCTCAGTATATTATAAACTGAACCATTGGAATCAGTGCAACATAATATAAAATAAGACAAAGAATGACTAACAGACAGGATCGTCTGTAACAAATTCTTAGTTCCAGTCTCATTATTAAGTGTACAATTTGATGTCGATGCTTAGCCTTAGCTACCCAGAATCTGGGCTTTACATATTTATGTTTGCATGCAAGAAACAGAGTTGCTCTACTTTCTCAGGATCCAGCATTCCCGCCTTGCGGTAACAATATTTCCGCTGGTTGAAAAGAGGCGCTCGCTGGCAACCTGTGAAGCAGGAATACCCAAATACTTGCGGGCTACCTCTTTCAATGTGGGATACTTTGAAACATTTAGTTTCCACCAGTCAAATGGGTTTTCATTCCTCGGAATAGGATTTGATGTGATGTATGTTTTTATTTCATTAGTGATGGCATTTCCTTGATCTACTTCACTTGAGTTGGCTACACGCTCTTTCAATGATTCGAAGTCTTCCCACAAGGAAGAAGAGCTCGATGGCCCTGCAACAGGTTCTGCAACAATTGCCGGAGTATTGAGTTGCTTCTGTTTTTGCTCAACAAGTTTGCATTCTATTGCCAATTGATTTGTAGCCCACAACTTGTCAACTTCTTCGGTAAACAACAACATCTTAAATCGTGGGTCGACAACCATTGACAGCATATTTATCACTTTTCTCTTATAGTTAGGGAACCGTACTTTTAATTTGCGGTCAATACTACGCGCAAATGTAATGCCACGCTTGTCAGCATTTGCAGTTGTACTTGTAATGAAAGACAAGATTTTCTTCTCGATACAATGAAGGAGAGGAATTATCATTGACCTAGTGGGAAATTCTTCAGAGCACACTTCACGTGTTGCTCTGTCCAACGGTTCAAGAACTTCGATTGATCCCTCTGCCAGCATCCACTCCGAATTCGATAAGTTGTCAATGTTTCTTGAACCATCTGCTAGCTCAGCTGAAATTGCCCGCCTCTGCTAAACCCAATCGTTGCAGCATTGCATACTGACTATTCCAGCGTGTGTCGACATCTTGAATTAACGAATGTGCTGGTAAATGAAGAGCCAGTTGGCACGCTTCGAGACGGTTCAATGCAGACGAACTGCGCTTGTAGTGCCCAACGATTGCGCGTCCTTTCTTACAGACACTATCGAACCCAGCTACATCGTGCAGTGCATCAACAATGACCAGCTGCAGAGTGTGCGCAAAGCATTGGACTGGTTCCCAATCCGATCTATATTAAAATTTAAAATAAAGTAAGTTATAAGATATTTAAGTAATTTTCAGAATGGTATGCCATACCTCCAATAGTACTGCCTAACCACCTACCTGTTGATGGCTGCTTGAATGTTCTTAGCATTGTCTGAAACGACATATATTGGGATTGTACGGTCATCGATTCCCCATTCAGACACCATAGCCTTCAGTTTTGTCAGTAAATGTTCTGCTGTATGGGTACCTGGCAGGTGACTGTTCGCCAAGACACGGTGAATAGCTTGAAAACTGCTAGTGACATAGTGGACTGTCAACGATACATATCCCTGGTTGCCACGACTTGTCCAACCGTCAGTAGTTAGTGCTATTGAAGCCAATCCTTGTTCTTGGTGCAAATTAATGGTTTGTTTTACCTGACTCTTCACCTCATTATAAAGTGTTGGTACTATTTGCCTTGAAAAGGTTGTCCTGCTAGGCATGACATACCTTGGCTCGGCAATCTAAATTGAGAACATTACAAGAACTTGTAGGCTAAATTATCGTACAACTCACAATTTGCATAGCCTATAATATAAAAGAAGGATTGATTGAATAGTATTGATTTTAAATAAATAAATAAATTTGTATTTAGGGTCTACCCACTCAGTTATATAACTGATTTTCGGTGGGGGACAGTAAACCAAAGCGACCAAGCCAACCCTGTAGGCTACGGCGCAATCGACGAGTGAGCGATAACCAATTTCAAAGATCGATATTTTTTAATAGGACATAATAGCAATCAGTGGTATGGACAGTGCGAACACCCGCGGATCAACGCCTGAATCAACAAGGCCGATTCAGAACTTTAAATTTATTATGTGCCTCGTTCCTAGGACGGATCCAAAGTCACCGTTTGCAAATTCCTAACACAAAAAATTGATATAGGTACACATTGGGCTTCATGTCTCATTTATGCCTTGCGCTAACGAAGACGATGTTAAAGGGCTGTTACCAGTCATGCTTATTGGCTATTGCTTACCTTCATGAGATTTTGAAAGCCCTTGTCTGTTACAAGGGAGTAAGGCTGATAGTCAACAGCCATCATCTTACCAATTGCTTGTGTAAGCTGTACTGCCCTGTTACACTTAGGGTCGAGTTTGGTTTGGTTATTAAACAAAGAAACAATATCCGGTTGTCGTTGGTTTTGTTTAGGTTTGGATTTCGTCTGATTTCTCTTATCCTCCAAATATCGCACATAAATTGCGTTATGTGACGATAAATGGCGGATAAGGCCTGTAGTCGTCCCAGTCTTACCAGTAGGTACTAATTTGTGGCAGCATTTGCACTTCCCCCCCACATCAGTCTTTTCATAGTATTTCCATACCACGCTGCCACAAATTTTATCTACTGGTACTACTGTCTCGGGCTCTGTTCTTGGTTGCCTTTCCTGGTGCCCAAGGTTACCGTTTCATCATTATTTTCATCGTCCATTAAATCTAGATCATCCCATCTCTCTTCTTCAACCATTTCCTCTAAATCCATTCCAATATCTATATCTAGCCTACTGAAGAAAACATTACAGTTTGAATAATTTTATTTGATATCCAAACAGTTAGGTAGGTACCGTATACATATTTTGTTTTCACAACTGGCGTATGTTCTAATTAGGCCTAGGCTAGTTTAAACGTTTGCATTAATGCCTCAGCCTAGCCTAGGTACGACAACGTAGGTAGGCTAGGCCTTAGGTCCCAAATCATGACGTGAAACATCAGTTTTGGCCTAGCCTAGGCCTAGCTAGGGCCTAGGCCTTACCTCCTCAAGCACGTAGGGTAGGCTAAAACGTAGGCCTAAAAGAGGTTTGATAGGCTACCCTTCTATTTTCTACACAGTAATAAAAACACAGTTGAATGAATATATGCTTTATTTCCACAAACAAAACAATGTATAATGTAACATAACATAACATAACATAACATAACTTAACGGTTGCAAATGGGCCCTTCCGCCCGGTGGCAACCACTCACTCCCCCCAGACCTAATTACTGTCCCCCCTAAAAATGATCTAAATCCCCTTAAAGACCCACTACCTACAATATCCCCCGGCAAGTCATTCCATTCCCTAACAGTCCTTTCCATGAAACCATACCGACCCAGATCCGTTCTTACTACTTGACGCTGGAACTTCCATGAATGATCCCCCCTTCCCCTGTAAAGCCCCTCTTGTAGCCTATTGCGGATGTCCCCCCACCCCCTACTTCCCCTAGCGCCCTGTACATATTGCACAACCTAACCTCCCTTCTTCTTCCCTCTAATGACTCCCACCCCAACTCTCCTAACATTGCAGTGACACTGTCATATACTCTCTCTACATTCCCCTTATCATCCTCTTCCCACCGCCACCGCCTAACCTTTCCCGTAACCCTTCTTGCCGCCCTACGTTGGGTTTTTTCTACTTCCAAAACCTCCCCCAACTTATACGGATCCCATGCCGCCGCCCCATACTCCAGGACAGGTCTAACCACTACCTTATATGCCCGATCTTTAACCTCCCGGCTGGCCCCTCTTAGATTTCTCATAACAAAACCCAGAGCCCTATTTCCCTTCTTAACAACTTCTTGCACCTGATCCCCCAACCCAAATCCTCTGCCAACATCACCCCTAAGTACTTATACGTTCCTACTTTCTCCATAACAGCCCCCATTAAAGGGGTATGTCCTACATACCTTAATTATTCTTCGCGAGAAAACCAACCACCTTACATTTACCTATGTTCAAACCCATCTTATTTGCGGTGACCCATTCCTCTATTACCCCCAGATCTGCCTGCAACAACCTAACATCCTCAACCCCCCCTATTGCTCTAGGTTATACAAAACACAACCATCAGCAAATAATCTTATCCTTGATGTTATTCCCTACCCTATGTCATTTATAAACATAATAAACATTAAAGGTCCTAACACTGAGCCCTGCTGGTACCCCCGATGTAACCTCTATACTATGTGACAAGGTACCCCCAACCCTAACCCTCTGAGACCTACCTCTCAAGAAATCTCCAACCCCACCTCACCACTCCTTTACCCCCCACCACATTGTTTACCTTCTCCATTAGCAAATCGTGCGAGACTTTATCAAAAGCCTTTTCAAAATCTAGAAAAACAGCATCTACTTCCCCCCCACTGTCCAAAATGTCCCCAATATCCTGAACTAATCCTACCAGTTGAGTGTCACAAGAAAAACCTTCCCTGAAACCATTTTGACATCCGTGAACCACGCCTCCCCTTCCCAATGAGTTCCTAACATAGTCTGCAACTACCCTCTCCATAATTTTGCTCCCTACTGAAGTCAAGCAAAACTGGCCTATAATTCCTATTGTACATCTATCGCCCCCCTTATAAATTTGGCACCACGAGTCCCTCCTCCAACCTTCAGGGATCTTACCCTCACTTAAAGACTTTCTACATACATCCCCTAGAAACCTTACCGCGGCATCACCCCCAATTTTTAAAAATCTGCACCCCAAGCCGTCCTGCCCTGGAGCCTTTCCTACAACCATCTTGCCCAACACCCTCTTTACATCCCTATCCGAAATTGTGAGTGGGGTGTCCCCCCTTTCCCCTTGCCACTGCTCTCCTGTATCCCTATTCTCCTGAAACACCCCCCCATAATAGGAATTTAAAGCCTCCGCCTTATCCTGGTCGCTAACGTATATCCTTTTCCCCCTCCCCTTAAGAGTAGGTATTGCCACCCGTCCTTTTTGTCCCCTTAAGTGCTTGTATAAACTTGTCCCGCTGTCCCTAATTCCCCGGTCCCCATCCATTAACCTCATCATATAATCGTCCCTAGCGTCAACCTTAGCCCTATCAAGTATCTCCTCCCATTCCTTAAGCTTTTTCTTACCCCTCCCAGTCCTCCGATACTTCCCATACACGCTCCTACATTTTCTCTTCAACCATCTAATTCTTCTATTGTAATAAACCGGATCCCCATTTTCCCTTTTTGCTACCTGCGGTACAAACCTTTCCAAAAGAGCCCTAAATATATCTAGAAAACTTTCCCACATCTCATTTACCCCCCCTTTCCTCCCGAGACCACTCCTCATACATTCTTCCTAATTCTTCTTGCAACCCTTAAACATCTGCCCTATCATACCACCTCATCAACTTACCCCCAATTTGATCCCCACCTCCCTCGTCACCATGCCCTACTAACGCTAACTCAACTATTGGGACTCTGTGGTCACTTATCCCCTCTACAACCTCGGACCTGACTAAAACCTCTTCCGGCCTAACTAATATTACATCTAAAATATTATTTTCCCCCCTTCCGGTGTCCCTTGTACCCTCCCCTACAGCCTGTATAAACCCCTCATTAACTACCATACAAGCCCACTCCTGCTTCCTACCTCCTACATCCTTCTCCCCCCTTCCCAATGCACCCCGGGCAAGTTTAGATCCCTGCTATAACCAACACTCTATCCTTACTACGCACTACTACCTCCTCTAGCTTATTTAAAACCTCCCATTCCCATTATCACTAGGTCTATACACCCCTACCACATCCATGGAAGTTCCCCTCCCAAGGTAACCCTAACACCCAGCATCTCAACCACCTCATCTGACCACAACAGTCTCCCCCTAAGCTCATGCCTACAAACTATCATCACACCCCCCCATACTTATTTCTATCCCTCCTGAATATATCATACCCTTGACGGCTAACCTCCCCATCATAAAAATGTCATCATTCAACCATGTTTCCACACACACAATCACATCAGGCTCATATACCTCAATCAGACCCCACAGCTTTTCAACTCTTTCCCCTCCCCTAATACTCCTACAATTAACAGTCATAACCTTAACCCCTTGCTTCCTTTCCCCCTTACCCCTCCTGCATGGCCCCCCGCCTGGTCACTTAAGATTCTCAGCAACCCTGACAAAAAGTCTACCAAGTTCCCTACCCCCCTCCTTAACTAAGTGCAATCCGTCCCTTGCCAAGAATCTTCTACCTACCCATGATCTGCTATTTACAAATAACGCACCCTGCTCATCACACACATCAGCCACACACTCATTCACCTCATCTATTAGCTCCCTCCTAATCCCTCTCCCATCCTCCCTATCCAGAATACCAGCCACAACCACCCTTGCCTGCCTATACTTTCCCTGCACCACTGTCACTAACTCCTTCACCCTCCCTGCCACATCCCCTTTCATTCACACCCGCACCAAGATCATTTGTACCCACATTCAGCATCACTACACTCACTCTCTCACTACCCCTTCTACGCCTAACAATCTCAGTCATTTCACTCACTCTAATCCCACCATACACCTCAACCCCCCCCACCACTTGCCTGCCACTCCCGAGCTGCCCCCTAATCATTGAATCCCCCATTAGTAGTGTCTCCCTGTGTTGGCCCATCTCCCCACCATTCCCTACACTTAACCCTTTTCCCAACGTTCCCTCGCTAACATGCCCTAACACTCGATCAGCTTCCTTACTTCCCCCATTCGCATCCCCCTTCCCAACATTCAACCAAACCCCATTCTCTACCCGCCCACCCCCTTGGCATCACCCCACCAACTATACCAAGCAACTCTCCTACTCCATCAGCCCCTGCAAACCCCCTACCCCCGTGTCTAACACCCCACCAGAACCTGAAACTAAAAACCTAAACTTAGGCCTACACCCCAACTTCACTCACACTCACGCCCTTATTTTCCCCCATAACCTGCTCACGCACACTCAAACTCCCACAATCCCTAAGCACATCCCCCATGCATCCAGTCCCTAGGCCTAGGCCTACTTCCCTACTCCTCAGGCACTCTACTTCCTTCTTCACCATCCTGTACATCCTTCACCATCTGATCCCATTCATCCTTCCTCACAGACATCGTCCAACCCCAGGTAGGCCTACCCTGCACTCCTTACACTTCCACACAAGACCATGACTTTCAACTTGCAGCATCTTGTACACACCTTGCTCCCCCCCACCACACCCTATGTGGAACCACATCTCACACTCTCCCTCACACCCTACCGCGGCATCAGACTCAACTACTATCACCCCACACCCCTTACAAAAACTGTGCTTACTCATCTCACAATTAACTAGAACTAGCAATAAAATAAAGAATAAACAAACACGCCTAGGCCTACTGCCTAGCCTAACTCAAGAAATGAAAAACCGAAAAAACCCCGTGCGCCTAGGACTACACTTTCAAGCACCTACACTAACTAAGAACTAACTAAAAACACTCCTAACAGTACCCCTAGGGCCTAATAGAATAATTATACCCAAAACAACAGTAGGCCTATGTGCTAAACACGTCTAGGCCTAGCCCTGTGGCCTAGGCCTATCTTAACCTAAAACGCGTGAATGTAAACACCACCGCCTAGCTAGTCTAGGCCTAATTTCAAACACCTACAGCTTCCCTAAAAGTCACTAAAAATCACTCCTAACAATAAAAACTTCAATATAATCACTAACTGCTTAAGAAACAATACGCAAAACACTCAAGAACACGCAAAAGACCCCCCAAATAACTTTAATTTAGGAGCGCTAGGCATACATAGGGCATAGGCACCTAGGCCTAGGCCTAGCCCTAGGCTAGGCTAGGCCTACTTATTTTAGCATCGTGAACAACACATCAAAAACATCCTATTGAGCTTGCCGGATTACAGTTAACATTTAATTACTCTCAGTATAATTAAACCCCAAAAAGTAAGAAAATAAGATTATAAACCCATTGCATTATGCATTCATCCTACCTATTTGTTTGGTCATGATCTTCTTGCCTTCTTGTTTGATGTATTATCATCACGTTATTTTGACATTTTGGTCCTCCGCTCATGAATTACTCGGAAGCACGCACACCAACGTTGACAATTTACGCACACGCGATTATAACTTATTTAGCGTCGTTCAATGATATTAAATAAATATCATTGGGCGTCGTTATTGTGATATTTAAATTTTCATTATTATAATTATTATTATTCCCTTACCATTTTATAATAAACGGATGCCACCGAGATAAAATTTTACTGAACATATTATTTTAGAATTGCTATTACCAAAGTTATTTTTGTTTTATTGGTTGTAGTGTCATTACATTTCTCTACCAACCTCGCGTATGTTTTGTAAATGTGAACGAGCATAAAAAATCTCAAGTATTTCACATAATTCTTAGTTGAATATTCGATTCTTGATAATACATATGTATTTCACAGTCTCTATTCAAGAATGTGGTATTCGTCTGCGGAAAATGTTTTAAAGCGAGATTTAAAGTATTGTGATTTTTTAGGCCGAAAGGGTGGCCATAATGCTGAGCTGAGGTAGTCGGATAGGGCCTAGATGGATGACAGTGGACGGTGTACTTCCTTACCGACTGCTGCAGCGGCCACCGTCGCTACCACCCAAGGCGGCCCGGAATGGTAGTGCCGTGTTGGTAGGATGGTAGCGGGCTAACCTTTTAATCGAAGGTTCGATGGTTCAAATCTCCGACAAAGCGATTTTTTTTATATTCTATTCTTATGTTTTTCTATTAAAACAACAGAATAGTAACAATAACAATTATGGAGCTCCTTTTCGGGGGAAAATCCTTCATATTTTATATATGAAACGTTAAAGGTTTTGTAGGTTTTTTGGTTCAGGATGACAAAATAATAATTTGTATTTAAAAAATCTCCTTTTCAGATGAAAGTCCTTCATATTTTACATAGAAATAGGTTTTGTAGGTTTTTTTGGGTAATGAATGGCAAATGTTGTACAAATAAATGCAAATAATAATGATAAATAATAAAATAAAAAATAAAATAAAAATCTCCTTTGCGGATGAAAGTCCTTTATAATTTAAATAGAAACGTCAAAGGTTTTGTTGGTTTTTTGGTTTATGAATGGCAAAAATAATATTTAATATTTCGGGTGAAAGTCCTTTATATTTTAAATAGAAACGTTATAGGATTTCTAGGTTACATTTGTTTATGGATGATGACAATTAAATATAAAACTCCGTATAAAGTCCTTTATATTAATTGATAGAAACGTTAAAGGTTTTGTAGTTTTTTTTTTAACGTCCGCTTTAATGTATATTTACATAATATAATTAATGAAATCATAATAAAACACAGCAAACAAGTTACCTTGTTAAACCACGCGCCTAACCGCGTGACGCGCCAACTACCATTATCGACTCCAAGTGTAATCCATCTAGGCCTAAGTCGACACTATGAGCTGAGCGACAGTGCTGCGATCCGTCGGTTAAAAGGTTGAATGCAAGGTTCTCAATCGTTCTCATGCTCTCTATCGGAAGTGAAATAAACCACGACAGAATCACGGCACGGTGTGCAGATACCATCGAGCTAAGCTCGATGGCAGATACGGAATCTTTAGTGGCATCGCTCATCGTAGCCTAGGCCTAGGCCTATTCGTCGTTGCGTAATAAAACAATGGGTCTCACAACTCGATCGTAGTGAATTGTGCATTTCTATTATGCGCCGATTACAGGATTTATTGTAGTACTTGCTGTGCATAGTAAATAAAACCGCGATCAAAATTAGGCCTACAAATTGTGAAATTACCGAAGTTGGCGGCGAAGTAGGCCTAGGCCCTAGGCGCGCGTAGGCCTAGGCACCTCACTATTCAATGCTGATTGAGTGATTGCTATTGATGAAATTGATTCGGTGTCTTTTCTTCTTCTTCTAAAATCACAAATAATAACAGTTTCCTCGAAAGTTGGTATCTCGAGTCCGACCTCGAAACTCGAAATTCCCGAGACTCGAAATTTTCGAGACTCGAATTTCCGAGATCGTCTAGGAACAGTTCGAGCGAGCGTCGAGCAGACATCCCTGCTCGAGCTCGTCTCGAAATTTCGAGTCTCGCACAGCCCTAAAATTTAATAAACATCGCAATTAAAATAAACTATAAAAAATAAAATTTGTAGATTCTATGCATGTTCAAAGTTCCTGGGTTTTGACTTCCCGCACAAAGACTTAAGTCCGCGCTCTTTTGGTTGTGACGTTATCGTGAGGTGAGGAGGAGAAGCTGATTGGCAGAACTGCCAGCTCGTCGCCTCGGCAAACCTCACGATCACGTCAAGCCCACCTGCAATGGCGCATGGCCGTTTTTCGGCGCGAAGCCCGGTTCAAATTTTTCCTCGTTCACAGTTAACGCTAATAAAAGCCGGAAGCATAAAAAACTTTACTGGTCGGTATTTGAGGTTATTAGTAGGGACATATTCAAATTTGGTAATGAAGGACAGTTCCCTATTCTGAATTCAATAATATTTTCAATATTTTCAACTTCGATTATCAAAATCTAATTGATAACGATTGGTGTACAATTAATTTAGAGCAGAGAAGCATGTTCATGTAACTGTAACACACCTTTAGTTGCAAATACATACAAGGAATAAAAACATGCCTTACATTAATACAGTAAATGCCGCTCCAGATAATTCACTGTCGGTAAAATTTATTGTGACAATAAAATAATAACAATGTCTATAGACAGACGTTCAATATAGACTAACTCAGATGGAAACTCTTCATGGGAGGAACAATAAAATTCACAACAAGTAACAACAAATATTTTCATTTTGATTATCTGATTATTTACCATTGTACAAAAACACAAATATTCTCAAGTTTTGTTTTCATTTATGTAATAAAATATACAAATGTCAAAATAACAACTACATATGCTCTTGACATCATTTACAAAACAACCTTCATTTCAATGTGTGTAGCACTTTAACTTAAAATACTTGCACTGTAATAACTAATAACAACGTAACGAAAGCTTTCTTCAAATAATTGATTGAAATACCAGGGTCTGGGTCTGTGCCCCCGCCGCCGGAGGCCCTTTTCACCAAAGGCGAAACAAATTTTGACCAAACTACAGTTATTTCGTCATGTTTTAACTGGAAAATGGCAACTCAAGGGATTCCGTTAACCTACATATAGGCCTATGGACGTTATCCTAAGAAATTACAAAAAAAATTATTTGTAAATTGATGAGTTGATTTTAGTAATATTACGCGTGCAGCAGGCATTAAACACCCGGAGGGGCAAGCAGGGGGGCAAACCATTTTTTAGCAGGGCAAATAAGTGTCCGCCCCCCCCCCCAACCCCCGTAGCGCTGCCACTGAAGCAGAGGTGCTCGGGTTCAATTCATGGCAAGGACTTAAAATATAACCTTTAAAATAGATTAAAAACTTTATAAACTTTCTTTAAATTTTTAACTCATTTTCTATTTATTTATACTTTACACAAATTTCAACTGTAGTTTGCCTTAAATAAATGTTTCTTACTAAAGATAGCACACACATTATCAGCTATGCCTAACCAATCTTTTAGACCAATAGAAACATACTTGGAATGTACTTACTGTATATGGTATATTTATCGCATTTAACGTTGACAGTACAACAATAAAACCTGTTGTAAGGCTTGTGTGGAATATGAAAATCACTGGGCATGCTGTAATTCTCTAAGAAAATCAAGACCCATAATCTGGCAATATTATTTAATTTGGCTAATACAAAATTAACTCATTAATTCTAACAGGCTGATATTTGGATGACAAACAGTACATTTTTTAAATAAAGTTTAAATTTAATTAACAATAAACAAAGTTAACATTAACAATACACTACATTACAATGCTGAGATAAAGATTTCCAACTACCTTAACGCATAACTTTGGTTGAAACCGTGCACAGACTACGTCTGTGTCCAGTGACGGATCAAGGAAGGTTGATGCCAAACAAACGGGGACAACGTCGCATCATCAAAAGTACTACGCCCTGAGAGTGAAGAAAACAAAATCATGACTTTAATTCTTATCCAAGATGGACGCGCGCACGCGCGTCTACTTCTTTTCCTTGCGCTGGGAGTCGAGATAGTTGGCGGACAACGCCAGCAACCGGTATCGTTGCTTGAGATTCCTGGCACGGACGTGAGCGGAAGCCACCTCGACGGTGTAGTTGCCAGGGAACCAGCCTTGCTCGCCGTCACGCATTCGCTCGCCATGGTACCAACCTACAGGAGAAAGTGGTTCTATATTGTACCAACCCTTTAACGTCATTTAGTGGAATCTCATTCGGGCAAGGTAAGTCCTTGCGGTTTTAGAACAGGCCACAGTTGACACAGATTGAAAACAGTTTTAGTACAGTAAACATTCCTCAACAGCAATGATACTTTTGTCAATATTATAGAGAAGATAATTAAACTGGATTTTAGTTTAGTATATGGATTTTAAGGGTGCATCAACCGTAAGCCTAGCCTAGCCTAGGGGATGTGGGGAGGATCGCTGAATGACAAGATAGTAGTGATGACATAGGGTATTCGGGTACTTGATTCCTACCCAGCTCCTTGACTCCATTTTCAAGGAGTCGATTCCTTCGAAAGTGGGTTGCGGTGTCAGATATTGTGTCAGATAACCTAGATTATGCTGTTTAATACCAAGCCAACCTTACAAACAAACAATAAAGTGTTGTTGCTTCCTGCCAATACATGATGTTTGTGTTTTACTCCCGCCTACAACAAATTCGGTTGAGGAGGGTGTATAACATTGGTCAAGGCTAACCACTTTTCCTTATTTTTATTGCCAATTAAGGAGTCGACTCCTACTCTATTCCCAACGCTCCGGAGGCGACTCCAATATTTAGTATTTACTACCCGATGTCATCAATACAAGATAGATTATGCAAGTTAGTCTCACCGTCCGGCGTCTTCCTGAAGACATTGACCACGTCCGAGATGTCGAGCGCCAGTTCGTCGGGCTGACTCGCGGTGAAGGGGTGGACGGTGGTGACTTGCGGACAGTCCCAGTCTTCGTAGACGCTCTCGTCCGGATTGTCCGAGGTGGGCTGGCAGGTGGCCTGCAGCCAGCGCTGGCGGTCAGACTCCACAGCACACGACAGTACCTAGAGGTCCAATACATTCATTTGTATCCTGCGTATGTCTGCTTGGTTAAAATCCAACTGATTTTCAGTCCAGGACTTCAATTCAAGACGCTTCAAAACAACCCTGTCGACGGCAACGTGAGCCGTGAGTATGGTGATATACATATTTATTTAGTATTTTTATGTGTGCATGCCGCAATGCTATTTTTGCATTTGCATAATGAACACAGTTCAGATAGATGTCGTGTGAATGCGTCACAGTCACCTTCGATTATCTGAGGTCTTTGGGTAAACTAATAGCGCTGCTTCATCGTGATTGGTCGAGCCAACCACTCCCAGCGTGGAGCACAGGTATGGAGCATTACTGTCGGCTGGAGAACTATAGCCAGTCAGATCTCATCAGCCTAGAGCCTATCCCCTAGCGCATTCACTCAGCGTCTGTCCGAACTGCGTACATTAAGCGACCACAAAATTCATGCTAGTGTAATCAACTAAAGATATGTAGCACCGTGATCAGTGAGCAAATAATGACCAACCAATTAGATGACTTGCAGGATTATATAGTAAGTACTTTACTAAGAAGTGCGGGGGGGGGGGGGACAAACACATCCAGCCTGTAAGTAATTTGATTCATCTTTGATTCAACCAATCCAAGACGAGACTTTGATGCAGGGGAGGAAGGTATAAAAAAAAACAGTAAGATCAAGAAAGGATGAGGAAGGTTGATCGAAGGACGTAAAATAGCGAGGTGAATCGTGGAACCAGGTGATGGAATTGAAGCTGTGGGAGGACAGGAAATAGAATAAATTAGTCGAGAAGCAGACGCAGGATGAGGACAAAGATGAGGTAACGCTGAGCCCGGCAACCTCGGTATAAAATTGTTTTGTGCCCTAGATATCGTGTGGAGAATACCACTCAACCTGACATTGTCGGAAATAAGTATGAATTATAATTCAGGGTTGCTGTTTTTACGGATTTTATCCGTTTTAACGGATTTTGAGGGTGCAAAACGGATCGACGGATTTTTATTCCAATTTACGGATTTAAAAAAAAAAAAAAAAATTAGTTCTTTGTTTTACGCCGTTTTTAACTAGGGCTGGTCAAAAAAATCTATATTTCAATGCGATATCGATAAGTGGGAATATTTTTTATGTATAATTATCAAATTTACACCAAAAATGCAAAATTTCGAAATTTTGGTGGAGGTGCCGGGTAGGTAGTCTAAATTAAATAAACCTGGCTGGTGCGTGTGGTGGAGGTGCCGGGTCATAAAATGCGGTTATGAGATCGTAAAAATTGTTAAAAATGCATTCATGGTGATACCTCATCAACCCTACCTGGCCTCAAATCATTAAAAATAGGCGGCCTACTCTTTAAAAAAATTATATTTTCAATTTTTTTTAAAACAATTACATTATGATATATCGATATTGTATCGAAATAGGTACATTTAGGCATTAAAAGGATTTTTAAGGATTTGGGTGTTTCATTTAAGGATTTCTAAGGATTTTTGATGTGCTCAAACAGGATTTTTATTTTTTCTTGGTGGCAACCCTGAATTATATTATTCTTAATATTAGACAAGGCTAAACTAAAGCTCCCTTACCATCTCAACGGTCTTCCTCTCGTGGTTCTGTAGCATCGTGAGCAGCATGAGATTCCTTCCTCCGTCAGCGAGAGACTTGACGGGTAGGTGAGCGAGACTCTCTCCGCTCGACATCTGCGCCATGTTGCGCGGGCAGTAATCCGTCACAACGTAGCATTCCTCGCTGCAACAACAGATACGAAGGAAGAATTAAATTAAATTCACAGTAATAACAAAGAAAGTTTAATTTTCAACAATTTATGACACCTAGGCCTAATTGTTTTATTTATTTTATTTATTTATTATTTATTTAATGTCTATCCTATTCAGTTATAAAAACTGATTTACAAAGGAGGACAACTAAATAAATCTAATTACATAGATGCAGAAACAACAATAAACTACATTTTTGTAAATATTTGAAATAGTAGCATTACAACAACAATGCATAAACACAACAATTTTGCATGTATTATGCATGCCATAACAATAATATTATTTACCTCTTCTTTTTGGTAATGACTAGCAGATCAGTGAAGAGAAAGAAATGCAGCGTGGACTTAGAGAACTTCTTCCCGAAAGTGAGTTTCGCCTCGTCCCCTCGGAAGACGAGCTGGGTGAGCTCGCCCGAGCGTACGAGCCAGCGCGTGCTCGAGATGATCGGCACGGCCTTGATCTCGCGGGGGAAGTCCAGCTGCCGGCTCAGGATCAAGATCTCCTCCATGCGTTCCATGCGTCGGGCGCCCTCGTTGCAGTCCTTCACAATCTGGGGGAGGGACGGGTAACTAAATAATACTGTTCTGTAATCCAGGATTCAATATAAAATCAATATATTGTGGTTTTTTGCCAAGTTTAACGTACGCGTGAAAAGTGTTGCCAACAAATACTAGGGTTAGGACTTGACATCGATTATTTGGTTCAACATCAATTTGCCATGTTGTAAAAAAAAATATATATATTAAAAAAATTAAAATAAAAAAAAAATTGAAGGAAATCAATTTTGAAACCATGTAAAGAAAACATGTTATACTTTTTGCATCATTACATTACCTACTTTAACATTAAAAAGGGGGAGGGGGGGGGAGAGGAATGCAGTTTTCTTGTTTTAATTTTGATGTCAAAAAAAAAAAATTGGCAAAATTATTGGATTGACATTGATTACGAATTTATATCGAGTCCCAACCCTACCAAATACTGTAACAGAAAAAGCTTTGCTATTAAGCTCTAAGGGGAACTTTCTAATTTCGATTAGAAGGATAATGTGATGTTGTTAGTAGCGCTAGTGGCGCGGCGGTGTTTTGGCCTGGAACTTCATCAAATTCTTCGTCATTTCTTTTCGTCCACATTTCACTTCAGTAGACCATATAGGCCTAAATAGTGAAGCTATTCCTATTACAGTATTTGGTGTTATCGAGAAAGAGCAATGGTAAATGTGAGTTATTAAGTAAATGTGAAATTAATTTTATATCTTGTTAAGTGATTATAGTAAAGAATTAAGAAGAGAAGATACCGTAGTTAAAGAGGAATGGACATAAAAGCCTAGGGGACGTCAACGTACCTTGTTGAGCGTTGCGAGCGCCATCTTGCAGTTGGGATACTCGTCGTCGTGTGGATCGAGTCTCGTCAGCACGGCGTCGACTAACAGGGGCAGACGCGTGATGCGTTGCATGGGAAGCATCAGGAACGAGTGGAGCGACAGAGACTGACAGCCGGGCGTACTCTCGAGTTGTGTCAGCACGTCAGCAAACCTCCCGTGTTGCTCCCTACAACATTGGGTGAGTCACGCTTTGCTTGTTAGGAGGGGAATATTTCAACGATATTGTGGCTAACGAGGCCTATCACTGTTGAACCATGAAGGAAGAGGGTATGCACATGTCCATAACCCTACTTTGGCCAACCTGTCCTGTCAGGGGACAGGTAAATTACAAACAAAAATCAAAATCACACCAAGTTTCAAGATATTATTTGATCGCTAAGACGCCTAGACGCTGATGTGGAAAAAAAATTGATAGCAATCAACAGCTTACCTTTAAAAGTTATGCAGCTGTGTAAAGCCTGAATTAAACGGTTCAATTTTTCGTTCAAGATTCCTTGAATTCAATGACAAAATATTATCAATGTAAGGGAGGTATTGTTGTACGTATTTTAATATCCAGGCCTCCAAAAATGCGGTCGCCAGGTCGCCACTGGCGACTAAAAATTTGACCCTGGCGACCCATATAATGTAGCACAATATGGGCCTGTACTACGGATATTTCCAAAAAAATTCAGATTCAAATTTTCCCGCTCGCTATCCGACATACGTATTTCCAGCGGCAATGGCTAGCTAGGGCGTGGCTTCGTAGTCGACCCGCCCTCGCCGATCCCCCACCCGCTCACCCAAGCCACACGCTGCACCAATCAAAGTGTGACTACAGCCAAGATCACCACGTCGTTATTCAGTTCGATCGATCGATTCCAAGCCTGCTTCGACTCGTCGAGTTTTACAATCGTTTCCATCACGGCGTCAGTCAATGTGCCTAGTGGCCTAGTTTAGACTGACATCAGTGTTTTCCACCTGTGGCGTACCTATTCAGTCTTCAAGTTCTCGTGTGTTTGCCGTCGGTGTTGTGTTATGCAATGCAAGTGTAATGGCAGGGAAACAAAAGACTCTTTTCTCGTTCTTTAAAAGTGCTGTTCCGTCTACGGCGACGTGTTTGAGCCCAGGCCAAGATGCAGGCCTAGATCAAAGTGAGGTTACGGGACCGGTGCAACAACATGATGAGGTAGGGGTAGGCCTAGGCCTAGGGCTACAAGAATCATCAGTAGACCGCCGCCTAGTTCTTCCTAACCCTAGGCCTGCGACTGCGAGTGCGACTACGAGCGCATCGTCCGACTCTATTGAGAGTAAACAAACAAAAGATGGGAAAAGGCTATTTCAAGAAAAGTGGTGTGATGAATTAACATGGTTAAAGTTTGAAAATGGCATTGCAAAATGTTCATTATGTTCAAAAATCCTGAGATTTCTGATAAGCATTCAAGAGTAGTTCAAGGCTTCAGTGGACCTTTTAAATTGGAAACTTTTAGATTGCACGGCAAATCAAGAACGCACAGGAGTTGTGTAGAAGCTAATATAGCAAAAATAACCCCAGAGTGCACTCCTTTTGCGACATGTAAAAAAAAAAATGGATGCAAAAATGTTTCAACATCTTGAGAAGCTGTTTAATACAGCCTATTACGTTGCTAAACACAACAAACCATTCACAGATTTTCGCAACTTAATTGTCTTCAGATTCAGACACAGAAGTTGTCAAAGCTTCTTCTGTGTTTGACACTTTTCTCTGGCCTAAGGATACCTTGGAAAATTTTGGAAATGATAAGATTCAATTCCTTGCAAATCACTTCAAGCGCCACATCTTTTCTAGTGATTCAGATGATGAAAATAAATCTAAAAAGCAATCTCTGATGGCAGAATGGTATGAGTTTAAAATAGTGGGTCAGGGTTTGCCAATTGATGAACTGATTGAAAAAGCTTTGGCCAGACAAGACAGATTTCCAGTGCTTGGCCATTTGCTGTCAATAATGGCAGTTTTACCCACTTCAACAGCCTCTTGTGAACGTGGCTTCAGTCACATGAACATGATAAAAAACGACAAGCGTTCATGCATTGATTCAGCTACATAACACACAACAACTTAATGATGATCCATCTCAATGGACCTTCACTGCAAGACTTTCAACCTCAAAAGGCAGTGGACAAGTGGTACTTCTCTGCCAAAACCACAAGACACACACAACAAAGTCACAAGCGACACACATTGGCTGAATCTTCTTCAACATCTGGAAAGTGCAGTAAATCATCGTGACAGGTAGGCCACCCGCAAGACTCTGTTACGTTATTAGATTTGTCGATGGCGATGCATTGGTTGAACAATTAGGCCTAAGTGTTCTGGCTACTAGAAAATTTGGCTGGCTACTAACATTATGGTACATTTTTGGAGGCCTGTTAATATCCTTATACATTTTGATTGTGTTTTGTCCTTGAATCCTATGAATCTTCAACGAAACATAAAATGAATTCATGCGTAGAATATAAGCCGCAAGAATATTACAAATTAAACAACATCGAGTTCAAATAGTGGGGTGCAGCCATTATGTAGAGCCACTAAAGAAAGAGTTTTCAAAAGTGTTACGGCCATCTTTGGCACAATAATCCAAGTACTACGTAGTGTGCTTCTGACAATAACGCCACACGTCTCATCTTACTTGAGCTTGCGCAGCGTCCGGTCTCGATAGATCTGGTTCGAGCAGTACTTGACGTAGGCGCTAAAGTTGTCGGTGGCGTACTTGTAAATCACGTCACAGATGCCGGTGAGGAGGATGTTGTCTTGCCAGCACTTCTCCAGCTCCGCCAGAAACCTAGACATTAGACAACGATCTAGTTCACATGTCTATTCAAATTCAATACCGTATGTGCATTATAATTAGGACTAGGCTATGACAAATCATTCAAAAATCGATGAAAATATTGATCAATGATATCTCAAAATTGTATTGTTCGTTCAAAAAAAATCTTATTTTATTTTGGTGTAGGACTACTGGATTGGATTGGAAAAGAGTTGACAAGTTAGGGAAAAATAGAAAACATTTAAAGCACATTCTAAAAGGCTGGGTCCACAACACTTTTCACCTGCTGATAATGCTGACTGATAATTTAATTTTTTATTTTATTGTACAAAAATTGTGGTACTACTCATAGCGTGCAAAATAGTAAGCTCAGTGTAGGGATGACATCGGTTAGTAAAATTCAGAACCGGTTCCAGCTCCCGTATACCCGGGTAACGGGGGGGGGGGGGGGGGGGGGGCTGTAAACATCACTATATTTGGAACTATGTTATTTTCATACTGCAAGTAAATTTGAGGGTCATTGCTGAATTATTAATTAATGCAGGCACTTAACAATAGACAACAAATTTCAACTCAGTTTTACGACGGAACAGCGGACGACGAGGAACGAGTAAGCCGAGCGAGATCGTTATGTAACTGTGACAGGAGACAAGAGACGGACTCGCCAACTGCGCGCGCAACTTCTGCTCCCGGGAAACGGGCGAAGAGTGAGGGTAAAGAAGCGACCAACGAGATAGGAAGCAACTCTGCTGCCGCTGGCAGTAAGTCCCCGCGCCGCAGGAAATATAAAACAAGCCTAGCGCGCAAAATAAACAGTTGTCGATTCAACCTAAAAACGGTCTCGAAAAATAACCGGGTCCTAAAAATGGCACCGGGTTCATTTCGGTACCCGGGTATACGGGTACCCGATGTCATCTCTACTACATTGTCAAAAATGCAAAATGATATTTTAGATAGCACGCTCTCATTTCATGACTTAGCATTATCTTATATAATAAGTAATAACATTATCTTGGATAGGGTAATTATCTTAAACTGAACCAAACTTCAAAACAAATTTCAAATCTCAAACTTTTGCTTAGGTCCATTCCTGGATTTAATATGCATAACCAGGCTGTTGGAACAAGCCAAGACTACACTTTTTTAACGAGATAGACCAGGAATAACTTTGGTTAACCGGAAACCGGTTTTGATTCGGTTTTGAATGCAACCGGTTTTGAATTTTAAAACCGTTTTACAAAAATAAATATATACTATTATTTATTTTAGTCCCCTTAATTAAATGGTGGCGAGACATGCAAGGGAAACTTCCTAGGTTATCTATACGCAAGTGAGTGCCATTTCTCGGCTGCAGGGCTATTATTTTCAAAATCGAGATCACCCATCCAAACCAACACCCGCTTTCTCGATCGTAAATAAGCCGATATAGTAGAGGCAACAAACATCCTCGCCACTCCTAACCCACATTTTTTTATTTGAAGAAAAAAAAAAAAAATGAAAACCGGTTTTGGTGTTTGTAAATTGGTTAGCAATTTCGCTAACCGATGTCATCCTTAAGATAGACTGATAGACCACAACAGCCATCTTCACTAGTTTTATTGTGATTCTTGTAGTTTCTATTCTAATCTGTTGTTGCATAATACTGTTTGTTTTCTAGCAACCTACCTCTTTGAACAGTTCTTGACGGGCGTGATGTTCGAGAAGAGGATGCGACGGTCGCTCTTGGACAGAGCCGTCTCGTCGCTGAACTCCGCGCTCGAGATGAAATGTTTTTCCAGGACGTTGAGCGACTTGATGTACGAAGCCTCGGACGCGATGATCTCGAACTTTGCCTCCTGGAGTTTCTTCTGGTGCGGGCTGATTGTGCCTGGAGAGAGAGAGAGAAAGTTCGACTTCATCATGGACTTAAAGACAATCAGTACTAATTAGGGTTGCCATTTAATTATACTTTTGATAATTTAGTAAGGAAAAACTAAATAATTTATTGAGAGCTTGTGTTGCAACAAGAGAGTGATGAAGATGGGGTGCCGAGTTTTGCCGATTCTGTGATGCCCAAGACCAATGGTGGAAACCCCACTTTACCCAACTAAATTATGTTGGAACAAAGTGCAGGCCTAGTGACATATCATATCGATTCATAGAAATCATTGTAAGAGTTTGCCCCGACTGGGATTCGAACCCAGAACCAAATAAAAATAAATACCTACCATACTTTTACCGTCGATTCATTCACATACTAATTTTCAGTGGGAAACTTTAAATTACCCTTTGAGCAAATAATGGCCAACTACAGACCAGTGTTTTAAATTGGAAACTCCAAACAAACAAGTGGAACATGATTCCACCCGCGGGCAACGCCAGTATCAACGAAGCTAGTTACGAAAAACTTAACAATTTATCATGTCTCTCCTATTAGGATGGCTCCAAAGTCACCATTTTGGCGGATAATATTTACAATTTTGTCCTATAGTTTCATTAGTTTATGTGTCCGTTGCGTGACTTACTCAGCACCCTGCTACTGATTACTTCCGGTATTTGACACCAGAGCGTGCGGTGTAGCCCCTCCCTGGGCTGGATCAGCTCCATGGCCGTCGGCCGAGCTCCCGGTTTCGTTCCTCGCTCGCCGATCTCTTCGTAGCCGTCTGAGTCAAACTCTCCGCTGGAGTCGCGACGTGCCAGCTGGAACACGGACAAACTCAATATTGAAATTGAACCATTGTGGTATTACAACTTATAATTTCATTAGCAAAATAAAACAATTTATTGCTTAACAATTTTTAGATTTTACCCTCGTAAATTAGATTTCTACCAATCTGTACTTAATGTTAATCGTATCGTCCGTCTGTTTTGGGGAATGGTCGTGGGGCTCGAAGCCTCTCCCCTGGTATTCTTTAGTAAATCAGATGTGTGCCAGAGTTGGGCGATGGACAGCGTCCTTGCGCTGCATGGTGGTTGGTGACAGGTACCGTGGATTTCAGTAAAATACCGCCGGAGCTCGGGAATGGCAACAAACCTCTAGGTTTTTACATTGTATGTAATAAGTAGCAGCACCCCTGGCAGAAAAAGTCCCACAAGAGACATTCAAGGAGTTATTTTTACCGTCACGTAGGTCTTAGTCGTGGGTCCACTAAATCAATAATTAGGCATGTAAGGCCTAAATGCGTTATTTCTTATTTGTTTATACTTTATAGACTTTAGACTAAATCTTATCAAAATTCAAAATTAATCATCTAGGTTCGGCCCAGCACGTTGAGCTTACATAGAGGCCGAGAAGATTCAGTATCAGAACCGGTAGGTTAGACTAGGTGCTGTAGAAGGAGCAGGAGTAAGATAAATTTCCAGTCTCGAAGCCACTTTGTTAGACTACTCACTATTACAGGAGCTGTTACAAGGGCTTTCTATGACAGGTTTATTGAAAATATTTATTTAAGGTATTGGTAACGTTTTGTGTAATAATAACGGAATCAGTATCGGAATCGGACTTTTACGGGATAAGCCCATCTCTAGTCAAAACTAGAAGCTTGTTATTACTACGGTGGGAGGGGATGACCAGTTCTGAGCTACGCTTTCTCACCTCTACAATTGAAGCCGTGTAGAACTGGTAGAGAGGTTCGTCGACAAACCGCCTCTCGACTCCGCTGTTCTCCGGACTAACCGAGGAGTCGCTGACGTCAGCAGAGTTGTTCAGGTCTGAAGCAGAGTCAACAGATTTATGAAAAGTCACATTTTACTATTACCATCCGGACCATGAGCAAGGTAACATGCTGACTTCCCGACATTGACGTTGGGGGTACAGAAATCATTTTAGCATGCTGGAGAGAGTCCCTCTCCCTCCGTAGTTTTCTAAATGATTTCCTGGTCTCCAACGTCTATGTCGGGAATCCAGCATTATCTGAGGCAGGACCGCAGGAGACTTGTGGATTTAAACTATGGATGATTTCCTGGTCTCCAGCGTCAATGTCGGGAATCCAGCATTATCTGAGGCAGGACCGCAGGAGACTTGTGGATTTAAACTAGGGATGATTTCCTGGTCTCCAACGTCAATGTCGGGAATCCAGCATTATCTGAGGCAGGACCGCAGGAGACTTGTGGATTTAAACTTTTAAGTGATGCACAGTTGTTTATGTTAGGTAATCTATTTCTTTTCTATAAATATAATAATATATATATATATAATAATAATAATAATAATAATAATAATAATAATAATATATAATAATATAATAATAATAATAATAAAATAGTCATATTATTTTCCATTTTATTTCAAAATTCAAACCTAAGAGGCACTGAAATTTGAAACCATCTTAAGGCTGGCATTTCAATAGCCTTAAAAAAATTGATTAGCATAATAGCTAGTTGAAAATGATATTATATTAGTAATATTATTTATTGTTTATGCTTTTCATTACATTCAACAACAAGAAATGGGGTCGACGCTAGCAAAAATTTTGCTAAAACACGTAAAATAACCAAATTACCAACCTAAAATTTAAATTGTTTATGACAGGGCTGCCACTGATATTTTTTTCAAATCCTGTATGAGGACGTTAAATATCCGCAAATATCCGTGAAAAGTCTAAAAACGTTGATTTCATTGATCAAACTATGAAAATGGATAAATGTGATGTTTATATTTTGTTACCATCTTAACCTAAAAGTTGCCAAGGGCCTAGGCCCATGCACAGACGAGAAGAAAGGAGCCAGAAACGCCCGTGGTTGCTTTAATTAAGATTGCATAAAAATTTAAAATGTTATTTATTTACAGAAAATCCATTTTAAACATTAAAATAATATTTTCTGACCTGGTTAAAAAATTCTAGGCCTGGGGCCTAGGCCTAGCTAGGCCCTATGAATGTTGCATCACAATTTTGACCTAGGCCTAGCCTAGGCCCATGTGTTGTGTTCTATAATAACATTGCAGAACTTGATAATAACATTTTAATCATATACTAATTCTATTTTTCACTTTTAATATCACATAATCCTAACTTTATAAACAAAAACGAAAGAAAACAATTTTGTAGGCTCTTGGCTGTTCAATTTAACTTTCATCCTCCCCAGTCCCCAAAAGCCATCCAAAAGCAACTGTGCAGTCTGATTGGCTGTTTCTCAATGGAAGCAGTTCCTACTACATCTGGGAGTGGGACACGGCCCTCCGCCCCCTATCGAAAGTCGAATCGATTATCGCCCCGCCTTCAATGTTTACAATCGAAATTAGCCCGCGCAGATTCAAATATACGAAAATAAGCATAGAAAACATAATTAACAAAATATCCGTAAATAAGACTAAAAATCCGTTTATCCGTTTTGCACCCTTAATATCCGTAAAAACGGATAAAATCCGTTAAAACGGCAGCCCTGGTTTATGAAAACACATTGTAAACCATGGATACAACGCAGGTAGTATTGAGTTACGGCATTTTCCATTGGCCGCACTCGTGCGCACGGAATGTAAACTAGTATCAGAGTATGCACTGGGTCCTTAGACAGTGTAGCGGAGTTAGTGCAATATGGCGGCCCTTGACGTGCGTGATTTGATTTGACGCCATGTTTGTACAATTTTTGACAAGTCATGTTCCATTGGGGATTGAACTAGATAGGATGAGTGCAGCACTCGGTGTAGTGAGAACTGCATGTGTACTCAGTGCACGCCAATGGAGAACGTCATTACCAGTAATGAATAATGATTAACGATGTGTTAAGCCAAAATTGTTTAACGAATGATTGTAAAACTGTGCCAACATTCCAGTACATTCTCCAGAGTACTAACCTAGATCGTGCGAGAGTGAGTTGGGCTGACTAGCGCTGTTAGCCTCGTCCCAGAGACCGACCTCCGCGTACCAAGAGTTAGAAGCCGCCCGGTCCTTGTTAGCGTTTCTCTTTACCTCCGAGTTGTTAGACTCGGAACCGTCAAACAAGCCGCACTCGGCGTACCAAGAGGTGGAGCGCTTGTCTTTGCGGTTTGGCCTCTTAGGTGCACTCTCTAAAACAACAAGCGTTATCAAGCGAGTGATCAGGATCAGGTGCATTAGTTAGTGAGGACTTGTGTGCTACTATACTGTTGGGTTAGATGGCCACCAGCAGGCAATAATAGGCTTCTGTATTCAAACCCATAAGCCTGGAGACAGAAAATAAACTTATGAAAATATTTAAATCTCTTTTGGCGACACATTCAGGAAAAAGTTGTAAGGCTAGTTACTTTATGGTCTTGTCCAAGTTTTAAGTTTAAAAACTTGTTTTAGAGGAATTTCTACACTAGGTAAGAAGCCATATACCCAAAGCTACTGTAGTGTCACCACTAGTTGGAATTAAATAGAAATTTGATTTAACAAGTGGTTATTGTAAAAGCTTTCCCCTCCTACCCAACGTAGTACGTGCGCTACTCACCTGTATTCACTACTAGCGGGGGAGGGAGGGGGGGTGGGGAGTTGGGTCTTGCGCTTGTTCTTCGCTCATACACCGCAGTCGACTTCGAAGTCTTCCGTGCAGCGTTGTCGATGCCGACTTCATTCATCGACGTCTTGGAGCTCGATGCACTCGTGGCTTCATGACCGTTTGATAGCTCGGACGACTCGGAAACAACAGAGTTCCTGTAACGTGTCAAGTAGTTTGTTCAAGTAAATATAAAATTACTTTAGTTCTAACAAAATGCGTGATAACAATTCATATGAAAAAATGGACTTAACGATAAGAATTTCATTCAATCACCAGCACTGAGGAGGAACTTAGGTCAAAGAGACCAGATCAGAAACTTCAACTTGTTAATTAGAGATATGCTGGTGTAGAGAAGTTAGGTGACATGACAGGATGGAAAGGTGGTTTAAACATTTTTAATTGCTATGCCGGAAGAAGTTTCCCAAGAAAATGTATGAAAAATTAATGGAAAGAAAAGACCTTGACAGGTGACCTTTAGGCAAGAGGAAAGAGCTGACTTTTTAAAAAATGGGTATCTTGAAAAGAAGCAAATTTTAGCTGCCTATCGGGATTTTTTAAGATTTGATTCGATACTGGACATAGGCATACTGTAACAAATAAAGTAAGTAAGAATGAATGTGAATCAGCAAGAGTACCGGTAGGTATTGAGTTCGGATAAGATCCAACAGCTTAGCCTACCTTTGTGGTGTGATGGAAGCTGCCAAATTTGATTGGTGAAAGTAACAAGAAATAATATGACATGAATGAATAAAACATGAAGAAAGCTCTCAGGTAAACCCTCCTCGCTCTCACCTCTTCTGCTCGGCTTCGGTCTGTCCCGTGTCAACGTCCACCGTATCCGTGACGTAGAACGTCGACGCTGGCTGGCTGACGGTCGACGAGCTGCGCTTGAACTTGCGTAGCGACCAGTACTTCTTGTTGCTAAGGTTACCAGACGAGGTGGTCTTCTCCAGGGCAGGGGGGACGGTGCTCAGGGGAGGGGGGACCGTGTCTGCAACAAGTACCACAATTTTAGGGGTGGGTATAAGCAGGGTAAATTGATTTAAATTAAATGCACTTTTTCTTCATTTTGAGCAACAAACACAAGAGTCCTAACTGATTTCGGAAAAGTTTTCCTTAAAATAATTTTTGAATTATATTTTCTGAAACGCTTGTGAAAGTAATTTGATCCGCTCATCAACTTGACAAGTTTTGAAACAGTGATTTTGTCGACTTAAATCAATAAAAATCTGATTTAAATCAAAAAGTTGATTTAAATAAAATAAATTAAATTTTCCTTGTTGCTCAATGTCTTTATTAATGAGACAATGAGTGGTCATAAATGACTATAAAGGATGATTACAAAAAACATGACATGTGGGATTCGAACCCATGTCCACGGACAGCCATGCGCTTCGGACCCATGCCACCGCAGATACGGTAGGTACCTTATAGCATAGAAATAACATGTATAACATAGGCCTACTCTTTTAAGGTTTGTTGGCAAAAAGGGGTTCACAGCCTTTACTCTATCATTATGAGTCACTATCAAATTGTGTATTTGTTTGATTTACCACTTTTCAAATGTAGCCTATTTGGGTTTGGTCTTCCAAACAACAAACTGACAAAGAGCATGAAACTTACTTGACAGTCGTATCTCCGTAGTGTGCCGCTTGGGCCTCATTTTACTAAGACTCTTACGAAGTTTGAGCAACTTGTTTCCGGCTGCCTCGGCGATCTTCGTGATTCCGTAGATGTTCTGGACGGCTGGGGGATCGGGTAGACGACTGTTGTAGCCCTCCTGCGCACGGATCACACCAATTAGTACGGACTAGGATTACTGCTCTGGTTATCACCTTAATTTGTAGCCACTACTTGGGCTATAACAAATTGGATTTAATTTTTCCAACAGTGGATAAAAGTCTTGTGCAGGCTAAAGTTATGAAGTTTTTGAGAAGGCATTGTAGGTAAGACTAGAGGGTGGGACCGAATACGGAATGAGGATATCCGAGATCAAGTAGGCGTGAAGAATTTAATGGAGCGAATTGGAGAGAGAAGATTAAAGAGGTTCAGACATGTCAAAAGGATGGGAAAAGCGAGATTACTGAGAAGGACGATGGAATTGGAAACTCCAGGTAGGAGACCAAGGGACAGACCACGACAACAATGGCAGAATAGTGTGAGAAAAGATGTGGAACAGCGAGGAGACTGGAATGTGGTGGAAGGAGAGGAGTGGTGGCAGGACAGAAGAAGATGGAGAGGCCTGTCTTCAATGCGGACCCAACGCAGAGTTGGACGTGGCAACAGATATGATGATTTATATTATTAGCATCTAGGCCTACTTCTTTAATAATTTGAATAATGGTTATGTTCAGTAGAATCTACGCTACATAACAGAAATAAAATTTAAAATGTAGGAACAATCTTTTGTTTTAAACTTCATTTTATCTTAAAAATTATTTAAAATTTACCGCTCTCATACCGGTCATTATCAATTTTGTAGGTACCGGTAAGTCTACTGTAGGCCAACATGTAAAAGGCCTAGGCCTACCTTAAAAGATTAAGACCCCTACTATTACAAGTTTCAAGATAATGTAGAATCATAGGCCTAGACTAGTAAAAGTAGTATTAAGAGGGGACGCTGAGTTTGGCCCAACTCTAATGCGCGCGCTCAGACGTTGATGATTTCTGCTGAACGGTTGGTAATATCATTAGCTACAAAATTTTGCATGGATGTTAATAAAGTAGGCCCTATTTACACTTGGTTGCAAAAATTAAGACTTAAAGATCCATTGCAAACATAAGTCCAAAACGTGAAAAAATGGGAAATCCAAAACATGGATTCCAATTCTGGAAATTCTCACCGAAAACGTTTATCGTACGATAAAACCAAATTAACCTAGCCTACGTGTTCACAAATTGATTTAAACGTTGATATCCAGTAGGCCTATGCAAATTTGAATTAACAAAATTTGTAGAGCCTAGGCCTACTTTGAATATATTTCCAAAGTTGACCAAAATGGGAGTAAAAATTTAATTCAAAATCGATGAATTAATTTAGAAATAGGCCTGCAGCATAGGCCTAGATTTATTCTTTACTAATGTTAGTGTGAAATTTGATAACGGTGTTATAAACCGTTTACCCGGAAAAAAACAGAAAGCTGAGCGCCTAATTTTATCTCCGCACCAGCCCCAGCGACTCCTCTTAAGAATTGTTCTTAAGTCAAACTCTGGTTGAAAGCGTACGTACCGGATGTTTGGGACGTGTAGTGTGATCCTCGGAACTGTCGGAATCAAACGAATCAAAGTCATCGAAGGGAAGGTCGGCGCCGGTCGTGGCCACCTTATCTACGACGTCGTCCAGCATCTCGTAGTGATGATCTGAGTCGTCCGAGCTCTCCCCTCCTGAATACATAGCGAGCAAAACAGTGGTAGGCCTATTATGTAGTGTTATGTAGTAGGTACGGTACCGGTAGCGTTGTTTTAAGACTGATGTTTCACCTGAAAACTGACTGGTAGGTAGGCTGAGGCAGGCCTATACCGGAAACTATAAGGCAACATTTAAAAAAAAAAAAATGGCCTACAGTTGGGGCCTACCAGTAAACCCTACTGGTACAGTACGTTAAGGATGGGACGTTTAAACGTAAAGTGGACGGTTAGGCCCCTAGAGGCAATTAGGTATTCGCAAAACGTTTAGGCCTAAATTTAAAAAAAAAAAAAATTAAATTAGGCCTAATGAAATGTTATTTTGTTAGGTAGGGTATCACTTTTGGAGCCTACACAAACACGGGCTAACAGATTAGGCAGATAATTTTCTAAAAATGTTCAATTTTGGTGGAGGTGCCGGGTCCCAGTCTGTATTAAGACATCTTGTCTGTTACACATGGTGGAAGTGCCGGGTCATTAAATGCAAGATTGAGAATAAAACCGTTGATAATTGTTCGTTGGCCGGTCATAAGTACAAAATTACGATTTTTGTTACAAAACCTAGGCCTCTGCCTACCTAAATTTATAAAAAAAAAAAAAAAAAAAAATTGAAATAGGGTTTAGAACGTTTAAACGCGATTAGTTCAAGGGGTTAAACGTTTACGAAATTAAACGCTTTTTCCCATCCCTACCGTACGTCCGGAAAATTCCAGAAGTGAATTTAATTTAAATTAAATTTATTTATCTAACACCAGAACACAGGCCTAGGTAGTACTACCGGTACAGCAGATTACGCCTAAGCCTTTGCCATTTGATATGCTCCACAAACATATGCCTAATGATTGGTTGATTTTTGTTGCTTAAAAAAAACTTCCCTATTAGATAGATGAGTGTGAAGGACAAAATACAAGTTGTATCAATATGCCTACCGTCGTAGGTGTAGGCCCTCCCCTAGAGATAAATAAAATTCTAGGCTAGTGATTGTTTTTGAGTCGTTTATTTATAAATACATAGGCACTATTGGAAAAAAAAATAGCACTGCATAGGCCTCCGCCTGGGCCTAAAGGTAGGCCAAGGCACCTAATCGACTGAAATTGTTTTAATCGATAGGCGCCGCATACCCCTACCGGCAGGCCTAGGCTGAATTTATCAATAGGCCTAATCGTTTTGCATTCTTTCCAATATTTCAAGAAGAAATTAAAGTCTAATAGTCAACTGATAGGTAGGGCCTAGGTATATCACTAATTCTTAGCCCAATTACATCTACATTTCATGTGTGTAGGGGCATGTCGCGGTACTTTTTCGGTTTGGACGGGACAGTTTTTCTACTTGTTAAACGGAAAGGATTTCGGGTGCGCTCTTATCGATTATATCCTAGAACTAGCGCGGCGTACTACCTACAACTAGGTGGAAAGTTCGACGAACCTAACGAAAGTACACCTTTAACATAAGTAGTAACAAGGCAATATAGCAGTGTTAACAAGGTGTTTAAAAACTGTCCCGTCCCAACCGAAAAAGTTCCCATGTTGCACCATATAGTGCTAAGTTAATTCTTTAAGGTGATTTCACACTTAGCAAGCCTACATGCTGCAGTGCTATTTTTGTGGTCAGTTTATAATATAGGCCTATGCCTACGCAGTTTATACAGACATTGAGTTAAGCGCCACGCGTCTTGTGGTAGACTCTTTGTATTAAACATCATCATTTAGGCTACCTATGATGCCCTCAGATAAATACTCATTAGGTATTTTAAGTCTACCACTAGACCCCAAGCATTGAACTTGGCATCTGTCTGAACTGTGTATGCCTACAGTAAGGTATGGCGTTACCTAGGCTGAGGCAACATTAAGAAGGCCCACCTGACCTTCCCACAAAAGTTACGTTCGAGAACACTGATAGTGTTATGCAGCCTAGCATCCAGGCACGTAGGAATGTTTTGAAAGTAGGGGGGGCAAATTTACTAGCAGCTTTGAGCTTTTTGAGACCTAGACTAGCCAGCCTAGGTCTAGACAACATCAGGCTTGCCGCTTGAGCTAGCCTTACACAGTTACACCTGAACCAACAGAATTACCTTCTCTATCTAGAAAGAACGTCATCTCCTGGGTTTCATGAATATCTCCATTATAGAGAATCGCTCGCAACGTAACAAACGCCTTGGTCCTATATGGTCCGAGAGCGTTCGAGTGGTTTCCATCGAATCGAGATTGCAGTTCACCAAGATAATGCACAGAGGCAGAAGAGACGAAGACTGCAATAAGGTAACAATATCTTAGACCTATTACAATTCTGAAGAACACATCAAATAATAGGCCTAGGCCTAAGGCCTAGAACAGTAGGCCCAATGCCTGGTACAAAACGGGGAACAAACCTGGATCTGCGCAGTGTGGCCTTGGTCTTCGATAGTACGACTCATTTGAAGATTGAGAAGTATTTGAATTGAAAGAATTCCTGCTATGAACACTCGTATACATTATACTTCATTTTCTAAGCAACTTACTACTCGGCCTACACTACACTAGCTAGCCTAGGCCTAGGTCTATAGTACCTTGAAGGTTATCATATGCTAATAGGCCTGTACTTTTGTCACAGACACACAGTGACAATAGGGTTATGTAATTGATGGGAATTAAACCCTAGGCCGTCCAACATATTAAATACGAAACTTGCAAGATAGTTTTGCAACAAAGACTCTGCTAGATGCAGCATAATTAGGTGAATAATTTTCCACTATCAAGGCTAAATTCTTTCCAGAGCATGACATTGACATGGCATCATTACGCCCCCCATACAAAGACACAAATAACTCGTCGAACTAAGATCACATTCCAATCGATAACACACACACGAATAACTTTGCCAAATTTCTCTTCTTATTTGTTTTCTTGCTTAAGTAATTTCCAATCACATAATATCACCGACACGTACAAAAAATTCACGAAAACAAGACTTTCACCAAGGATATTGAGGCCAGCAGCTACAGGTGGTCAGACGGGTGATGAGTAAGCAATGATCGACTTTGCGAGAGTGCGAGATATCTCGAAGAGTCGAGAGAACTGGATGATCGATTATGTTCTCATCATTGTGAGAATCTTCACACGCAATGATCAGTAAAAGAAAGAACAATGATTATTATAAATTATGTGAAACGTTTCTGAATGGAGTTTGTGCTCGTCTTTCAAGCTACCAGCGGGATAAGGGCCTAGATTTGGTAGAATACAAGATATGAAAGTTTGTGAACACAAGTTATCGAAGCAGCAAACGAGATATTTGACGGCGTTCACCGTTTGGCCGACAGGTAGCGCGGTAGTACTCTCGGCGCTCTCAAAAGGCGGGAGAATTGAATAGCATGACTGATATCACACTGCGAAATGGAATCCAAGATAAAGTACTTCACAGCAAAAAACAGACAACCAGAAATCTACTACAAACTCTACATTGGAAAATATCGTGCCCAACATACAGTACATGGGGATGGCATTGTGCAGAAGTTCCAGGAGTAAAATGCAGTTACCACATTTGTGTGCACTGCACTGGAAAGGACGGATGGCACACACAATCATACCGAGTCCATACATAGAAATAGAACACACTTATTAGTTCCACATTACATCCACTATCATATTTCCCTCAATAAACATCGTAAGAGCCTCCATTGTAAATGTATATGTTGCATATTTTGTGTCTTATCTATCGACGTGATGCTCCCAAATGTCGGTATTACATCGTCCTAGGCTAGATCCAAGAGCTGGTGCAGAAAACCGTGAACTGTTTGTACTAGTGCACACTAAGAGCCAAGCAACACAGGTTCCATTGCACGGAGAACAGGTACAAACAAACAGAGAGCAACACCACAACTCACGAATAGCAAATAATTATAAAAGGGAGGAGCAAAAGTGCATCTGCATCCAGTGCAACCGGGTGGCAGTGGCCCGGGGCGGAGGGGGCAAAACTAACGTGAGCTAAATATTAAGCCCAAAATTTCCGTAGTTAATATACATACACATACATTTCGACAGTCACCTTGGTAAAACGAATATGTTTGCATCTATGCTTCGTCATTACGTAAAAAAAAATTGGGCTAAAATTTACTGAAGTGGGCCACTTTTTAGTTTTCAGATCGCAGATAGTTGCTGTAAAACATAGTTTACAGACTCCGAGTGCAGTTAAAACATGACGAAATAACTGTAGAATGGTGAGTTTTTCGCCTTCGGAGAAAGGACCTCCGGCTGCTGGGGCTTTGCCCCAGACTCCAGCTTCCGCCCACAAAATCTGCTAATGGATTTGTCCCCCCCCCCCCCCCCCACCTCACCCCCACCCACCCCCCCACACAAACTTTCAAAACGTTCCTACGCGCCGGGAACAGACACAAACGAACTGAGAGGAACACCACAACACAACAGCTTACAAAATAGCAAATATATAAAAGAGTGTAGCAATAAGTGCATCTGAATCCTTACTTATGGTTGCTTATGGTCTTAACCAATTCAAGCTATGAAGCAGCACTACTACTTTTAGTACAACAATGAACCAAATTAATTTAAATGATGAACAAGCCATAACATAACATTAACCCCATTTACAAAAGCCAATCTGCAAATCCACATAATATACACTCATAATCTTTCTCTATTCTCTAAAAGACCCAAATACTTCGCTCTAACGCTCTTTAACAAGCTTCCCAACAATATTAAAACTTCCCCCTCCATGGCCCCCTTTTAACTTTTTTTGCATCTCAGAGCTTCTATTTCCTCCAAGAGAACTTACAGTGGCGTAGGAACCGGAGGGGGACAGGGGGGCAATGCCTCCCCGATAAGTTTGTTTCAGGGGTTCACGGAGGGAGGGGGGTAAAACTAAAGTGAGTTAAATATTAATCCCTAAATTTCTGTGGTAAATATGCACTTACAGTAACAACTGTTAGTCTTACACTTATACAATTCGAAAGTCACCTATGGTAAAACGAATATATTTGCCTGTATGCTTCGTCACTACATAAAAAATTAGTTGAGATTTATTCAAATGGGCCACTTGACGTTAATTTTTTTAGTTTTTAGATCACAGATAGTTGAAGTAAAACATCGTTTACAGAGTCCGAGTGCAGTTAAAACATGACGAAATAACTGTAGTATGGTGATAAAAAATTTCGCCTTCGGCAAAAGGGCCTCCGGCGGTTGGGGCTTCGCCCCAGACCCCAACTGCCACACACAACATCTCCACCCTCCCACCAACTTTCAAAACATTCCTACGCGCCTGAGAACTTATCAGCCTAAATTGTAAATAATATCATCTTGTTTGTATTTGTATTGTTAATTATTATTATCATTATGAAGTCTATTTCTCTGCATTACTAGACTAGTACCTGTTCAGTGTGTGTACTACTTGTGTTTATGCATATACTTGAAAATATAATAATTTTAATTTAATTTAGCTCACTTGACGAAATCCATATTTGAACAATGTATGAATCTAAGGATGAATTAATAAACTTGAATCAAACTAAAACGTTGCCTATTTATAGGCATTGATAAGTCATGTCGGTGGAAGCCTACCTTCCAAACAGTTCAAATTAGAGCTGGAATGTGAACTCCGGGTTAACAACTTACCGGAATTGTCCGTGTATGTTCGGGGGGACTTGGACCACTGTCTGCGCACCTTCTGAGACCAGCTGGGACTCCGGCGACACCGCGACCGCTCGTGCACGCTAAAATAATAATAACAAAAACTAAATGTAATGGTGTTTTCCATTGGCTTGCATTTAGTTAGTACCACTGAGCTTTATATACTTACGTGGAGGGCGCATGCTATACTATAACCTTGAAGCCTACATGGGCCTAAAGCGATGGGCCTATTATCGACGTCCCTCGATTATATTGCGATTGCACCGCCGTCTAGATGGAAATCTTAACGTCAAGATGGCGGTTTGTGGCTAGCTTATTTTGAGGTTATGTTGACTAGTAGACCTACATTACAGCATTGAATAGTAATATCAGGGACACTCAGGATGCCTAGGAATAGTGTTTACTGCAGTGTTACACTAAATAAACTGATAAACACAGGCCAGTGACACAGGTGAACAAATCTATTGTTTAGTTCTTTTGAATCTGCCGCTGATTAGGGACCTAACAAAATGGCGGACGGCAAACTTCCGCCAACTTCACATCCAACATTTGGCCGGTATATATCAGATCTCCACGTAAGTATGTAGAGCTCAGAGGTTACCCACGCAGTTCGCACTGAAACGTCATCGCTCCGCCGAGTGTTGCTCTCATGCAATAAAGTGTGCCTCTCATTCTGGAGGTCCCGGGTTCAAATCCCGTTGAGACCGGCAATCCTAAATGAAGGTATTTTCCGAGGAGTTCCGCGGTCGTTAATGCGAATGTCCATTCACAATCCAAAGTCCAAAATAAGTTTACGTACCTATAAGTAGTTCTGGAGAGTGGCATGAATTGCAGCCCTGAGAATGCTTCCCACGAAATATTAGATATAATATCCAATGATACAAGGGCTAATCTTTGATACAAGACTTTTCAAAAATCATGCAAACATGGCGTCAAATCAAATCGAATCACGCACATCAAGGGAGGGGACGCTGTACGGCTGGTAATATCATTACAAAATTTTGCATGGATGTTAAAAAAGTACTTTTATATTCATATCCGTAATTGGTAGCAAAAATTTTGCAAGACATAAGACCAAAACGTGAAAAAAAGGGAAATCCAAAACATGGATTCCAATTCTGGAAATTCCCACCAAACCGTTTATCTTACGATAAACCCAAATTAACCAACGCGTTCACATTGATTTAAACGTTGATATTCAGTACGCAAATTTTAGTTTAAAAAATCTGTACGCTTGGAATAAATTCCCGAAGTTGACCAAAATGGAGTAAATTTCGGTGATTTCACTAATTTTTTATTCAAAATTAATGAATTAATTTGGGAATACGCGTTCTGGATAGCATAGATTTATTCTTTATTACCGTTAGTGTGAAATTTGATAACGGTGTTATAAACCGTTTACCTGGTAAAACCAGAAAGCTGAGCGCCTGAACTCGTCTCCGCGTCAGCCTCAGCGAAAAAATTTTAGTCGCATCGATTTGTGATTTTATATTGTATAATAATTAATTATGAAGGCGTCTATGATATCACATTTGTAATTTTTGAACATAGAAAATAAACAAAAAATAAATTCAATTTTCTACAGTTATTTAGAGTCTGTCAAAACGGTCAAAAACACCCAAATAACTACGCATTTTCGGAGACGACCACGACGTGGGGGAACCCCTGCCCTCCCCATACGCTTGTGGCTGGTTCTGACCAGCACAGGCCTGTCCACCCCTTGTCCCCTCGCGTCATCCCTTACGTCCCTCCCTTCGTCTCGATTAGCCAAGTTGCATAAATATGAGACGTTAAGCAATATCCAATCCAATCAATTCAATCTGATTGATCTATGATAAATATTGAAAATCTGATATGATAGGCGCGTACAGATGTCCTTCATTATCAAGTATGCCAAGTTGTATTCAGATGTAATGATTTATGGCTGCAGGAGAAGGAACTATAACAAGTTCGTTGCACTGGCTTCGGACCCAGTGCGAGTCAGTGCAGCACTAGTTCCTAATGCACCGCCAATGGTTTCCGTGCACTGGCACTGAGTTCACACTCGAATTCCAATGATATTTAACATCTACCTAACAGCTCTATACATCGAAAATCACCCGAATCGCTGAAACGATTGCGCTGAAATTTTAAACAGACATCCGGTACGAGTTTACTGAGAACTGCTAACAAAATCAGATAGATCCATTGCGATTTAAGCCTACAAGAAATAAACTGAAAAATAGGCTGTGATGTGTAGGAATTATCGACAATGGTTTTGTTTTTGAAAAAATGTTATTTGTTTGTTATTTTTGTCTGGCTGTGAAATGCAGTGCCCAAGGTGTATCGAATCTTGCACGCTCAAGGTACCCCCAAATTCCGCTCGTAGATTGAGTAAACCTTGCAATATTTACACGTATTTCGTCCATGGCTATGTTTTCCATATTAGGTTATTGTCACAGATGATGGACTACACTGCGTTATAAGCATTCCAAAACATGTTTAATAATTTTTAAAATACCATCTAGAAATTACAAAATCTTTCCCGACCAGGGGATTGAACCCACGTCTCCCATATTTCGGGTATAAGGGCGCCATAGCCAACAAGACTAGGAAAACGCCAAAGTCGTTGTTAGACGAGTGAGCGAGTCATGTGTTGAGTACCCGGGAACATTTGTATTTAAGTTTAATAATTATATTCGTATAAATAATTGGGTTTTTAATTTTAGTTGGTATATGGGCGAGTCAACTGTAAGGCCATAATGCGCCACTCTATAGCCTATGATTGGCTAGGGAGGCCTTAGTTAGGGGGAAGAAAGAGAATGTTACTGGGTACTCAACACATGGCTCACTCACTCGTCTAACAACGACTTTGGCGTTTTCCTAGTATTGATATCCATACTTGGTTGTCAAGGATCAGCGTTAAAAAACAATGCAAATGAATAAGTCCAAAACGTGAATCAATCGAAAATCGAAAACATGGATTTCAATTCAGGAAATCCCCACCAAAACATTTTATCTTACGATAAAATCAAATTAACACGCGCGTTCACATTGTGATTGAAACGTTAATATCCAGTATGAACATTAACGTTTAAAAATCTGTACTGCACTTGAAATAAATTCCTGCATTTCACCAAAATTGAGTAAATTATGGAGATTTTACGATTTTTTTCATTCAAAACCCCATTAATTAATTTATAAATACGCCTACTGGATCTCATAGATTAATACTTCATTAACGTTATTGGATGAGCGTGGCGAAGATTCCATTCTACTACACTGAAGAAAAAAATCCGGAATGTTTTTTTTTTCTTTTTTTTCTTTTTGTATTTTTGTCTGTTTTTTAACACGATTCCGGCTAAACCGATACTCCATTTGCGATGAAATTTTATGAAGGCCTTTGAAATCTCTGAACTTAGAACTGCCACGTTTTTGAGCGCAATCAAAAAATTATTTCTCATGAAAATCGCAATTTTACGATTTTTTTCGATTTTTGAAAATTTATTTTACTTATAACACCTACATGCTTTATCCGATTTTAATGATTTTTTCACAGAACCTTAATTTTATGAATTAAGATATCCGTGTGAAATTTGAGCGCAATCGAAAAATTATTTTTCCTGAAAATAGAAATTTTGTGGTTTTTTTCTTTTATAAAATTATTTTTTTACTTATAACACCTACATGCTTCATCCTATTCTAATAATTTTTTCACAGAACCTTAATTTTATGAGTTTATATAATCGTGTGAAATTTGAGCGCAATCGAATAATTATTTCTTATAAAAATCGCAATTTTTCGATTTTTTCTTTTTTTTTAAATTAGTATGACCAGAGTCGATACAGAAGTTTCCCCGTTGGGGAGGTCCTCCAACTCCCTTTACCGCCCTGGGTTAAATAAAAAGTCGGTTTTTGGCGTTTGGAATCTAACGTTCCGCGCGACATCTGTGTGACGATTGATGGAACTACTTCAATAAAAATACATCACTTTTCTACTAGAAGTTAACAGTCGATGACGACAAATGGCGGAAACGTCAAAATATTAAATACGATCGAATGTTGGCGAATGTTTTGGCATAAAGCAAACTCTCTTTATTAATGAGGATATTTCTGATGGAGTAGACCTAAGCTTAGGACCTAGGCCGACAATATGTATTGTTCAAGATTTCGATTTGAGTGCCAAAGGCGTACTTACGTCTGAAAACTGTATTGTGGCCTTGGGCCTAGGCTACACTTACGTCCGTTAGGCTTAAACAAGGCATATCTCAAATTATTTCGCACGAAAATGTCAGTGACGCCTGCGCAACACTTTATAGTACAATAATAAATCAAAAGTAAATCGTTTTAAAAGACTAGGGCCCAGGGCTAATATGATTGAAATAAAATTGAAGTTTGACGTTTCGTCTGTTATTTGTTGATATCAGCGTCACTGCACATCGATAATCTACTGACCGTATTTAGCGTGCAGTGCTTTTATTAGTTTCACATTTAAGCCGCCCTCAGCGCGCAGAGCGTTAGATTCCGTTTTGACTTGGGAGTAAGGGGACCTCCCCAAAGGGGAAACTTCTTTATCGACTCTGCTTGGGAGTAAGGGGACCTCCCCAAAGGGGAAACTTCTTTATCGACTCTGGTATGATTAATTTTTTTTTTTTTTAAGTTTATTTTTAATTTAATTTAATTTAATTTTTAAAAAATCTTCAACTTAGTAATAATTTTTTCACAGAACAACAGATAATCCGCATAACACATGGCAGCTCAATGCACCAATTACGCTCATCCAACAACGCGGCGGGACTTAAGCGTTTTCCTAGTAGTGAAATACGATACCGATGTTGTAAACCGTTTACCCGGAAAAAAATTAAAGCTGAGCGTCTGAACTCTTCTCATTCACAGTAACGACTTAGGAAAACCTCGAAAAACTGTCAGTTCAGTTTTAATAATTGTCGGTGATGGGATTCGAACCCATGACCCCCGAGCTTAGTATTGCTTTACAAAGTCTACACGGGAGTCAAAAGAGAATTTTGATTTTGACCAAGCATTGACATGGGAGTACACAAAGTAATAATAACATTATTTATATAATATTTTTTAGAAATTAGATATTTATTTAGGATTGCAGCCAAGTTACAGACAATTAAATTGTTTTTTAACCGGAAAAAACCCTGAAAGCTGAGCGTCTAAACTCGTCTCTGTGCCAGCCTCAGAGAGAGGCCTACAATGTAGAAGTACTCACCAAAACACCAATTTTAAATCCACAAACACAGAATCTATACGAAATTTCTCGATCGACACTTCGAACCAAAATTACCCAAAACAACACGTACGGAAAAACCAAAATTTCCAAAGAAAACTGCGTAAACTAGTCAAAAGAGTGAGTTGAGGTAAAGCGCGTCCGATACTGATCTTGTACGCACCCAAGTACGGTGAAACGCGCCTCAACACTGAAAGTAAAAGTTATATTGTAAGAGTTCGTACCAGGTACTCCTGGTTACTACACACGAGGTATTTAGACATATCCTTCTTTATAGATCGGCGGTTTCCTCTAGAGTTTGTATAATAGGCCCTAATGTTATGCAGCCAAGTAAGTCTCCGCCTATCCGGCGAGCTTGAGTGAGATAGTGTTGGTGAATGGAGTCTCTATAATGTTCTCCTTAGCGGAACAAAATACCACTGTTGATTATCGCTTCGATTTCGGCGTAATGCAAATTTATTTTCGTTTATATTCACTAAATTATCTCTCAATTTACGCGAAAATTGATCATTGAAGTTAAATATTGCAATTTACGCGAAATTTTGTTTTAAAGGCGAATTTGTGGAGAAATTTAATAAACCTGGTTATTTTATTTATTATTTGTGTTGCTTAAGAGTCAAATTTACCTAATTGAAACTTTTATGGGAACTATTCCTGCTTCCTGTTGTCATCCGTTCGATATGCAATTTTGCATAATTGTCAAGAAAGGATATGGTCACTCTTCTATAGTACCGGTAAAAGATTTCTAAACATTGTTAAGCTTTACGCACAAATAAATTCCGAAATTGATTAATTTTCATGATTTTACAAAAATCTAAAATCCTAAAAATACATTTAATTTATTAAGTTTTTTCTGATTGTTTAAAAAAACTGTGCCCCTATAGAACACTGTATATACATGACTATAAGCAATGTGCAAAGTCTGATAGCAATCTGTTTAAAACTGGCTTCAGGAAGAGTTCCAGAAAAAAATCACTTCTATTGCAGACTCTTAACGTCTCTATTAATGCACTAAGGAAGGCTATTCGAGACGATGCGATGACGATGAAGAACGATTACAAAAAGTATGCGAGATCGAACTCACGTCCTCGTAGAGCCACACTCTTCGGACCAGCATCGTATGAGCCACCGCGGACGGCAAATGTCTTAAAACTAGGAAAACGCTAAAGTCCCGCCGCGTTGATGGATGAGCTTTTTAAAGGTTTTAGTTTGCGTGGGATATCTTTACTTTTGCAAGTGTTTTGCTTTGCTACCTACGCATTGTAGGTGATTGTTGTCAAGATTCTATTGTTACTTGACAATTGGTATTATTTACCGTAAAAAACTTATATTAAAAGCTTTATATCTATGGATTCTGACTTACTTTTTCAACTTTTCCATTCAAAAGGTACTACATCACCATAACCTTAATGTCCATGTATAATATGAACGTTGTCGCCCCACCCGTTTGGTCAGAATCGGCCCAAATGGCACGAAAATATCGCACAAAAAATCGGAAAAAAAATCGTAAAAGTATCGATATTCATGAGAAATATTTCTTCGATTGTACCCAAAAACAATACAGCTCTAAGTTCAGAAATTTCGAAGGTCCCCTCAAATTTTCATCAAGATCGCATATGCCGTTTGCCCGGTAGAGAGCGAACAAAAAAAAAAAAAAAAAAAAAACACTCGAGCTAAATTTTTTGGGGGGTCAGTGAAATTGAAGTCTTCGCTTCGCTCATCCAAAAATAGTTATCTCCAATTTTAGCGAAATTACGGCGAATTTGAAGCGAAATTTAGTAGATTTGGTTCTTTTATAAAATGGCGGTACATACCCTGACGAAATTTCGACTTTATGGGACGAATTTATTTATTTATTTTATTTATTTATATCATTGTACTGGGCTGTATACGTCGAGGTTTAAATAAAATATATAAAATAAATAAACATCATCCTTCGCAATGAAATAGCTGAGCAGTGTGTGGGGGGTGTACACAACTTTAAAAAATGTGATATTAGTTCGTTAGCTATTTGACCCGGAAATGTAATGTTTATTGAGTGTTTTTTTAAACTCACTTACCAAAGGTGGTGGACAATAATGTAAAACCAGTGACTCACTTAGATAAACCTACAGCCACAATTATCATTGATTACATTCCAGGAATTTGCGAAAAATTACGTAGAATAGCCCATCGTTTTAATTTGAGGACAGTTTTCCGGTCCCCTCTGACCCTCAGAAGTGTCCTTACTAAGACGAAACCTTAAAACCCGGTCGAGGCGTCAAAACTCAAAACACGTAGTTTATTCGATTCCCTGTGGATGCAATCGTACATACTTCGGTGAGACGGAAAGACCAGTGTAAGTACGTATAAATGAACATAAAAAAGCAGTAGAAAAAGGAACAATTCGCTCGCGACTCAAAGACCATAAGTATGAATGCAACCAACCAATAAAATGGGACGAATCCAATCCACTTTAAAAAAGTTTACTTCTCTTTTTCGTTCTACCGAGGATATGATTGACATAATATTTTATAGCCTGAAGGATAGTAAGAACTTTCCTGGGTTTACGTTATATCTGGGTGTAACTTGATTTATATCCACTCAATCACATTATTGACTGATTTCCAGTTGGGGGTTGAATTGAAAGCGGACCATGCCAACCATGTCGACACCGAAGTCATCGACGCGCTAACAATGACCAAGGAGTAGGGGGGGTGAAAAGTGATGTTATCATTGTGGATATTTCGTTTTCCAAAAAAGACAATAACGGTGTTGTATGGTTTAATTGCTAAAATACTACCACAGAATCGCGGAACTAATGAAAAAAGTCGCCCACAAATGGTAAAGCATTAAACAAAATCCATGTATTAAAAATTACATCGACTTTCGAGTGGAATTTGGACAAGACCATACACATTCATTTTGGTTTTGGTTATAGTTTTAGATTTAACTTAAGAATACGAGAAAAAATTTGGGAAATTTTGTGATTTTCGTGGTAATAGGAGCAAATATTAAGGATTTCGAGGCCAAAGCATAAAATTATATAAAAAAAGAGGTGATATCGCAAAATCAAAATCTACCAAGAAACGTATTCCCAACCCCCCAAAAAATCGAGATTTTGAGCTAAAACTTCAATCAGGTCAATTTCGTTTTATCGTGACTTAAGAAATGTACACATCACTACTGCAATGAGAGATCGGTATTTGGAATAGGAAATTGCAAAAGAGTGGTTGGTTGGGTACGACTCATCAGCGGGCGAGACAAAAACCAACAAACATAATTCCGAAAAATTGTAAATAATTCATTATGTATTTGTTGCTAGGACGGCTCCAAAATCTCCGTTTACACTTACCCAATCCGAGTTGTGATTTATTTAAGTCCAGATTAGAAGAAAAAAACTTCTGCCTGATCACACCACATACTATTAGTGTGACGTCATTCCATCATAGCCGCCTATTTTTGACTTTAAATGCGTTGTGATCCCATAACAAACCAAAGGGTTGTATTCCCGACAAAGTCGTATCTTTGAACTGTGCATAATCACTAATATTTTACCGATGAGTTTAACATTATAACTAAGGAAAACTACAATTACTTATTATTATTTCCAATAGGCTTAGTTGGATTTTTGTATATTTAAGAACATGTTTAAAGGCTAGATTAACTAATCTGTAAGTCTTAAAGTAATTATTTTATAATCAAATCATAGTGTTATACTAATAAAAACTTAAACCAAGGATGACATGTTTTGTTATGTTCGAGCTATGAGCCTATGAAGTACATAGGGGCTATTGCAGTATTTGGGTGCAGCAAGTGTCAAAGTTTGCTCAGAAACAAATTCTTCGTTGCGACGGGCAACTGGTTCGAACAGTTGCCCAGACATCGCCATTAATAGTGTGATTGGAAGTTGGAAGTGAGTGCAATACACCTAAGAACAAAGGAGGTATGGCCACCTTCCAAAGGAAAATACAAGAACAATTAGGGGATTAGTGAAAGAGGCGTGAATTTTGGATTGAATACTCAAAAGAATATTCTAAGAAAATGCCACGAGCTGGGCCATGACAAAATTCGTCCGGTTAAGGGGGTGGAAGGGGGTGAAAAATGGCAGTTTTAAAAAATTCAAGCAAGCGATTTAGCCGAGGTCATTTAACCGGTTCCCATTTGAACCCCGAAGTAAAGTAGCCTTCGGGCGTGGTCAGGGGTAGAGTGGGTGACTGCTCTGCCCTGAAACTCACGTATACCGCTGGATAGAGCAGATGGAGGATTCAAGAGTTTGTGTAACGGCTTCGTTCTTACACCGTCCTATCGGATGGGACGTTAAGCCGTTGGTGCCCTTAGTACTTTTCGAAAGTAGTAGGCTACGTGCCGGTACCGGTTTTCCCCTCCTCCCTTCTGTTCATACTTCATCCTCATCTATCACCACTCATCGTATTGAATAGCCAAAGTGCATTAATATGAGACGTTAAGCAATACAAATCAATCAATCAATCAATCAATCTAAGATTACAAAATTGGAAAATTAAAGAAAATTTGAAATTAATACATACTGTTAGATAAAAGTCTAAATTTTTATTTAAAAAATACTATAAAACATGTAAATCCGACCAGATTATGCACCCTTTGACATTTGTTCACAAATTTACTCACTGTGCTGGGAGGATTAGCCTAACAGTCATGGGTTTTGTGATAGGGCCGTGACTTAAGGTGTCCATACTTCCTTTGTTATTAGTTGTCTTGCAATCACTTCCCCACCTACCTGACTTGCTATGTCAATGTCACTGTTAATTGAACGCGACAACACTGAGTTGTTATCTTGTGACGAGTATATTGCCACTTACAGGCTGAATACTTCCCATATCGTCAAGTATGTAATGGCTTTCATAGGAAGCAATAAACAACGTGGGGTGACGAGAGCTAGGCAGGTGATCTTAGGTATGTGTGACATGTTCACTTCACTATTCTCATCGTATGATCACATCAGTGGAGATAATGACGGCTCTACAGGTGATTTAGTACAATTAAAACTACGAATAAAACAATGTTATCAAATATTATGAAACCTCGGGTATATTGAGAATGCAATGCAATGAATTAAATCCATGGTATTATTTCAAAATATATAACAGACGAACAATTTTACAAGCCATAATTACAAACAATACGAAATGTTCAGAGACATGAATTTGTCTTATCTTATCCCAGGGTTTTCGAGAAATCGATTCGATATCGCATAAATAAAATGTCACTCACACAAGGTTGATGGTCCCCGTCTCCGGTTCCGAGTCTGATGGCTCCAGGTCCACCCACTCGTCGCTCGTGTCGCTCCTGGTGACCCCCAGTGACGTCAGCTGGTAGGAGAGAACCTCGTGGGGGCCGTCCTCGACCGAGGCTGGAACAAGGAGGAGAAACAGGGGTCAACTTGGGGGTAACAGGGGTCAACTTGGGGGAAACAGGGGTCAACTTGGGGGTAACAGGGGTCAACTTGAGATAACAGAGGTCAACTTGGGGGAATCAAGTTTTAAAGATTTAATATTTCAATTACATGTATTATTATAAGGAAACATATACCCCTAGCAACGTAAATGTACTAAATTACAGATCAAAATCGGAAAACGCTAATTTTGCACTTTTCAAGTTTTTAATCATTTTTCTGGAAAAACTCAAAACTTAATGCTTAAATGTACAATTTTTTAGATCATTATGATTTCGTTGTTAATCCATTTCATGGTCAATCATTTGGTCAATCATAATTCCAATCATTTCATGGTTTCATTGTTAATTTATTTATTTCATTGTTAATTTATTACATGGTTTTAACTTTTAATCATTTTATGGTGTCATTGTTCATTCATTTCACGGTTTCAATCATTTATGGTTGCATTATTCATTCATTTCATGGTAAATTCATTATATGGATTAGTTGTTCATTCATCTCATGGTTTCAATCATTTTATGGTAAAATTGCACTTACACGTTCCCAATCAAAGTTAATGTGTTCCAATATTGTAGTAGAGTGCTGTTAGGTCCAGAATTTCAATGTCTAGTTAAAATTTATCTGCCAGTTAGTCCTCTCAGTAAATATTTACAAGGCTTCTGATTGGTGGTTGCCATAGTGAAAACAAGTTATGTGTCAGTTAAATTTACTTGCCACTTTAACTGGACATTACGATAACTACGATAACAGTTCTTGTTACAAAGAGGCACACATCCAACATGCCCAGGTAAACCCCCTGCCTACCTGTGGACGCCTGCGACACAGAGCTGGACTCGAACCTGGAGCCCAGCAGTCCTCCGTACAGACTGTTGCTCTGCTCACAGAAGCTCTTGCTGCTGACGCTGGAGCCACCTGAAGACACGGCCTCCTTGCCGCCGTAGAGACTGTTCACCGCCTCCTTGGTGCTGCCTGCAGGACATAAACAACGAGTTTATACTATGAAATATGACATGCATAGTCTGAAGTAGTCCATTTGATCCGTGACAGGGAGATAAAGTTTCAGGTCATCTACATAAAACAGACATTTTGCACTCTTAATTTGCGATGGAAGGTCATTTACAAAGAGAGTAAATAGAAGAGGTCCAAGAATCGGTCCCTGTGGTACTCCGGATGTTACAGAAGTCACTAACGCAATCATACACTCAAACATAACACCACTCATACATTCATGTTTATATTTTTTATAGTCATATTTATGTAACTAATTTTATTCTGTATGCCTACTGTTTTGTATGTTACGTTTTGTATTGTTTTGTTACCCCACAGTACTATTTAAACTCCATTGGTTACCCTATGTAATATTTGGTAAATTGCATTTGTGGAACATTGCGTCCTGTTTTAATATAGACACAAATAAATAAATAAATAAATAGGGCAATGGTCAAACTAATCACCCACCAGAGCGCAGAATGAACGGAGTTTGGTCACAGTTGTCTGGACGTTGATAAAAGAGGAATTACGTTTGTTCAACGCCATGTGTAAGTTCTACTGGAACCACAATGTAAAGTCCTGTGACCAAACCCCGATCATGCGATCCTGGCGGAGAATCCGGGCGAACCAGCTTGAGTTTATGAGTTTATACTTGTGTAACTGCCTCCTAGATATTTCAGCTAGCTTTAGAGTTAGAGAGTCTACATACGAAAAGAGAGATTGGTCATATGGATTTATGGCGACCATTTTCCATCCAAAATCACATAGATGATGAAGAAGTTTCCATCTTTATTATCGTTAAAAGTTTCTTTGGGTCGATAAAGAAGTTGCCAGGTGATTGCACATGGACAGGCAGAATATTATGATTATTAAGGCTAAGTGTCACCCAAGTGTCACCCGTTCACGGCCAAAGCATACGCCACGGTATATATTATTTGTTTCTGGTCATTTATCAATTGTTAGTTGTTACACACGTTTAATATGTCATTACCTCGAATAGTTTCTGCTCTTTCTTGTGAACAACGTATTTTTTTTTTAGTACAACGTATAATTTTGTTTTAAAAGTGCAAAAACTTTGAGGACGCGTTTTGTTTAATAAAGAACAAGGTTTTTGCACTTTTAAAACAAAATCATACATTGTACCCACAAATTTCATTGTTCACGAGAAAGAGCACAACATTCTCGAGGTAATGATATATTATTATCTTAAACGTGTCTAACAATTGATAAATGACCAGAAACGAATAATAAGCTTATATACTGTGGCGTGTTTCGGCCGTGAACGGGCGACACCCTTGCGCTGCTGCGTGAATGCGGTATATGACTCTGTGATAAGGGTGAAGATAGTCTACACCTGGTACTAGTCTCTACTTGCCCTCCACTGTAGCTCTTACAATGGGCTCTGTGGTGAGGGTAGAAGTTCGTCTACACCTGGTACTAGTCTCTACTTGCCCTCTACTGTAGCTTACCGTTGACTCCCTCGTAGATGGACTCGTAGCAGTTACTGATGGACACAGCGTCCTCCTTCACCGACATCGTCTTCACGTCGTCGTAGATGTTGTCTTCTTCCTCCGGCTCCAGGTCCTGATAGTTGGGAGGCTCACAGGGACGTCGGCTCACATAGTCGTACCTGGAGGGGCATGAGGATTTGTTGTTGTTGTTATCTCTTGCCACTATGTCAGTGGAGTATCCACGGGGGAGGGAGCTCGGGGGGCTGCTCTCCCCCCCCCCCGATATCATAGCTGTTATTTAATCACTATAATTTTTTTCCGAATTATTACGAAAAATGTTTTGCAAGTGAAAAGGTAAACTGAATAGGACACACATTTACTATAGTCTATCTATCCATGAAGTACAAAGTGACCATCGACGGACGCGTCGGGTATGGGTATGAGGCAGCTGCTAAGGGTTGTCGCGTGTAGTCGTAAAATAGACCATCCTAGAAGCTGAGGGTTTTATACCTGCTGTATTAATTAATTTATTGATATTTTTTGTTTAATTGCAAATATCTAATAACGTTGTTGAAATATTAAGCGTGCGTCTTGAATTTCATTTTTTTGGACGAAATTCTACGATAAAAACTGACTGAGTTACGGATAATGCTTCTATAACATATTTTGAAAATAATATAATAATATTTATGTATTTCAGTCAGTTTTGATCGTAGACACTAGGGAAAAAAAACACATTTCATAACTCAAGCTACACATTTGAACCACGTTATGAAATATTTGCAATTATAAAAAAAATATTTTGCTGAATAAATTATTTTCATCACAATAGATTTGAAATGGGCGAAGGCAGGTAGAAACAAACCCATGTTCGCTCCCAAGTTCGGTCACGCCAAAAAAGGTGGAAAGGGAAAAATGCAGACAATAGACGGGACGACCGATCCCGGTCTCGTCCGCCGATGGTCACTTTGTACCTCAAAGATGGATAGACTTTAGATAAACAACAATGTCGGCCACCTTAAAAAAACAATTACAACTAATTCTGTGTATTGAACGAGGAACTCTCATGCACCTGCACTTTTCTTAAGAAAGTGAAAACGTTAAAAAAAACTCCTATAACAATCGCTCGAAATTTATGCAAAGTCTACTTATTTAGAATTTCGAAAGGAGGATATTGAAGAGTAATTACTTCTTCATAATAGTATGCAGCCTTGTTACTGATCAATGTTAGGTATTAACTTCGTAATTTATGCAAGGAGGCCAATGTAAAAACGTTGCATTATTCGCCATCATAAAGTAAAATTACGTAGTTTTCTCTTGGGATGGAGCTTCATGGGGCAACCAGATAATTCTGCAGGCTGTGTCGTTTAAACCTTTTCTAGGAATATACTTATCAGATAAAGCCTTCCAGATGTCATTTATTATTAATTTATTGATTTAAAACCTTGACGGAAAATTGCGTTGCCTTTGGCAAGGAACAAAAACATCGTTTCAAAAACTTATCACAAAAATTGGCAGAGGAATGATTCTATTTGTATCAAATGCATAATTTGATCAGTTTTATACAACATTCGGGAAATTGACGATTTGGCAATGGCCACCGGGATTCCTGACTAAAATCTTAAAATAAATAAATTCGTATTAAAAATTACTCCCAAAACTAATTTTTAGTGAGGGATTTGGAAAAATTTAAAGCTGACCAACCTTTTATATGTATATTATTAAAGTTGTATTAATAATTAAATCAAATTAACAATAAAAATTTGAGTAGCATTTATAATTGTTGCCATAAATCATTGCCCCTTAAGAGTCAACTATAACTCAATGCTATAACTATTTGAAACTTTTTTTAGAACTTTTCTTGCTTCCAGTTGTCATCTGATTGATATGCAATTTCGGGTAATTGTCAAGCAAGGTCTCTTTTGTACAGTCAAGAATTACTGATTATACATTATTGCGCATTGCGCACAAATAAATTCCTTAATACCAATTTTGATGATTTTACAAAAACCCTGAATCCTAAAACTCCATCTAATTATTTGAATTTTTGTGATTGATAAAAAAAATAGTGTCTCCATAGAAGACTTTATATACATTGCCATAAGCTATGTGCAAAAAGTGGTAACAATCTGATAAAAATTGGTGTCAGGAAGAGTGCCAGAAAAAATTGCTGGTATTGCATATTACGAATATAGTCTCACCTGCACGAGGCCGTCTCCTGCGCCTCCTGCACCTCGACGCCGATATCATCGTAGATGTCCTCGATCTTGACCGAGGAGTAGTGCAGCGAGTCCAGTGACGACGGGGGGTAGACGTCGTCGTAGGCGTACATGTCCGGGATCTCGATGTCCGGGATCCGGGGGAGGGTGTCCGGGGGCCGGGGGCGGGGGCACGGCTCCAGTCTGGGGGGCGGGAGGGTCTGACCCCAGAGGAACGACGTGTTTGGCCGAACAGTGGGCGTGGCACTTTCGTCTTGGGTCGGAAATATTCGCTCGGTTTTACTCGAAGTTTCGGTGAGCGTTTCATAACCTTCAGCGGTGTTTTCGTGCACACCCGACTTCTCCGAGACAATATTAATCTTTTCGTAATCTTCTAAATTATCGACCCTGATTGTTAACTTTACATTCTCGATTTTGGCTTTTTCTATTTGACTTTTCGAAACCGTATCCGCACTCAAGTTTTTGGTTTCCGTATCAGAAGATTTCGTATTTTTAGGAAATGTGATCACTTTTTTGGTAATTTTAGATATTTTTCTATCCGAAGTTGGCTGCTTGTTTGGTGTACAAACACCCGTTATCGTTTGAACTACATCGTAATGTTCCTCTTCCGTTTTGTCAACACCGCCTTGTTGACTCTTCGTGTTCACCGCCTTAGACACGGCGTTATTACCGTTGTCCGCGACTGTGCAGTCTTTTGTTTTCTCGTTATCGCCCGCGCGTTTTGTCGTTCCATATTTCAAATGGCCACTGTACAATACTGACTTGTTCTCTATTAAACTACTTACTTTTGAAACACTCCCCCTATTCGTCGGACATTTACATCCGTCTGTACCCGTTTCGCGGAGGGATTCACTACTCGCGTTTTTCGCACTATTTTCACTCCGCGCAAAACCACTCTCCACACTTTTATCGTTCTCCGTCTTTTGTTTAAACTCCTTATTATAATCTTTGTATAGAGTGGAAAACCTAGGCACGAAACTTTTTGGCCGTTCCTCCAAAACACATTTCACATTTACATTCTCCTTTTCTTGTCCTTTATCCTCCTTTACCTTATTCCTCCCTCCAACTTTCTCCTCTTTATTCACAGTCCCTGTCGTCTTTACTTTAATAATCGTCGAGTTCTGCTCGAAGATCTGAATGGCCGCTTTAACATTCCCACTCCTCGACTTCAAAACCGGCGTCTTACACTTAATACTGCTGTTATTCCTCTTCTCCTTGGTCTTCACACTGGCAGTGACCTCATCATTACACTTCTTCACCATACTCTTCAAGGAGGCCGTGGAATTGTCACGTTTCAACGCGCTGTTCTTCCTACTGACAACCACTTTAATGTCCTGCTTCTGACTCTTAATAACAATCTTACTCTCTTTGCCCTTGCACGTGTCTACATCATCAACAAGAGAGTTGTACTTTGAAGCAAGTGCTGCCACTTTACTACTGTTCAAAACCGCGCGCGATTCCACAACTTTATTCCGTCGACCTCCACCCGTCCCCTTATTGACCTTGAAACTGACCTTCCTCGGTGTACAAACCTCCCTTACTTTCCTTCCCTCTTCCTCAAAGATCTTACTCCCAACTCTCAAATGTCCACCCACTCTTTCAACAACATCCTCTTCAATGATCTTCATCTTCAACTTATCCCCATCCTTCCCGAACTCCCGGTTCAAGACCCCCTTCCCGTGGCGATCTCTCCCAACCGCCGCTCTCCTCTCGGGAACATCCGCATCCCTGGTCGTGACCTCGCCGAACACACCCTCACTCACAACCTCCTCTCTCAAATCATTTAAGAACTTACTGAGAGCGATCCTGTTTAGCACCACACTATTAGACTCCTTCACCTCCGTAGAAAATCCCATTGTTTACCACGCCCTTATCTTTTCCCGCCGGCTTGATTCTAAATCCCTCCTTCCCTAAACCAACACCGTCAACATTCTTCATCGTATCACTCCGCGTCAGAACATTTCTCACAACCTCGACGATCTCGTCGCTCATGGGACTACTTTTCCTGTCTCCGAACACGAGAATGCGACCGAGAAAGGTGTCCTTATCGCTCGGGTATTGTTTGGACAGGGAGCAGGTGTTGCTTTGTGGGGCGCAAAGTTTGTTCATGACTGTTGTATCCAGCATGGCGCGGGGGGGGGGAGGGGAGGTTGTGTAGCTTCTACAAGATGGATGGCGCGAGGGTGTAATGGCCGACATTGTGGGGCTTCAAGGCGTCGCTGGACGTTCCCTCATGGCGGACATAACATCGTCTGGAAAGAAGAAAACAGAGGCGTTAGTATCAGGAGTCCACAGTGGGACCCATCTTATGTGCACTAAACTTTTTATCATGATAGCAGAATTCAAAACAAAAGAGGAAAGAATTAGGACAATTCCCACTAAGAATTGAGTTAGATATCATTGCTAAATGGCTATACAAGAATTGGCACCGTAAGTAAGTGGCCAGTAAATGCCGGTACTAAAATGTCAACCCCATCATTGGCGTAAAATGTTATCAGTGAAGTGGAATAAAAATCAATATTCACGCAATGTTTACAGAGTTCACACTTAACCGAATGTGAATGGAATATTCCAACAACTCCAGGATTAAAATCCACGCAAATGCAGGACGAAAAATCAAGAACTCTAGGAAAATGTGATCACTCAACAACAAAATGGAACAACAAGTTAGTTTAAGAAAACAACAAAACTATTTCCTAGTGATGAATGCACTGCAAGTACTGAAAGAGACAGGATGAGTGGATGTCATTCACCCACACTTCAGCAGAACCAACAACACAGCTATTTCTTAGTGATGCACTGTGAAATATTTCTCGAGATCATCATTGATTTAACTATCATTGCTGGAAATGTTATTACAACAACACGTGCTAAACTATGATCTAACCGCGTGCAGGCCGCTAAGTCTTGATGACAGCAGCTGGATGATGGCTAAGCCCTGCCACGAGTCATGATGTCGAATAAGCCTACTCCCTTCGGACTAATCTTTTAGACGATATCCGGCTAGCGTCACAGATGTCCAATGTCTCATCCAGCACTTTGCAATGATGTCCCGAGAACAAACATGAAAATATTATAGTTGATATCTTTTTAGTAAAAGCTGCGTATGTTAAAATAATAAATAACATCGTATTAAGTCTACTCACTCAGTCACATTCATTGAAGAACTTTAATTAAAAGCAGACCAAGTCAACCCTGTCGGCGACGACCTTCGACAAGCGAACAATAGCCAATTAAAAATCGGTATTTTAATAGGATACACCAACCAAACAAGCTGGACACATCACTATGCAAATCTGGCTACAATCAGTGGCTTTTTCTGGATGCAAGGAAAAACATTTTGCTGAAATGCCAAATGTTTACTGACACATTCCGTTATCATCAAACAAAATTGAAATCTGCATCATAATAGTAGGATAATATATTTTCACGGAGACCTGCCAATTGGACAACTTGTCATACATTATTTAACTAACTAGGGAAATATTAGTAGGATTAGAATGTTAAAGTCTATTTCATGTAACTCAAATATATACCATTCGAATTTGTACTGCGGACAACCTTGGAAAAGCGTCAAATAAGGTTTGCCCGTGTCCGAAAACGAACCAATGACCTCCTACATTCGAATCTCACGAGTAAACCATGGTATTGGTATATCTCTATCGGTTTGCATGGAAGTATCAGAACAAACTATATTAACAGTTTGAAGTTTAATTATGAAGCAAATATCCTAAGGATTAGGAAACATGTAAAATGGCGATTCTCGCTAGCAGATATCAATTATATTGAAACGGAGAAGTTTCAAGATGAGAAAACCCACAGAAGTCACGAAGTTGCTAAATAGTATTAGTCACATTACTATTGAGGTCGAGCTGTGTGCGTAGATAGTCACCGCATGAGATTGAGGTGAGGCTATATGTGTCATATTAGCTTCGTTAGGACACTGACCATACATCACGCTCATTAACCAGTATATTTGACACCGCAGGAAGCATCCGCAAACATAATGAAACGAAGCATCAAGACAGAAACCCACAAGTCACATCAATGTTTGCCTGACATTTGGTTTTTATTTGTACGAAGTATTCACATATTTAGTTATATTGGTCTAAGCCGTTAGACACTTTACATAGACATTCAAAAATATAAATAAGTAAATAAGTTCACACGACAACACGCAACAAACTACACTAATTGACATGAACTTACAGGTATTGCCTGCATTGCATACAATATTTAAATTTTTATGAAGATGTATATTATTTATTATTTAAAGTAAAAAGTTCTAACAGCAAAAGTGAATTGTAATGACCATTCTTCAAAATACAAAATAAGTAAATTTAATTAAAATTCATTAAAAACCTACAATTAACAACAGTTAAAAATCTTACAATTAACTATATATTCAAAATATATTCAAAAGATCTAAAAAATTAATTTACGAAAATAGGTCAATGCTAATGACTTCAACTGCAGTCCAATCACGGATTGATTTTTAGAAAGTAATTAAATTTTGTATAATGCATATAATAAGATCATTATCGTTGAATTAACAATGATTATTTAAAAATCTGAAAATTATGCGCGATCTCAAATATTTTCGCATGAGAATGAGATTCTAAACATTGTATTGATTAAAGATAAACGAAAATTTTTACTCTGCCAATGTGGCTATTAATTTTTGTAAAACGAGGCATTATAAGATACTAATTATTGAAAGTCTTCTGAGAGTTCATTGCAATGGTGGCAGACAAGTTATGTGTAGAGTAAACAGTTGGAGAAAGTAAACCCGGGTTTAAACTTCCTCACAATCTCAAACAAATATCCATGTTTAAATAGTCGATAAACACAGCTCCCAAGTTAACTTATCATTCACAGTATTTCTTAGATTAAATTTAAACCACACTTGGACCTATAACAGTTTCATTATAAAACTTCATTAAGAGTCTGCAATACCAGTGATTTTTTTCTGGAAGTTTTTCTGAAGCCAGTTTTTATCGGATTATTACCAGCCTTTGCACATAATATGTTATGGTCGTGTATATGAAGCATTCATTGAGGCTCATTTTTTTTTAACTATCACAAAAATTCATTGTAAATTAAATTGATTTTTAGGATTTAGGGTTTTTGTATCCAATAAAATTGGTAAATTTCGGAATTTATTTTGTGCGCAATGCTCAATTATATCTGGTTATCTATGACTTAGAGTGACCATATCCTTGCTTAACAATTACGCAAAATTGCATCTCGATCGGATGACAATAATTGGAAGCAGAAAAAGTTCAAAAAAGTTTCAAAAAGGTATAGTTGACTCTTAAACAGTTGTGCTAAAGACAGACACAACATCTGAAATAATAAATATTGAAGATAAAGTTAGACTTTATAGATAAAATGATTAAATGCTGTCAAGTTGCTGTAGTAAGGCGTCCAAGGTTTATCTTCATTCACAATCACTCATATTTATTTACGTATCAACGAAATAAGCTTACAAGTTGTAAATAATAAGAAAAATAATATTATCATTATGGTTTGATGTGTATATTAATATAAGATGAAATATTATTGAACGACAAATTACTCAATATTCTGAATATTCGCTACAGTTTAGCAAAAACTCACTTGTGATAGTAAAATAACATGAACGTGAATAGTAACAAATGTTTGAACCCAATCTAGTGTTGAGAAATAATTGTGAAATATAAAAAGGTGTGTAAAACAAACTCAAAATAACACATTTAAAATTGATAGAATACATAAAAACAATGTCCTACATTAAACTTCCATTCCATAAAGTAGGTCAATCAAATTTTCAACTTTCTTTAATAAGGGACCAATTTTTATTTATTCACTTGATCGGCAAATCTAGCTCGATCATATCACATACAGTTTGAACCACTTTTCGACTTCCAAATTTCACACAAAAAAATTAGGATTTTTGGGGACGATGTTAAACTAAGGGATGAGCGCATATCACTGTCAGAGCACATTTTACCATTTCAAATATGTTTTACCCTACGCAAACTTGCAAAACTACTACAAGTTACGTGTTTGGTGGCACATCTACGGTCAGTTAAAAACAAAAATGATCAATTATTGAAAAATGTGCTCTGATAGGACAACACACTTTTACTAAACATTTTGTGCAAACCCAACCGATAGGACAAATGATAGAACTTCCAAATGATCCAGACTAAACCTCTGTGTTCTGTGTAACAAAACAATCTGGTTTTCTCGAGCTCAGCCAACAGTCTGAAATTTTCAACTCGAGAATTGTCCAGACTATTTTTTTAAATTAAAATTGCAAATTGTTCAGACAGTAGGCGAGTCGGTTTGACAACATTGTTTTAACCCATGACCTGAGTTGACGACGCAGATCAAGAGAGTAATTCGTGACTCATAAGTCTGTCGGATGTTGCCACATTAATTCATCCTTGATTATCGAGGAGAAGATACTAACTATTCTCTATCAGTTTGACGGCGTTCGTTTAGCAACTCAGTAACAGTAAGCTAACAAAGAATCTATAGTATGTTTTACATAGAAACACTGAAGAGTCTAGGAGACTAGTAAACCGTTTGCAAATCAATGTCTGATTCGGCTCGATCCAAGACACCGGCAATCCTGACTGAATTCTTCTTCGAAAATTTGATTACCGCAACGTGAGATTTCATGATTTTTGCTGGTAACTTAAAATATAATGATAATCAATTATCATTAATTCCACTTTCTATTCGAATGTATCTCGACTAACTGAATCGATATATCGTATTGTCAACAAACCTGTGTTTGATAAATAATTAACTAAAGCAACACAAATGCAAACTAATATGTTCAGTGCCAGTGTTTAGCACTGGAACTGGAAGCTGTGAGATACTTAATGCTGAATAATTCACAACAGTATTTTCAGCTGCACCCCATCCGCATGACCCAACAATGACAAACTATATCAAACTTGGAACTCACCTCTCTCACGTAAGAAAACATGCACAACTAGCTAACAGCGAAGCGTATCGTCCCCCGGCACTGACCGGGAACACTGTGGCTCTGACTCGGAAGTGCATCCTCCAGCCTCCTGTTGCCCTGATCACAAGGAAGTGGCAGGACGCAACACATCCGCGGGAGATAACTAGAAAGATATCGACACTCGCCTACGAGGAAAGATATCGAAACCAATCACGTGACATTAATTAATAATTAAGTTATAATAACAATTAATCGGTCGGGTCATTTCGCCCCGTCGAATATATTTTATTGTTTTACCTTCTTTCCCTGACCAGGAACTGGATCAGTCCAAAGAAAGTGAAGTTCAATGGAGTGATCGTATTTTCGTATTCTCGAGTTCTCAATAATTATGAGTTTATGACATTGCTGATGTGGAGAAGACGTCTTGATTAGAATTTACTTATTTATTTAACGTCTATCATATTCAGTTAAAAAACTGATTTACAAACGAGGACAACTAAATAAATCTAATTACATAGATGCAGACACAACAATGAATTAACATTTAAGTACATATTTGAAATAGTAATTTTAGAACAACAATGCATTAAAACACAACAATTTTGGTAACAAATTCAAAATGGATATTAAATGCAATTAGAAATGAATCAAATATAAAAAAGGGGTGGGAAAAAAAATGAAAGAAAGAAAGAAAGAAAGAAAGAAAGATGAAGAGGAAAAAACGAAAAACGAACAACGAAAAGAAAAAACTGATTTATAAGACGATCCCACTCAAACGAATATGAGGTTTGCTAAAAATCAGGAACAGTAAATCTGGGAGTAATCAAACTTTCGCGGAAGAAACCACCGAACGCGAATCTTCGAATGAAATGCAATTTAATTTATAGAAGGCTAGTTACTGTTTTTGTGGTTAATATTGTGGCTTGGCTTACGTTATCGTATTTTTTTTTTTAATTTATAATTACTTGTTTTCTGAGGATAGACCACAAGGTTGGTCTGAAACGTTAAAACATTAATATTTATTCAACGCGACTAAATGACCTGACCAATTGTAGTTATTAAATTCCAGAACGTGTATAATGCATCCAGCCGAGTAAAAAATTAACAAAAACTTTGTTTGTTTCTAGCTTGCTTAAAGCGCTTCAAATCAGATTTCGGGGTAGAGCATTTTTATCAGATTTTAGATAAAATCAAATGAGCTATTTTTTGTCGAAACCTCTTTCGGTAAATCTTTATGTTGTAATCCTCTTTCTCGTCTTCATGGATGAAACCCAGACCTTTAGACAAAATATTATAAACTTGCCCCATTTCCTGGACAATTCCACTTGAATTGTGTTTTGTAGCTTGATGAGCCCCGCCTCTAGCTCGGCTGAATATTAATATAACGGCGGCGCTCTTTGCTGATGTCGTCTCAGTTCTTCTTATCTGACTTCCTTGCTGATGAGTTTACAGACTCCGTTGTAAATGTGCTGTAGCTGATTGTTCGCCGACAGAAGGCCCGCGTGCATATTGTAGTAATACTACAGGGCCAGGCGCGCGAAGAAACTCTCTTTCGAATAGGGGGAAGGGTAATTTTGAGCTGATGAGCTTTTTTGCTTCTACATCCAAGTAGCCACAAGTCAGCACTGTCTGCCACTAGTTTTCCAGTTGTAGCCGATGTTTAACGTTTTGAATTGGGGGGGGGGGGGGGGGGATCACACAAGGATCTTGTGGGGGGGTCACGGGAAGAGGGGAAGGGGGAATTTTCCCCTTCCTGTTCATTGATTGATTGATTGATTGATTGATTGATTGGATATTGCTTAACGTATCATATTAATGCACTTTGGCTATTTGAGACGATGAGTGGTGATAGATGAGGATGAAGTATGAACAGAAAGGAGGAGGGGAAACCCGGTACCGGCACGTAGCCTACACCTTTCGAAAAGTACCAAGGGGACCAACATCTTAACGTCCCATCCGAAAGGACGGTGTAACCTTGACAGTCATAGGTTCCTCCACTAACCCGGACTGACGAGCAGACGTCGAGGAGAATGAAGCCGTTACACTAGCTCTCGAACCCTACATCTGCTCTAACCGCCTGTACATAGGTTAACGCTTTATGTTTCCACCACCAGTCTTGTCTCCATGTTTCCATTTCATGTTCCATCTCGCCTTACTAGTCTTACGCACCTTTTCCATGTAGCTACCCTAGACTTTCTATTACCCGTGGATCTATCACCTTTCGTTTACCTTCCTTTTATAATAATTTACCTAATTTACCAAAGTTCGACATATTCCCTGATTGTAATACTTTCAAAAAATCAATCCGTGATTGGACTGCAGTTGAAGGTCATTAGCATTTCCCCCTCTATTCTTTTAAACATTATTTACTCTTATGTTTGTTGCACTTATAATTTTGATATATTTGTTTATTGTTCATCAATATAAATAATTATTTGTTAATTTGAAGGTAATTAATGTAATTTTAACTTTCACTTATTTATATATTATATAAGGATTGTCTATTTAAAATGAGACTTGTGCTGTACGAGACTCTTATATAAATAAATAAAATAGGGCTCAACAATAACGGAAGTAAGACAGCCTGCCCAAAACACACTCGGAATAAGGAAGTACTTATGAATAAAAGCTAAAATTAAATTAATATATCAAAAATGGGCGATAGTAGTAGGGGGGGGGGGGCGTAAAAAACTTTGCAGTGGGCCCTGGAGCCATAGTTACGTCACTGCTCGTGCTGAAAGAGTTAGTCTAGAATGTTTCCCACACTGCGGTAGACGGTTGTGTGATAAGAACTTTGAATTATGCATATGTATTTACACCTTCGTTTGGTATACACTAAGAAGGCTTACCGCAATCTTCACTTGTTTGTTTACTGCGTGGGTGTGCTGGTAAGTCAACATCACTGCACGGGTGAGATATGAAGGCCTAAGGGTCACAGTGAGAACTGAGAAGAGAGAGGCGATGAAGATGTGGCTCAATAATGCAACGATTGGTCGTTGTATACTACAATTGCCTGGATATAGAATGAATGTTCTTACACTAAAAAGTAGAAATTTTTGGGCACTGTAAAGTATAAACTTATAACCAAAAATACTATATCGCTATAACGATACCTAGAATAATATGGTGAGTTCACTTCCAGTTTGTGATCGAGGTATTCCTGTATTGGCTTCTCTTACATCCAATGGAACAATTTAACCACAAGGAAAATTAATGTGAAAATCTTTTCAATCTCAAACACGTATTCACCTTTGATTCTTGATTTCCTGACCAGTGATCACAACGTTTAAACTATCACTTCCAAACTTCAATAGGAACTGACAAGAACTTTGACGACCACCACATCACATACTAGAATCTAGGTGTATTGATCCAATACCACCACCTTATCACACTCGCTGATAAACCTTATCTATTAGACAAACACGACCATAAAAATAATAAATTGCACTTGTTATCTTATCATTATCTCAGCAATCAATATTGATGTTTTTGAAATTCGATTATAAACGAAGTTTAACCTTTGTCAATTATAATTCAATATTCCGTCTGACATTGTATCTTGTAGGCTGCTACTCTCAGTGCAAGATAATTATATAAGTACCATCAATATGTAATATGAAAACAACAACATATATACGTGAATTAGTATGCTACAGAACAACGTAATTTTAATCATTGTAACATATAGCAAAATTACACAATTAGAAGTATTTATTTTTAAAAAATTCATAATTTTGACAACATTATATACAAACCATTATACCAACAAACCATAACACAACAACAAACTATACACAATCAGTCAGAGTTGACAGAACCTCTCGTCATTACGATATTGTTCTAATCATGCATAATTTTGTCGTAATCACAATGCAATTCATAACTGATTAGCAATCACCTATCTCGTCCTTCATTATTGCTATAATCACAGAATGTCACCGGAAACATGTAACAAATGCTATGTTAGTAACTGATGTGATAAGCTTCTCAATGCACTGAGCAGTTTTGAATTGCAGCTGCCAGCCAGGCCATAGATTGTAGCAAGTCCGTGTAAAATCTAAATCAAGAATGCCAACGCTAATGCTAATCCTTACTTTTGTTCGGTCATTCCTAGGAAAACGCCAAAATCGTTGTTAGACTAGTGAGTAGGCGAGCCATGTGTTGAGTACCCGGTAACATTCCCTTTTTCCCCCTACCTAAGGCTTCCCTAGCCTAGATCATAAGCTAAAGTGGCGCATTATGGCCTTACAGTAGACGCGCCCTTATACCAACTAAACTAATGCGTCTCTGTATGAAAGTTGTGAGACTTCAATGCTGTCTTGAAGTTTAGCTTCAAAGTCGTTGTTAGACGAGTGAGTGAGCCATGTGTTGAGTACCCCGTAACATTCCCTTTCTTCCCCCTACCTAAGGCTTCCCTAGCCTATCATAGGCTAGAGTGGCGCCTTATGGCCTAACAGTTGACGTACCCTTATACCAACTAAACTAATGCGTCTTTGTATGAAAGTTGTGGGACTTCAATGCTGTCTTGAAGTTTAGCTTCAAAGTCGTTGTTAGACGAGTGAGTGAGCCATGTGTTGAGTACCCCGTAACATTCCCTTTCTTCCCCCTACCTAAGGTCTCCCTAGCCTATCATAGGCTAGAGTGGCGCCTTATGGCCTAACAGTTGACGTACCCTTATACCAACTAAACTAATGCGTCTTTGTATGAAAGTTGTGGGACTTCAATGGTGTCTTGAAGTTTAGCTTCAAAGTCGTTGTTAGACGAGTGAGTGAGCCATGTGTTGAGTACCCCGTAACATTTTTTCTTTCTTGCCCTACCTAAGGTCTCCCTAGCCTATCATAGGCTAGAGTGACGCCTTATGACCTAACAGTTGACGTACCCTTATACCAACTAAACTAATGCGTCTTTGTATGAAAGTTGTGGGACTTCAATGCTGTCTTGAAGTTTAGCTTCAAAGTCGTTGTTAGACGAGTGAGTGAGCCATGTGTTGAGTACCCGGTAACATTCCCTTTCTTGCCCTACCTAAGGTCTCCCTAGCCTATCATAGGCTAGAGTGGCGCCTTATGGCCTAACAGTTGATGTACCCTTATACCAACTAAACTAATGCGTCTTTGTATGAAAGTTGTGAGACTTCAATGGTGTCTTGAAGTTTAGCTTCCTAGCTGGGTAAATGTCTTCATGGCGCGGACTAAGAATTATATTTCCTGCATGGTGCAGCCAGACGGATAGGTCATCAAGCAAGAAAACCAGACGAGCTATTAAAACTTCACTACTGTGAAACTAAAAAGCACTAAAAACCCAAGAGTGAAAACGTGTGCCTTGTGAGGTTGCAGTATAATTTGCGTTGACCGTGACATTTTCAAAATATGTCAAGTCAGTTTATGTATGTGAATTGTTTTATTTTTATTTTCCATTTCTCTACTTTTTCATTTTGTACTCTATTGTTCTTTGTTTATTACATTTATTTTACTGCCTCTATATAACACAAGTTTTTAATTTCATACTTTTCCTAGTAACTACATTAACGTATTTTACTTTACATTTTAAAAAAAATCAATTCGAGATTTAAGTTTGTTAACAGTGTATAATACACATTAATTTAAAACGACAATTACCATTTTGCATAGTTTGTGTCATTATTTTGATTACGATTATAACTATCATTAAAATTATTTGATCAGTACATTTCGCAGCGAAGACTATATTATTAATTTTGACTTTTGACGTTTCAGCCCAAACCGTGAGGTGTTCATCAGAAAACAAACAATTTAATATATTTGATGTTTTAATAATTATTGGTGTGAAATTGAAACGTGGGCCGGAAGAACGTTATTGAGTATAAAATTTCTCCCAAAACATTTAAAAGCAAAAACCACCGAAATATTTCTTTACAGCAATTCACTTTTCACCTCGTCTGGGAAAAAAACATTGGATACACATTTTTAAAGTCACTTTTTATTGTCGAACAACGTTGGCTGCATGTATCGCAAATATTTTCACAGCTCTAATGTTTCAAGTGTTTTAAGTGTTGCTAGTCGCGGGTGCAATAAACTGGTGCAGCGTAGTAAGAAGTAAGATCGCACTGATGTAATCACGACAGAGAACAATACAAGTCGCACGATGTGAGGTCACGTGACACTGCACGTTGCGTTAGTTAGGCTGATAAGCGAGTGGACTCGTGAAACTCCACGTGCAGAGTTGAGAGTAGTTCTATCAGGTTGGACTAGGGAGAGTGTAGTGAGATTAGTGACAAGATGGCGGGAGTTGTTAGTGATTTGATGATGATAATGGTGGTTTTTGTTACTTAACGTCTCTATTAATCTACTAAGACTATTCGAGACGATGAGTGTGGAGAGACGACGATAAAGGATTATTACAAACAACAAATGCTTTACAAGTTTTGATTTTTTTCTGATTTTTGGCAAACCTCACATTCGTTTGAGTATGAACGTCTAGTAGGTCAGTTTTTCTTTTCGTTTTTCTTTTCTTCTTTCTTTTCTTTCTTTTCTTTTTTATCCTTTTTTAATATTTGGTTCATTAATTAATTTCATTCAGTATCCATTTTCAATTTGTTGATGTTACTATTGTTCATTATTATGTCTGCACTTATGCAATTAGATTTATTTAGTTGTCATCCTTCATAAATCAGTTTTTCAACTGAATAGTATAGACGTTAAATAAATAAATAAATAAATGCGGGATTCGAACTTTAGTCTTCGTAGAGCCATACGCTTAGGAGCAGCGCCCTAATCGTATGTACCATCGCGGACGACGTGGATGTTGGTCTTCTATGGGTAACACTGTTTAGTGTTTTCAGAATACTCTAACTAAATTCATTCACATCTTTGAACACCGGTCGTCCTACCAAGAAAGCGCGGGCGTGCCCACAACTCCGACACACATAACATATAAGTGTGGACGAAGTCGCTGTAATGATGTTGTTGGGGGTAATAAACTCTCTTTCGTTTGAAAACAATTGTGAGAAATCGTTTAAAAGGATGTTGTTTATTATGTTGCGTATTCCTGGAGTGAGTTTACCGCCTGTTTGTTTCGTAGGAAACAACTAGGCGCGGCGTACGAAGACCAAAGACGGCAGCATCAGTCTAACAAGTGTTTTCCTAGATTCTCGCCACTTGAAGTTAGCAATACTGAGTACTGAGTCGAATTTATTAGTTAATTTATAAAATATATATTTAAGACTGTTTGATGAGCTCGAGCCAACTTTTTTCACAAATTCACGTTCCCGGGATGTCCCGTATATTTTGTTTGCCTGTACAAGATTCAGTTTGAACATATAAAAAAAGGAAAAACATGAAAAATTCCTCAAAAAATAATTTTTTGGAACATAAACTCAAATTTTGATTTTTTCCACTACTTTGATGTCGATTTGGAATCCAAAATCAGCATAATTATTTCCCCTAAAAGATCAAGGAAAAATATACATTTTTAAAATGCATTAAAAAATCACAAATTTCAAATTGTTAAGGTAGAAAGCAAAATTTTGACGACCGCGGCTAAACCGCTGTTATCATTTCCAACGATTCCATTTATAGTTTTTGCATCCCTATATTTTTAACAGTTCATCATTTTCTATTCATGAGTGGAACCCTCGTAATCTTATCATTATAATAAGAAGTAGGTGAAAATAGCTCTTTGTGTTTATGCTACAAAGCCCCATTTTTTCACTTAAATCTAAGGTTTTCTAGTCCTATTATATTTTATTTTCCATAGTATCAATCATTTGTATATGAAAATTTTACTTCAGTTCATATTAAATCTAGCTTGAAGAAATAATTCTAAAATCAAAATTTAAGAAAACCTCATACACAAGTTTTTAAAGTGAACCAAAAACTAGATGCTACAAAACGCTATAAAATGACACTTTAAAATGCTATATAATATACAACAAAAACGTGTTTATTACATATTAAACTGCACCTATAGTGGGCTAGATCCTCAGTCATTAATCCACTTCTATGACAATTTGAAGCCATCTTGAATATGGCAGTTTGCATGTTTAAGTTAATGATTTGTAGCCCAAATATTTTTCAAGATGGCTGTCAGGTTGACAGGTGAGCATACTAGCCATTAACACCAAATGATTATTAAATTCCCTTGTGCAATAACTTCTTATTGTTTCTGTTAGTACATGCCCATGCTGCATGCACAAGCTAAATCCATATCAAACAATCCAATAACATATTTCATTGCATTAAAAAAGCATAACGATAATACCTTCTATCTCCCAAAAAATGAATTTTTGTGTTTAGTGCTAAAGACAAAAATTTTATTTTTGGGGGTGATAGAAGGCCAAATCGCCATCTTGAATATGGCAGATTGACTCTTCAATTTGTTACGCTCGCGTCTGTGCGGACTTATTGGAGACTGGGATCTAGCCTACTATAGGTGTTTAATATCTATGGTTTATTACTGTTATTACATGGGTCCTGCTAATTACAAGTTACCACGCGCTTCTTCATATGAAGGCACAGGGTTCACTCAGCTTCTTCTTCCGCTAAGAAAGGTTTTCATCCCACACCTCGAACTAGATTCCCATCAGCGTAACATGTGTTGCGCAACGCCCAGATTGTAATCTTATCTGAAGATATTATAACTTGCGTAATGTGTAATCCTCCATTGAAGACTGAGTCGCACTCAATTATGTCTCGGAAGTGTAATGTAGTGGTGAGAGGTCTCATTGACGGTGGTTAGTAGTGGAGGATGACGTTAATGCAATGTTTTATTTTAATTTTATGCTTTCTGTTGAACGAGCTCGATTTATTGTCCATTTTATTTGCATGTTTTTTATAGCACATTGTTGTAATATTGTTACGTTTATTAACATACTGACCGTAAATACAAGATATAAGGAGACAATTTGTAATAATTGAAGTAATTAGATAGCAAGTAGGAAGAAACTCAAAACTCGCATTATCAATAAAATAATTAAATTAATTGTGATTTTTCCGTTAAAAAAATATACATGTATCTGATATCAAACAAACACGAATGAAGTATTCAAAAATACAAATACATTTTTGGAAGAGAACGGGAATAGAATGCCGATGATCAACGTTGTGTTATGTATACATCGTATACTTGGATAGATTGGTAGTGGCTGGTTAACAGTCTACACCAGATCATCTTACACTTCAGCAATACAAAGAAACTCCTTACTTTTGTTCAGGCAAATAATGAGAATCATTATGTTTTCTCTGCAGAGCGCTCATCTTGCACCCTACTCATGCTCGGCTCGGCTGTTGCATTGAGAAGGATTATATTTGATACACAAATATAATTTAACAAAAACAAAATACAAAATAATAATTTAAGGTTTTGGTAACATGTTAATTTAGATTGTAGTTTAGTTTAGATTGGTGGCAAGGCATTTTGTATTAATGGGCCTCCCAATTTCCAAGAATGTTAATGATAAAATTATTATCAAAAATAAATGTACCATACAGATTGTAAATAAATATTTAATAAAATTAAAGTAATTTGTTGAGATGATCGTCGTTTACAACTCTCTACAAAGAGATCAAGGAATCAGTCTACATTCTGCCAGAGTGGTTCTTGATATAGCATGGTCTATAGACGCTCTTCGTTAGAACCCAGAGCTGTTAAGTTACCTCAGTATGAGTGTGAACCTGTCAGCGAGCTTATGCTAGCCTGGCATGATAAGTGCAGGTTATGTTGTCCATTGTGTTCAACTCACAACCATTGTCTCCAGCAGGTGCAACTAGCAGCCACTCATAACACCAGATTACCACACCGAGACCATGCCAATATTAAAATAGTGTAAACTTATTGATGTTTTGAGAAATATTTCATAAATCTTTGCGTTCATAGCGGGTCTTCTTGATTTGACAAAAAGTTAAAATTTGTGTAGTATGAATGAGATGAACGAATGTGTAAAATGTTTATGAATTCTTATGTTCTCCAAATGTAATTGGGTTCTTTGGAAGATAAAGAGTACAATAAAATCATGCAATAATGAAAACAATTTATACAACAATCTTTCAATCGACCAAGCCTTTCTACCCAAAGATACAGAAGCCATATATGACTTTGAGGGTGGCTTCTTATGGCTTCGTGGAGCTTTTAACCCTGTCAATTAGCTTATCAGCTTATGGCCCTGTCATACGGTAACCGACTAAGCCACCCTTATTCTAACCAAGACTACTCAGTACTCACAACAAAACCTAATTAGTCGCAGGTTTCCCCCGAACCATTATTTTCATCAAACACAAAAAAATTTAAAGAAAAAAATGCACATTAATATTGGATACTGTTATTGTTATTGTGGCGGTAATAATAATTAATGTTGTCCAAAATTAAAAAATTAAAACTTGATAAGCTTTAAAAAAAACGTATGTTGTGGTGTCATAATTTTATGTTGTTGTTCAGATGTTTAGTGGCATGTATTTGTAATGAAATCAAATCAAATTTTCGTTTTAGGTACAAAGCTTTGAATTGACGGAAAATTAATCAAATTTTTTGTTGAAAATGGTGCATCTTTTCCCCTAATAATATCGAATTTCGAAAAGTACAAAAGGTACATTTGCGGTTGAATTTGTGGCATTCTCGTAGTTTGTAATTTCGAACATCACCAGTCGTTCGTAATGTTTGGCGTTGAAGTCTCCACGCCCAATCAATCACACAATACGATGACCCAACACAAACAATGGCTGATCTCCATGCAAGTCCAGTCGTCCTAGGCCATCACCACAAGGCAAGGACATGGGATGAGGATGGGTTTACCCGCCACCCACTCAAACCGCAGCGAGCCGTGCGCGGAAGACGTGAGCAGAAGACAAAACACGTCGTGACAGCACGGACGTGTGATCATATGACTTCATGAATATCGCGAACAAAAGTTACTTCAAAACAAACTAATTGTATTGCGCGTTGACCAATACTTGCAAGATGTTTTGCATTTACACAAATAGAAAACCTAAACACATACTCGAGAGAAAATCATTGTTATCTTACCAAATGAATTATTTACTGCGTAATGCAATGTATGTCGCCTGCTCAATATCGTAAGTTTGGCAACCCTAGCAAAAAATTTGAATTCCAAATGATAAACAATTGACATCACTTGATTTGAGAATGTCACCAAAAAACATCAGATGATGTCAAGTGATGTCAATTGTTGAATAATTTGGTCAATGATCTATTGGCAAACTGTCAATTGATGTGAATTGATGCCAATTGGTAACATTTCCGGATGTGTTGTCAATTGTTGAATAATTTAGTCAATGATCTATTGGCAAACTGTCAATTGATGTGAATTGATGCCAATTGGTAACATATCTGGATCAAGTGATATAATTTGAAATGTCAATTGTAATTCAATGGATTGTTTTAAAATATTAGTTGATATTAATTTATTTCATTTGGTGCTCATTCAATTGGCCTTAAATTGCGTTTATTTAGGAACGCTGTTTACCCTCCCCTCTAGTCATCCTTGCACTCCCTTCCCCTCCCCTCATCTGCTTTATAGATCTGCAAGGTTGCACGATCTGGGTTGATGACGTAGGTAAACCTCCCTTTAGTCTCTTATACCCCGCGCATATCATGGCGCTGTCCACAGTGATGTTCGCACATCTACAATCATGAGACAAACATCTCCGACAACAACATCGCGTCAAGTATGGGGAAGTACGCGTCTCTTTTTGACAAGCCACGAGAACACAGAGACTGCCTTCATCTCTAATTACCCTACTTCCTTGATGTTTGTAACCCGCGAGCTTCGTGAAAAGCAACAGTAGCCCACTTATTTCAAGTGTTTATGAATGTGTTAATCACGCACACAGCTATTGGCCAATTACTTGGGTTTTATTTTCGTTCTGAACGGTAAACACCCAGTCATCCTGAATATATTGATAACACATAGGCAGTTTATTAAGGTCAGACTTTGTGATCTGTTAGAGAACGCCTTTCTTGGGTCTAACTGACCTATTAGCACGAGGGAAAACAACAATTACTTTATTGGGGTTTGTATTTATAAACATTCTATACTGGGATCTAGTGTTCTAGTGAGATCTAGTGTAATATAATAAATTCAATCTTTGTTGACAGCTGGCGAATTAGTACGGATAACCACGGGGATCCAGCGTACTGACCAATACAAAAAATGTATAACAAAAATAACAAAACTACATAATAAACATAGCAAATAAATAACAACATTAGTATGAAATTAATGATTATGAACATTGTTGTAAAGATGACAGTATTTTGTTTATAATGTTAGGGAGCGAAGCTCCCCCATAAACTTTTCATTATGTATGTCCGTCTCCGTGAGTCAAATATTACAATAGAAACACAACATGACCTCCGATGATGACATTTGATTTTTATTGTTGACATTGAGCTTCAATATGAATGATAAATAATGTTTTGGTGACCATTTTTGATAAGGGAGGGGGACAAGACCCCAGACCCTTCCCCCAAATTTCACATAAAAATATACGGCACCTCCACTGGAAAGCAAATATATACACATTTTGCTTCAATTTGTTGATTAAGCATCTTTACTTTCGACTTTGGGAATATTCAAGCTTTCCCGTGCTTGATTTTAAGTATATTTCATTTATATGTAAATGTATAGGTAGTCATACATCTTATAGGTAGAGAACAGAACAAATTATTAATTTGCATCAAATATAGCAGAACTGCGGTACTTTATACAGAACAGCCTTTAAAATGTCATTTATCTTCTGAAACAAAAAACTTTTGTCAGCTAAGCGTTGATCTGAATGTGGATGCTTGATGATGGTGTTTCATCACTCATGCTGAGACCTTAATGACTAACTTAAGTACTTGGTACGCTGCGTAGCCTACATTCCTTTCATATCCAATTAGCAAAAGTAGAAACTCAAATCAAAAAGTGCACTTCAAACTTTCGTTTAGAAACAATCTGGCTAATTTTTCTGTACCATACTTAACAGGTGTGGCATAGAAATATGCCTGCTTCACTGTTTAGTTTTTAGTGGTGTTTGCTAATGTGAAAATGTTATGATTCATACGCAGCGGATGTGTGAAATAGCCCTGGAGAGATGGCCGAGTGAAAGATCGAGATTTTAATAACAGTAAACTTAAATTGAAACAATTTGTCGAAACCTTTTCCTCGATATCAATCACTTTTATTCAGAATGACTCCATGATGATAAACATAACATGACTGCCTCCAGATATTTCAGCTATAAAAAACTCCTCTTTCCCAGCTTGACCAAGTAGACAGTGATAATTTCTTTCCCACAGAACTAGGTGGGTCGCGTCGCGAATAGGACAATAATGTAAAGGGATGTCGACTGAGGATAACCTAGGGAAAAAACTTCCGTCAAGTTTGCAGGTCACGACGGGATTCGAACTCGGGACCTCCCGAATCAAAGTTAACTGCTTGAACCAAGACTATCGTTGTCCTGTCAGAAGTAAAGTATAATAGAGAAGGCCTTGTGCAGACGTCACAATCGGCCACGCTGTATTCCGCCTCAGCAGATAAAAAATAAGTTTTTTGTCCTACCCTGGATTTATAAATTACATATGTCTCGGCACTGCTTCTCATTTACCAACAGACCACCGTGTATAGGTATCAGACGGTACCACACTTGTCCAGTGGCGTATCCAGGGGGACGGGGGGCTTGCCCCTCCCCCCAAAATCACAGCTTTTGTATCATATTCTGCAAATCATCAATTTTTACGCTAAAAATTAAATTCATCTAATAATTTTTTTTTTCGTTCAGCAAAGCCCCTTGACAGCTTCTAAAATACAAAAACCTCTTCAAAAATACGTATTTAAACAAAAATCGCTGCGGCGCTCCCCCATTGAGTAGATGGTCCAAGCCCCCCCCCCCCCCCCCCCCCCCACCCCCCACCACACAAATATATTGTTACATAACATGTTTGTCAACACAACTGTAAATATTTTCAGAATCGAAAGTTTCTAAGTATTTTCAACCGCTTATTGAACGGTACTCTATCGTCTGTTGAGTGTAGAGTGGAGAGAAAGTGAGCGAATTGTCGCCATTCTTCTTCCATTCCGTACGACGACGCCCATACATCAATTATTCCCTACACTAGATTCAATAATACGAGAAGATGGAAGGTAATTCGACACAACTAGGTTAGTATATCCATCACGGGCGATGAGGCGGTGGTAAAATGCAAAACAGTCCAAATAAGGAAAGGGAATTAACTCACATGTACGGCATGGACGAGATTGCTCGTCGAGCGATCAGGAGAATAGAAAACAAAGGAGTTATTAAGAGAGGTGAGGAGGTTGGGAGCAATTACTCAAGACATTTTTTTTTTTTACAATGCAAAATGGCAATTCAAAAGCAGATTGATCACTAGTCCAGTGAATTTCTTATTCTGGACTACTTGCACTTACTGATCTCAAATTTTCAACCAAACATTTTATATAAGGTGGTTTTTAAATGATATGTACATGAGATCAGAAAATATTTAAAATTTTCAAATAATTGTCTTCTACACAAGCTTTGGAAAATACTATTGAAAAACCTTATTGGTGGCCTATTTGTGATTAGTTACTTTAAAAAAAAAACGAATAGTTATTTTGAAAAAAAAATGTTTTGGTCGCGCCAAACACACACGTTCTAACTTGACACACTGGCGCAAACCAAACCACCACAGGGTACGATCGGCATAGCTTGAAAGTGAGAGTCTAGACAAAATATACTTGGTTACCCCGAGCTCATCAGACGTCTTCTCTAAGAATATGACGAACACTACAAAACCATAAAAGTGTTGATAATTCAAAAGAAATGTCGGCAAGCTAGTAATTTTTGTAGTATTTTTGATGTCTCATCTTATACGTTTTATGTTTTTGTAAACAAAAAAGTAATGATTGAACCAATAACTTAGTTTAAGTTTATTGGATATAATGAGAGTAAATAATTATAATTTAATTTGATTTATCCAAGTATTTTTAGAGGGGTGACGAGGATCGCCAAAGTGTGCCCCGAAAGTAAACGATCCCTGAGTGTTGTCACACTTTGCCGCTTGCAGAGGATAATGTTAAAACAACTTCTGGTGCTTAAAAAAAATGATGGGTCATTTTAATTTCTCGATTTGGTTAGTCGGGAAACACTCCGAAGTGTTTCGGGGGCCGGGTGGAGTTGTTAATGGAATAGAGTTGTTAATGTTTTATTTTTGTTGGTTGATTTAAGGGCGCGTCAACCGTTAGGTCATAATGCACCACTCTAGCTAGCCCAGGGGATATGGGGAAGGAGAGACCCTGCTGGTCAGAACCAGCCACGGGTAGGGGGATGACGAAAGGGGGTTCTCACGTCGCGATCGTCATCGTCATCGTTCGTCATCGTCGTCGGGGAGGTCGTCAAAGGAAGGGGGAGGTGTCCCCGAAACGATTGCCAGAGCTCGCCTCCAGTTTCGGGGAGAATTTACTCCCCTCTTACTATCTGATGTTTGCAAGGTGGGCCCAGACGGGATGGGTTTGATGGAATTGTGGAATTGATAATATTTAATTTGTGGATCGTATCAAACATTTTGAAAGTTCAAACTATCGAAATTCTTTGGTCTTCGTGTCAAATTTGCATCAAATCCACCAATCTTAATCAATGTGCTCATTCAGATTTCCCCCGGCATGTTGGCATGTGTGTCCCTGAGTGATAGTGAACGTTCATCAAAACAGAACACGTGAAAAGTAGATTATCCCGCGCGAGCTTCAATTCATTACGTTACACGCTCCAATACACGTACGATTGATAACTGACCCAGACTGAGAGATCTGTTTCATGTGAGGGTCACGACAAACCAATCATCATCAGTGATAGGAAGAAAGTGACGGGCGAGGAGAAAACCATTGTCTTCGTTATTGTCCGGACGTTTTAGTTCTTTGAACAGGTGGAGTCCGTGTCTAAACGTTTAGAGGCAATACGCACTGCGTTACACTGGCAAGTGAAAAGTGAAACGTAAAAAGTAAACAGAAGAAGGGCTATTCAAAGCAAGTAAACAACACACATGTCAACAAAGCCAGCACATGACTCGTACTACTACTTATAACAGTTTCTTCTTTTGAATCAAATTCTAAAGCAAAACCAATAATTAATTATGATTTATGGCGAATCTACTGAATTTTCCTCATACCACATTCTTCATTTAATTTATTAAACACCGTTCATTCTATACAATAATTGATGTGCATTATTTATTGAATAACATTACTCGCATACTTGTTGTATAATTAGGTTTTATATACATTATAAATATAATCATTTAGCTACAATAAGTTAAATATACATTGAAAAAAATTGTTTATGTTCCTCACTCAAGCATCAATACCAAGAAATTTGTAGCATAAGTTTTTTAATAATAACTTTCAACACTAGTGAAGAGGTTATCTGACCTTTAGTTTCAAAATAATGTGGTAATGATTAAATTAAAACAAATTAAATTAAATTTTGACCGAAAAAGTAGCAATCCAATGTTAAGTAAAGTAAACAAAATATATAGTGAGAAACCTTGGATTCGGGACGCTCGGCTTTGTGTTTTCTTGTTTGTTTGTTTTTTTCGGGTAAACGGTTGATAACAACGGTATCATATTTCACACGAACATTGATGAAGAATCAATCTATGAGATTCAGTAGGCCTACGCGTATTCCTAATTTAATTCCTTGATTTGAATAAAAAAAACGAGAAATCTCCGTGACTTTACTCATTTTTTCTCAACATCAGGAATTTATTCAAAGTGAACAGATTCTTTTAAGCTAATTTGCATACTACATATCAACGTTTAAATCAATATGTACGCGCAGGTTAATTTGGTGAATCGTAAGATAAACAGTTTGATGGTAATTTCCTGAACTGAAATCCATGTTTTGAATTTCTCATTTTTTCACGTTTTGGACGGGCCAAGGTCAACGCTAATGCTTATTGATATATTTTAGTGGTTAGCGTCTAAAACGCAAAACGCTATTTGCATGTACTTCTAATTTATTCCTCAATCAACGGTGAGTGTTGATATAGAAGAGACATGCTTGTTGCTTAGAAAATTGCATTTTCTCTCAAGCACGAAAAAAATTGCCACCTTTAATAATTACTCCATCAAAACACAAACGGACGCCGACGCTAAACAAATTTATTTTCAAGAATGCAATCACAAATTGAGTCCATAGACCCGAGTAATGACAGAGTTTGAAGAAGCCATGCAGTTGTGAAGAATGCATCTCGAGTCAGTGTCGGCACAGTATCCCACTTCTGAGAGTCAACGGTAAGAACTAAACAGGAAGAGTGGGCGTGGAGTAAGATAAACAAACAGATTACTACTACTACTACATACTACTCTCAAAACACATCTCATGGGGTCAAACATAGATAGGCAAGGATTCGGCTATGTAAAGTGGTTCCAACGAAAGCATGGGGACAGCTCGAAATTGTTTTCCTAACATAACAACTTTGTCAACTCTACTCACGCTAGCTCAGCGTGGATCTAGCACACGGAGGAACTCTGTGATCTAGCAGAGATATGTTTTGCTTGTGTTGGTAAAAGATATTTCTCTTTCATACACAAAGGCAACATTTCTTTTACCGCGCATTCATACTACTCCCACCACTACAAAGCATCCGCATTCTTTCGTTGGAGCTAGTGTAGCAAACTCATACACAGGGTAGTCTGCCATACCTAACGCTTCATCCATATTTTCTCGTTCTTCTTCTTTCATCTCTTCTTCACTTTCATCTTTTTCTCATCAGGTAGGGCCTATCACCTTGTTTACATTCTCTTTTACCATTTTGCCTGTTGAACTCTTTCACAAGCCGCGTTTCGTCTTCCCACGTCTTTCTCTATGAGGCTCCCTCTCAACACCTCAGTATGGGTCTCCCTCGTTCATCTTGTTAAATTGGACCTTCTGAATCCTGTCCTCCTCATCGTCATCACGTGTCCAAGCCACCAAAGTCTCTATCTTCCCATCTTAATTAATTAATTAATAAATTATATTATTAGTTAATTTAAAAATATATAAAGTTAAAGAAATATAAGTGTGGCTCGTTGGTCTTGTGGTTAGCGTCTCTGCTTCCAAAATAGATGGTCCAGGGTTCGATTCCCGCTAAATTCAGAAGTTTTTTAACTTCGTATATGGACTCCATCTTGCTTAGGCTTAGGAATTTGTGTAAACGGTGTCTTTGGAGCGGCCTTAGCAAAGAGGCACATAATAAAATTTAAAGTTGTTCTGAATCGGCCTTGTTGATTCTGGCGTTGATCCGCGGGTGTTCGCAATGTCCATACCACTGTCTACTATAATATTTCTTGTTAAAAATATCGATTTTTGGTTGGTAATCGCTCACTCGTCGATTGCGTCGGGGCCTACAGGGTTGGCTTGGTCGCTTTGATTTACTGGCCCCTACTAAAAATCAGTTATATGACTGAGTGGGCAGACTAAATACGAATTTATTTATTTAATTTTTATTAATTTATTTTAATGACAAAACAGCGCATTTTATTCATTCCCCCCTCCCATGGTATTGACCAAGTGCCTATACTAACACGCTATGATAATCACACTGGCTCACCTCAATAAGACGAGAGAATGAGCAGATGAGAGTGGCCATCTAACGTCGCCTACAGCCAAACAATGCACCCGCAGAAATTGCAGCGGTTTTTCTCCACACCGAAGAGACCCGGAAGAAATGTGTGCCGAAACTGATGTCAACCAATTCCCGCGCTAACTTTCTGATCTGACGTGCTGGCCGCTGAAGATGATAGCGCGCCCAGGGCGAAACACACTCACTCGGGTAGGTCAGATTAGAGATGATGATGAACCCAGACAGACCACAGCCGGAGGGACAAGATAAGGCTGGAGTTTTTCTTTTGTATATTCCAGGTTAAACCGAAGACTGTCACAGCTAGCAAGAATAATTGAAAATCTGCAAATGTAGCGGAACACAAAACCAAAATTAGCACTTAAAAATTAAAATAAATAAGTTGATTTGAATTTATTAAGATTTGGTTAAAAAAAAGTAAAAATAAGTTATTTTGAATGGCGAAATTATTACAATTATAAGACATGGGTCCATCCATGCTTGACACTGTACAACGTTTAATATCAAAGAATTATATCTAGATGTGCCAGATTGGAAATATTTGCCAAGTGTCAAATACGCACAGTGTATAAAATTAATAAATCGCGTAGGTTCTATACTCAATGATTGTACACAATTTATTTCAGTACCACCAAAAAAATAGTTTATTTGATACATTTACTATTTGTCTTTCAAATTCAAAAGCATTCTCGTGGCCTAGTTGTTCATTAAGAAAATCGAAGCTTTTTTCCATATTATATTGAAGTTTGATTTGATTTTTCTGTTTTATTCGTTAAAATTTTATTTAATTTGATGATATTAAGTGACACAAGCCCGGCTTTCTTGCCAAGACTTGCATACCCACTTTCAAGATTTAACAATGATTGTTTCTAAAAAAAAGTGTGTACTTTGGACCGAGTAACAATCTCCGAATAAATATAACCCTCGTATGATTGTCTTACACTTTATCAACCACCAATCAAAACATTTGGGTTTTGATAAACGTAATAGTCAATTTGTTATATTCCAAATAAATATCATATGTTGATGAATAGTTCGTCCGTAAAATAATGCTGCCTTACTCAATGATGGCGAATTATTTCAAACTACGTCACAACATAATATAATACTTAAGTACGTAAATAAACAATTAGAGATTGGATTGCGCCAGTCATGTCCTGTGTGCAAGTCACCGTCATATTACGACATCAGTGTAATTAGCATTAGCCACGCTCTTAACGGTCAATTGGGCACTTTGTTTACCTACTTAATAATATTATACGTTTCTTGTGCGCGAAATTAGGAGGTATGGTTTAAATAGCTAATGTTGTGGTCACGACCAAAGAATGTTAAAAGTTGTAAAAATAATGTGACCCAGTAGTTGGACGTTGAAAAAATTATTCAATTTTGGACTGATTTTTTTTGTCGAATCACTAAGTGCAAAGTGTTGTTTGGGGGTAATGTCGTGGCTATATACAAAGTCTACACTGGTTCAAGTTGAAATTTATCTGGAGTGGCTATCTGCTCAATCGAGGCAAAAATAGACAATTTCCTTCATTCAGTTGTGTCTTCTAAGTTCTAAAGCCTACAGGTGATTCAACCATATAGGGCCCACAACCAAACGAAGCGACGAAAACTTGAGCAAACATTTCTTGCTTCTATTCCAGATATAAATTATAGCAAGTAGTCATAAATAGCAAAATTGGCAAACATGAAAAGGCTAGTCTATTAAACAAACCCCAAGTTACAGCATATATAACAATCTTAAATAGGACTAAGGTCCCGCCTGTCTTGGAGTAAATGGTCTTGTTAAATATTTATTTTGAAGAAATAAATTCGTACGAACTCTAATTGTTGATATCATTTAGCTTGCCGTGCAGCACATACATCAAAATGCACACGCGTTAATCCATAACCTCACCTCAGATCTAAATTGGTCTAGCTTTATTTTGGTGAATGGTCTTTAACTAATACGTGCAGATGAAATTGCTCTTCTGAACATTAACACGTCTCGCAGTTGCTACCAACTCAGAAAATGTGGAACTTGATAGAAAAAGGTTACCTTATAATGCTTACTTATAACAGTAGGCCCTGTAGATGTAGGCCTCTACTACTGTAGGGTTAAATAATAATAATATAGTGATGACTTGTTTGCAAGCGCAAAATGTGGCACAGGGCGTGTAATCTTAGTCAAGTCATTAGCTTTGACTCTGAGGAAGTAGAGAATTATCTCCGAAATGTAGGCGTACGTTCATGACCTGCATAACTATGAGCTTCATATGACTGTTATTGTGTAATTAGGAAGCGAAGTTCCCCTGTGTACGTCAATTTCCGTACGTCCATCTGACAATTAAAAATATTATGATCTATTATTTTGTGGCATCATAACAATATTCCTCACGTGCAATTTAATGTACCTACTCACATCTACAATACAATATATTATTACAAACTACTTTTAAAATTACATTAAGATGACTATGAACTAAATGCAAATGTATGTGTGTGGTGTAAGACGTATATTTGAGTGAATGATTGTGTGAGTGTGTACAGTGTGAATATAAATTTTGTAAATGACTGAAGACATTAGAGAAGTTTTTATCAGTTATTTGTTTAATTTCTATATTGGAAGCGATGAATATTAGCATTGTGCATTGTGCAAATCTAAATTAAATCTATTCGATGGCAAAATAATTTTTTAAGTAGACTTCACCTTATCAAACTGGAGTACTTGTGTACATGAACATGAAAATGAAATTGTGAAATAGACCAGTCAGTTTTAAACTATTTGGATTGGAAGACTTAAATGGTTAATATTATAGTCGTGAATTTTAACTTCAGGGCAAACTACTAAAAAAGGTATACACACAAGTGAAAAGAGAAATATGTCATTCGGAATTCACTCTTATGCCCACGAGCAAGTGTGAAAAAGATGATAATTGGAGAAATGTACACTCTGTGAAACTCATTTAAATAATCTGGTTCAAGTAGGTTTAAACTGATGATTGGTTATACACTTAAAAGTAAAACCACCAACTCTGTCAATTGTCCGAGTGCGAATCGATTCGTTCGTGAAAGTTCTCGTCGAGTGCAGTAGTAACGATAGGCCAACCCTACATGACAGTGGTCGTCTCGAGGATGAAAGTGTACTTCTCGTAAACGATTGCACGTCCCCAGGCCTGGATGAGCTAGATGCAGATACGACGGTCATTGTTTGCGTTTGTTACTCCTAATGGTCGCTATTACACCTGGCGAGTGCCATTCGGCCTGAGGAGCGCTCCAATTAAGACGCGGCGCTCGCCAGGTGGCCAAACCTCACTCATCTAATGAGATCTGCACACAACAGGCGAAACATATGTCGTGGGTTACTTTGAATGACACGAAGCGAGTAAGATTATTACGACTTAAATACAACTTTTAAAAATAATAAGTTTTGTTGAAATAAAATTTAATTGTGATACAAAATTGGATTATGATTATTATTTGTTATCGGATACTTTTCAACGGTAAATTTTGATTATTTTGATCTGAGTAATGTTGCAAGTTATGTTAGTTTGTTTGAATGTTAATAAATGGTTTTAGGGCCTATTGTGTTTTATTGTTTCGTCAATGATATATTTTGGTCGAAAAAAACTCCAGTGCTTATTATTAATTTCAATTACGTATAATTTTATATGTATTTTAATTATTTTTAGAGAAAGTTATCACATACAACTGTGTTTAAGGGCTATGCTCGTTGTGATGATATTCCTAATGAATATGATTGTGTAATCATTGAATAATAATAATTATAATAAACTTACTAATCTTATGAGCTTTACTACTGCAGTGAATACTATCGCAGTTTCAGCCTAAAAACACCATATAACCTAGTTAGTCACCTGCTGAAGAGGGTCACACCGGGTAAATCTGATGAGTACCCTTCAGCGGGCAACCCCCTTTTCCCCCCCCCCCCCCAAAAAAAAATGTTACTAACGTTTGATAATAACTTAACGCTTTGCTCCCTGTTGAGTTCAATAACTATTATCCAACAAAACCCTCAGGCCAAACAGTATTGCAGATAGGCCTACTAATAATACATCTAAATCTCAAACAACCAGCTACTTCACCGAACTCAAATCAAGGCGCTATAAAGAATGGTATCTTAAGTACTGACTGGACATAAACATACGAATTATTATAATTCATGTGATTATAGTTATTTATCTGGTTAACCTAACTTGGCCGCTTTACCTTATTTTCTTCCCATTCACTCGTTTCTTCGGGTAAACTTGTTCGTTGGTTGCAACATAAGATAATAAGAAGGATGGACTCTCAGTTATGCCGCCTAATATAAAGATGATGGGTGTTTAATCGCCGTGGTCTTTCTTTCCTGTGTTTCTTATGGGATAAGTACTTCAGACTCGCCAGATTTTATTAAGTGTCGGCAGTCTCAATGTGCTGGCATACTCACAGGCGTACCATATGACTAGAGATTGAGAGAAAAGAAGAAAGAGGAGAAAAAATGAAAAAATGCAGAGTAAAAATCTAGGAAGTAAAGCTTTGAATAATCCTGAAAATAAAAATGTTAGCCGGGAACAAAATCGCAAATTCAAAATCTTAGCCGGCAAAGAGAACAGCAAAAACTGGCATCGATAATTATTTTGTAATACTCAAGACGAATAACAAAATCTTCAAAAACTTGTAGCGTGTAGAATAATAATTAAAACTGATATTATTTACTACAATTCAGAAATTTAAAAAAAAAGGTCCGCCCCAACCGGGAATCGAACCACGGATCTCCCGCATTCCAGACAGGCGTTTAACCACTAGACCATCAGGACGGGTACATTCTAAGCTCTGAATTGTAGTTGCATTATTCATCTGAATGGATGAAACAGTACTGCAACGAATATCTGCTGCCTTTGAACTGACCACCAAACATTATTATGTCATTACCTTAACATTATTTCGCGTTTTTTTTTTAAAGTTACAAATTACTTCAAAGTCCCTAATGTATACGAAAACGTGTCGAAAATATATTATTAAATATTAAAATATTGTTCAGGAAAAATGTATAAATTTCTTTTAATTGTACACTTTACAAAACAACTTAGTTCATTTCACAGAAAAGAGGTGAAACGCTTATCTCTAAATTGCGCCAACATCCCAACACGCGCGAGTGCTATCAACTACATAACCCGGCACCTCCAACATGAAGGAGGATGCTGACTGTTTTTGGTGACCTGAGAGGTCATTAAAATTAAGCACACAATTAATTGCACCAGAAATTTGTTTCGATAAAATAAATAAAACTATTTTTTTTAATTTCAAATATTAAGTCAACACATTTTTAGTACAGACATCGAATTGACCATTGAAAACAAAGCGTCTACTTTTCAGGCCGTCCGCGGTGGCACATGTGATTAGGGCGCTGGTTCGAAGATTGGTGGCTCTACGATAACGTAGGTTCGAATCCCGCATGAGGCATGTTTTTAACTTCGTAATCTACTTTCATCGTCATCTATCACCACTCATCGTCTCGAATAGCCTTAGTGCATTAATAGAGACGTTAAGCAACAAAAATAATCAACTTTTTAGAAACTTATTGATAGGTTACCAACTAACACATAGCATTGGAAACTAAATAATATTCTAAAAGTACCGGTATATTTAAGTGCTGTATATCCGTGGTACTTTGACTTCCTCGACTGAAATCCTATACACGTCGAGGCAAATGATTTATAACGAAATGAACAGTAACATTCACCTGACCACACATCAGCCCGAATCATTTAGACGATCAATGAAAAGTGTTCCCGATAACGAATGTGACTTTCCACTCTCACCTCGACCTGAAGAAGAGTGCGTAGCTGGCGGCGAAACCACAGAGAACCACGCACGTCGCCTGACGATGTGGATCAAGGGCGCCTCCGGTACGACAGGGACCATCATCATAGTCAGGCATACACGCATGAGATTCTTTTTGGGGCAGTGCCTTACGCAGGAATTTATTTCGGGAGGAGCTTGGAAGAATGACAACCCCAAAATTACACCGCTTGCAAAAAAACCTAGTTGATTTGCAGAATATAATGTGAAAGCTGAGATTTCGGGGGGCAATCTCCCCGCCCCCTGGATACTCCACTGTTAGGGGGGGGGGGAATAAGACAATATCATAGTCAAGTCCAAGCTAGGTTTTCCGCGCTACCTGATATAATCCCTTTCATTCTCAGCCACCGTCAATAAAAACCCTCATTATTGAATAATTATAATAAAATCGATTTTGGAAGAAATCGAGCCGGTACATTCAGTTTGTGTTGACTGTAGTCTGGTATTCTGTACATCTGTTATCTGTGCTAGCCTTTGAAAACTACTTATCAAATGTGCATCACATAAAATATGATATGAACAAGAAGCATAGTCACTATTGGCACGTTGCACAAGGCTATAACTTATTCATTCTAGGCACGTGTTTTTTAAATCATAGAGATGGTATAATTTCTCCAAAATGAATTCAAATTAGCTGTAACCCAACCTGTCACATTGAGTAATTGTTCGCTCGTCGATGGTGTCGGCGCCTACAGAGTTGACTTGGTAGGCTCTAGATTTAATTTCCTCCCCCCCCCCCCCTACTAAAAATCAGTTCTGTGACTGAGTGGGTGGACTCTAAATAAGATTTTATTTATTTTATTTAACACTACTCCCTGCGATAAAATTGTTTCACGTTTTAGTCTTCGTAACGAGATAATCGTGCAGCACTATACAATACCTAGGTTAGGTGCACCATGGTGAGGCAATTAACAAACCCAAAAACTAGATTGTACGCCCAGCTTATACCATTGAGTACATAACTTGGGTATATTGAGTACATATTGAGTAAAACATAGTGTTAAATAATTGCTGATTATTAATAATATTTTAGTTCATGATATATTTCCTGTTATCTTCAACAGCCTCTTTCATCCAATCAACTTTCGTGCATTTTCACACATCGGATCGAGGTCGATGCATTCACGACATGAATGAATGTTTTATGTTTTATGGAGTGAATTCACTTCTATGTTCGGGGATTGTAAACCACTCTACGGGTCAGTTTATCTTGTTGGTTTACGATCGACTCTGGACCTGGGGATAAGAAATCAATTCTATGCTTCAGGTCATCGTCAGGCTTATCACGACATTGAAACCAGCGCAGGAGAAAGGACCACGCGATGATGTTAAATGCACGTGTCGTGAGACGTCGTTAATACCGAGATGTAGACCACTCTTGTTCATATTAAACAAGTATTAATTACATTCATACTTTCCTTCTTAACCCGCCCCCCATCGCATATACAATAATAAGAAGAATATCAGGCAATATATCCGACAATGAAGTCGGGTATAGGGGTTGGAGGATCCCACCAAACTCTTGGGTCCCCAAGGGGTCTATTTACTATGCGACAGCGACAACGACAGCGAGATTGACATTTTGAGTTAGAAGCTATACAAGCGTATAAGCTGTGTATTGGCAAAAATTACACATTTAACATTTTTAATACCGTCTGACAATGTTTCCTTTAAGTGATAAAAAACTACATACATCAAATGTAAGTAATTACTATTTAATTTTGTGTGATGAAAATTTGAAGTGGCGGTTCTCACTTGCTCTTCTCATTTTTGTCGTTTCGGTCGACTAAAGCTATTATCGCTTGTCGCTGTCACTTTTAGTACTTATATCGAAGTCTGCTATAGCCATGCCTGATGCTTCACCCATATTTTCTCGTTATTCTTCTTTCACTTCTTCACTTTCTTTCTCAGATCTTCTCATCAGTTCTTGCCATGTTCTCCTCTCGTTCCCACCAGTTTTCCCTGTTGAACTCTATTTTTATCGAACATAATTATATTTCGATATTTTTTCTTGATTTCAAGAACAGAATCAATATACTAATCGATATCTCCTCACTACACGATATGGTTGCTCACCTCTGAGGAATCCCCCCGCGTCAGAGGCGAGGTATGACGAGCTCTGGTCGTGATAACCTGTGAGGTCCGGCCACGCTTCTCACGCCACTACTTTCTCACAGGCCGGATGCGGATACAGAATATGCTGGGTGATCTCTGACAGTGACGGGAGAGGAGAGGAGAGAGGAGCTTTACCGACACATAGACCACGTGAGTTCGATTCCCGCCACTTAAAAAGAGTTTCCAAAGATTTCTAAGGTATGTTCATCAAACAACTAGTGGAGACATCACACACACACTCACAAACCATGTTCTAACTACATCCTTTAAAATATATATATATTGCCTAGCCCTAAACAGAGAGACAGAACATAACTATCATTTTTAGTCGAAATCTCATTTGATGTCATTTTTATTACACAAATACTGCCACAGTGATACATTTTTTTCTGCCATTATTCCTTCATTGAAATTTTTCTTTGAGCTAATCAGTCAACTACCAACGCAAAATTAGTGTACATAAATTTCTGAAAGTGGTTAAAATGCGATTTCCCGTTCGTTTTAGTAAACGACTCTTCTTATTTTACTATGATACACGTTTTAAATTATAATTATTTTAGCCAGCATTTACTCACGACTTGTCTGCAATGTGAGCAATGTGCGTACGCGTTGTAAGAAATCATCTGCTAATCCCCTGCGATGTTTAACTAAATTTCTTCTAAAACGTTAAAATAATAACAAAAATACGGAGAAAATCCATCTTAAACAAATACCTTTAAAAAATACAATAATATGAAGTGTTTTCAGTACATTAACCTTTTCCTGCAATGAGACGATTAGTATCCGTTCTTGTAGTGAAAACCGAATAGTTTTGTTGTGACAATCTTTGTCGGCCTGAAGACCTGAAGACCTAGCTCACGCGACCGACGAGTATGACACATCACACACCACCATGTGGCATGCGCCCTAGGCTCCCTCACGGGAAGAGGAAACTGCTGTAGTAATTATCAGTAGGATCACTGTAATAAAGAGCGGGGCTGGTGTTACCGACCGAGCCCGCGAGGCCGGACTAGGTGGTGACTCAGATCGCCGTGGGCAGGTTAAGCGAGGAAGATGACTGTGAGTCACTTTAATAACTAGACGAAGAGTGGCGTAATTAATAATAGGGTTAGTTTAAGTGGTTGGTATTATAATCACCAGCTGTAATCATATAGAATTGCGGTGTTTTATAATAACATAACGGAATGTTTGTCAAGTCTTTCTTTTAAAAAATGTTATAGAGGTTTGATTGATATGTTATTTTCAACGTGATGCCTAAAGCCTAAACGAAAACAATGCTCAATAGCTAATCATATTGAAGGCAAGTGAAAAATGTATTTTAAAAGAACACCCACATCATCAGCCATCAAAATCGTATACTTTTTGCGAAATTTGGCCTGCAATTTATCATAAAAGTCACCATCAAAAGATGTGTATTGTAGTATCCTAGATCACAATAAAAGGGGCGTGGGACAAGAAATAAATGCAAACTCGTTTCGGACTTCTTAGGATACAAAAAATTTACATTCTTGCTAGTAAATTAAAGTGTAATTTAAATAATGTGAATACTTTTGAAAACATCTTTTAGTGACTGTATCCACAAACACTTCAACAGGAAGAGGTATTGCAGACGAAAAATATAGTGAAATAATATATAGATAAATATCCTTTCTATAACCTAACCATAAAATACACAATTGGGGTGACGTTAAAAAATAATATCTTGTGTTGACATGTTTTACATAACCTGTGTACATAATATCACATTGAATTAAAGTGACGATTTGTAGCACATATTCTTGGCACCCGCTAGAGTAGACAAAGCCCATATAACTTTTTACTTCTAAAATATATAATAAACTGTTGGTCACATACTTTTTTGTCACTCAAATTATTACTTGCTATTCATACCAATAATTTATTTACTCTGAAAAACTATAGCCTATGGTATATACCACACGCATTACCAGTCACACAATTTATAAACATGATAGGGGGTCCTCCAATCATCATTGTGTCGTTCTAATGTATTTAGATTGTCCGCCCTGATGATGTCTTACTCTTAGGTGACTCATCTAAGATTCACAAAAACTGGTCAGAACTATGTTTACACGGACAGGTCGACCAGGAAAACAGGCTCAAATCTATTTATACCTTCTAATCTCGGTTGGTGAAGATTCGGGGCCCGGTGAGATCAACGCACGAACAAGCGCGCTCGAATCTATTTACACCTAGTCTCGGTGGGTGAAGATTCGGGGCCCGGTGAGATCAACGCACGAACAAGCGCGCTCGAATCTATTTACACCTTCTAGTCTCGGTGGGTGAAGATTCGGGGCCCGGTGAGATCAACGCACGAACAAGCGCGCTCGAATCTATTTACACCTAGTCTCGGTGGGTGAAGATTCGGGGCCCGGTGAGATCAACGCACGAACAAGCGCGCTCGAATCTATTTACACCTAGTCTCGGTGGGTGAAGATTCGGGGCCCGGTGAGATCAACGCACGAACAAGCGCGCTCGAATCTATTTACACCTAGTCTCGGTGGGTGAAGATTCGGGGCCCGGTGAGATCAACGCACGAACAAGCGCGCTCGAATCTATTTACACCTAGTCTCGGTGGGTGAAGATTCGGGGCCCGGTGAGATCAACGCACGAACAAGCGCGCTCGAATCTATTTACACCTAGTCTCGGTGGGTGAAGATTCGGGGCCCGGTGAGATCAACGCACGAACAAGCGCGCTCGAATCTATTTACACCTAGTCTCGGTGGGTGAAGATTCGGGGCTCGGTGAGATCAACGCACGAACAAGCGCGCTCGAATCTATTTACACCTAGTCTCGGTGGGTGAAGATTCGGGGCCCGGTGAGATCAACGCACGAACAAGCGGGCAGCGTCCACGTGCACTCGTTCGATCTTGCTTCAGAAGATTCCTTTTACTGCGGTTGTAAATAATTGAATTGCATAAAATTAACGTTCATAAATTGTTCATTACTCATACAAAAATGCAAGTGGCCTTATCAACGCCGATACAATTTATAGATATAGATCTAAAAACATGAAAATCGATACAAACAATCTTTGAAGCTGAAAATGATCTTTTGTAAACCTCCTTTCATTATCATGTTTGATCTTCAAATAAGTGTTTATGTTTATGTCTGCTTTTTATCAATATTTAAATCAATATTTCAACCTTCACAATGAAAAAAAGATTTTTGAGTAAAAGTTGAAGTATCACAAATAAATATTGATAAAGAGCGGTGTTATGTCCAATAAACACTTATTTAAAGAATAATACCTGTTCTAGTTTCTTTTATCTAATCCTGTTTGTTATTATAGACCGACATATTTTTAGAGGGGTGATAAGGATTACAATAGTGATCTAGATATCTATAGCTCATGATGAGAATGTTGTTATCAAGGTATGGGCTTAAAAAAAATTATAATAAACTCCTGTACACGATACTGATAGGAATTGAATCCATTGAATCCACGGTTTAGAAACACAATGCAACAAGAAATAGTTAACTGTTTACTTGTTTAGGTGACGGGGTCGACGGATAAGCTATATGGAATGGCCTACAAGTGAAAATATGTAATCGCATATGAGAGAAAGAATAAGCATACCAAGCCTGTCAGAACAGCTTGGATCAAAGATTGGAGATACGCCCCTAATACTTGTTGAGGATTGCATGCCAGAGGTGCAACTGCATGTGAGTCATCTTCTTCAGATAAAAAGTGAAATGATGGATAACCAGAAGACGTATTTCCTTGCGTATGTGTGACTTAGCAGAAATCTTACTTCTATGCTTTACTAAGTGGAGTGTAAGCTAACCAGGCAATTTCTGCAGGTGTAGACCCCTACGTGTGCTAAAGCAGATACCCCATTCCATTAGAGTGTCTCAAAGTTTCAAATACAAATTCAATGTTTTGTTGAAAGAAGATAAATATTTTCTAAATAAATAAATGATACGTTTGTTGTTGTTTTAATCTACAAACAACATAAATATTATTGGAAGAAAATTAAATTATTGCCCGTAAATATTTAATCGTACAGTTCACGTTTTAGGCAACGGTTGTGAAATTACTAATACCGTTGAGTGACTAATATATTTAGTCACTCAACGCTAATACGGTAACATTACATTTCTTAATTTCTAGACAGAATTCGATTCTTTTTTTTAATTTCTAGGAACTTGTTAGTGTTAATCACTAATCAGTTACACTATTTCGTTTTGTTTTTACTTTTGGTAAGTATAGTAAGTATACCCAAGACTGCAAATAACCACATCTTGCCAGCTCGTCAGCGTGGCAGAAGTGCGGTCTGGCTTGGAGGCCGGCTAACTGAGACTGCTGAGTCACCCAAGTCGGTAGAAAGAAAGTGGCGGCGACGACGACAACTCGGGGTGATTGGAAGGAACCAGGAAAACAACTTGTTCTGATCGACTAGAGAAGAAATACTGAGTCATGATCAGTTAGCGTTGGCGCCTAGGGCACGTTCTATTGGCGGCCGGCGTCCAGACCATTAGTAAGATACGTAATAGCAAACATATATGTCCATTGTCCATGACTAGGGAGTCCGTTCGCGTTCGGATAGCATGAGAATACGATGTCACTCATGAGAGACTTATTTTACAAGTTTTTGTACGTGGTATTAACCTGAACCCAACATGGATTCTATAGACGGATGATAAAGATAATCTCATTTTATAACATAATTTATAAATAGACTATCCCTATCCCAGCAGATTCATAGCAGTTTTTTTTTGTAGAAAAATCAGTAACAAACATGATTTTATTTGGAAGCTTCTCCTGCAGCCAGAAAACCTCCGATTGATATGCAACTCTTCATAAATGTCATGGAAAGTAAAGAAGTAATCATTTTTTGCAATTTCTTTTCATTTGTCGAAAAATAATTAAATTAAATTGATGTTTATATATATTTTTAAAATCTTCAATTTGAGTAACATACTTCTTTACAATACTCCTACGCCTGTTGAATATAATAATAATTTTTGTGGGAAGGCTGCCCAGGGTGCAATTCATGTGTTTGTGAAAGGATGTATTCGCAGTAACGACTGAGGAAAACCTCGGAAAAAACTTGACTCACGATTGCCGGTCTCGACAGGATTTGAACCCGGGACCTCCCGAATCAGAGTCGAGCCAACACTGTCGGCTCGGCCTATTGAAGAGCTAAAACCAATTTTTGTTTGTCATTCGTGCAAGGTTGTATAGGTCTAATATCAATCAGCTGCTAACTGCCTGGAGGTATCTTTACAGAAGTGAAGTGGATATATTAGGCGTCGCTCACTCGAGTAAAACGACAACAATTGTTTCTTATCGACTCAACCTGATGAATCAGAGCACCACGAGATGGAGATGACTCAAGAGAGATCGGAAGCTGTGGAAGCCGCGGACCAATCATCGACTGCTACGTGACTTGCACCGATACAATACACTACGGACACCGACATCAAGACAAAGAAATTTACAGCCTGGGCAATCTTTTACAGTGCTATCTTTCTTTGTAACTATACCTTGGACCTCGTAAAAAGCAAATGGGTGCTATAATGTGTATTTAACCTTTCCACCTTTGAGCCAAAACAATTCTACATTCAAATTTGAATTTGAATTACAATAAATAGTATTTTGGTACATTAATTCAGTAACTTTATCTACGCCAAATTACGATGTTAAATTTAATTTGGGTTTTCCCGTGTGGAAAACTAAACAATATGATGAAATGCCCGAGAACTGTTTTATAGGACAAAATCACCGATTACAAGCATTCGCGCTAAGGATTATATAGTAAAACGCTGAAAATTTTATACAATTTGAACAATTTACATTTAATTTACAATTTGAATTGAAAATGCACACTTATAAACTTCAACCCAAGATTGTATGTGATGCAATAGTAAATCAATAGTTGCAGAGTCCAAATCAACAAAGTCCCGCTCTGCCGTATCCCAGAGCTCCGAGCAACACCTCGCCTTCTTTCTCTTCAGCTGCGACGCAGAACTCGCATCGCACTAATCAATTCCGTATCAGGCTCAAATTAAATCAATCCACGGTATGATTATCGCATACCCGCTAATTATGTTTCAATGGCTTCGATTGGAAACCCCCAGCGATTGTCTTTCACTCATTGATATGCAGGAAGTGATGGTGGTCGCGCTTTCATTCAGTTGTTAACTGATCGTTGTAGAATGTAGAGTGAACGACAAACCAAGAAGTATATTCTGGAGCACTTATAATGATTTGTGTGGGATGCCTGCCCAGGGTGCAATTCATGCCCGTCTTCAGGTGTCTAGGTAAAGGTATATTGCGAATAGGACAATTGTGAAGGGACGTCCGAGGTCTGTTTTAAGAGGAATCAAATCAATCCCTTTCATTCGCATTAACGACTGAGGAAAACCTCGGAAAAAAACTTCAGTAAGGATTGCCGGTCTCGACTTGATTTGAACCCGAAACCTCCCGAATCATAGTCGCGCGCCTTACCCTCGAACCAACACTGTCAGTTAGCTAGACATTGTCCTGAAGTTTAGTTTTCTTGTTTAGTAAATCCTCCTTGGTTTAACTCTGTGACGTTTGATTTTCGTCAAATGTTTGTACAGGCCAAAGCGAAAAACTTTTGACTTCTTCTATGGTAAAAGATTTTCCTATTCAACATAATTTTGTTTGAACAGAATAAATCAACAAAAAAAAATACCAAAATAATTAGAACTTACTTTGTATCAATTAATCTTTTTTTCGTTTGAACGGCTTTGCACCTCACATCTGAAATAAAAGAAAATATTCAAATAATTTATTGTAAAAGAGCACAATATTATGAGAAACTTACAATGTAGGGACAATATGATCCCGAAATATATTTCATCCCTTGCGTAGAGCTAGCGAAAGTCAACATTTTGTTTTTACAATAATTGTAATTACCGTAGTTTCTATGTGCATTGTATTAATATGATTGAAATGTAACCAAACTAACAGAATTTCTTAAATGTACGTGACTTTTCAACCAACGACGAAGTACCTCAATCTTAAATTCTAAATAAATATTTTGTTAACTAACAGTGAAAAAGTCCAATGATTTATTTTTATAACCCCAATCTTATGTTATAGGTAACTACAACTTTTATGTGGGAAGAGGAAATAGTAATGGGCGTGGCATTGCGAAACGCATTTGGAAAAAGGTAAAACAAGAAAAGTGGTGGGAAGAAAATAAATTTCGGAAATACTGATGAAGACAGAGACAATATGAGTGAAGCGTCAGGCAATGATGGCATGGCACGACTGATATACCCACTTCCAACTTCAGTGTTGGAAAACGAGTGACATATTAATATTATAAATAATGTTAAAATAGTGATGTGGTAAATCCATGATTTGTATCTTCAAACACAACATTTTCGCATGTTAGTTCTAAAACATTGTGTCTAGAGCTTCACCAAGGTTGTCCTGAAGCTACTACAGACTCTCCAAGTTAATGTTCTTAGCGACTATTAAACTCTTACGACCAGAGAGCTACAAGCCTCACGTGTTGGCGACTAGATCGGCGTCCTCAGCTCAACAATAGCCACACGTGCCACAGCTTGCAGTTGAAGGAGTGGCTGCTATTTGACACACCACTGCTTTGCTGGAGTTAGCATAAATATTTAGGCCATATGGTATTAACCATATAGGCACGTGCTGTCTGGGACTGCCCGGGCCAGGGCTAAGATCCTTCTACGCCAGAACATACGCATAAGCTGGTATGCAACATGAAGGCTGGACGCGTGCCCGGGATTGCCTGGGTCTTCAGGGGGCAAGAAAAAAAATTAAACAATTGGTTATTGAAACGTAGGCTAAGTCAATGCCATTTAAAAGTGTTTTTCCCAACTTATTGTAAAAATGCTAGCACAAAAGACGGGTTCGCTAGGGGGGCGGGGGGCTTAACCAACCCTAGCAAAAAAGCAAATACATACCAATTGATAGTTACCAAATTACAACAATTAATATCAAATAATACTTGAAACAATCATTTAATTAAAAATTAACATTTCACACGAAGAAATTATACCACTCTTGGCATCATTTTAAATCAATAAACAGTTTGCCAATATATCATTTGGCCGAATTATTCAACAATTCATATCACTTGACATCAATTTCATTTTCAGTCAACTGATGTCGTGTTAATGAAATTGTTTCACATTTTAGGCCTGTTGATATCATTTGGAAATCAATTGGCCTTCAACTGCCTTTTATGCCAGTGGTTGAACTGACTAAGGCACATCGTGTCAATGATGGCGAAGTGCATTTAACTATATTTCGTTCAAAGCTACTTCATGAACACTTTTCCAGTCACGTTGATGGATGAGTGTAATTGGCAAATCTCTCTGGTCGCTGCCTTCATATTTTATTTTTTTTTAAACGAAGAAGTTTCATGAGAAATATTTATTTCATTGTATTTCATTGTATTTCATTGTATCCAAAATGGCATGTCAAATTTGAGAGGTTTCCTGGAATCTCTCAAATTTTCATCAAAAACGTATAGTAGCCAGACCACTTCTTTTACATAGTCAAAATACGATTTTCATGACATATATTTTATCGGTTGTACCCCCCAGCCTGATTCGTGGCAGGTCTAAGTTCAAACTTCAAACCTGTCTATGCTCCCTTGAACATGTCTTCAAGATCGGAGTAGCCACTATAGTCAGTATATACAATATAAACAATAAATAAACAATAACAAACCAACAAAACACATAAACAATAAACAAACAAATCAAAATACATTAAAAATATAGGTAAACAGCAAATAAGCAATGTATTTATTTTTTGTCCAAAAAACATTTTTTGGTACTTGTTCATTAACGGCACCCCCCGAAAAGTGGAAAGTACGTTAGTGGGGTTGGGGCGGGGGGAGGGGGGCGCCAAACGCCGTGGGGAGAGCATGAAGTGCGTTGACGTAGTCAGCTAGCCTCCCCCCCTCCCCAACCCCACTAACCTACTTTCCTTTTTGGGGGGGTCCCTCCCAATAATGAACAAGTACCCATTTTTTTTCTTTCAACTTTGAAATCAAATTTTGTGCTCACTACACAGTATCCAACAATTCACCGCGTTGTTCCTCTTGGTACCAGTCTCCGCGCCCCCCTAGGCTCGCGAACCATGGGAGTGTCTCTCCTAGCACAACCAAATCACCGCCGCGCTCTTACTGTTGTCCTGTTATCCGCGCATAAACAAGCAGCGTCAGGGTCAACGACTGACGTTCACTTGTTTGGCCTTGAACATCCGCCCATCAGTCTTGCTGGAGTGACGTCATAGCCGTAAGGTGCGCGCACCGAGACACGCGGAAGTCTTGGATACCTGGCTCGAATTGAATTGAATTGAATCGAATCGAATGAAATCGAATCGAATTGAATTTAGTTGAATTAAATGGATTTGGATTTAATTGAGTTGAATTGAATTGAATTCAATTGTCAGCTGCAGCTGTTGTAGAATCCTAAGTGAAATGAGATCAGAAGGTGTTTGGAGGATATGGATTTAAATTTGGATGAAAAAATGATGGGGGAAAATTATGAAAAATGAGTGTGAAGCAATTAAGGGGTATTAAGTCTTGATACTTTTCATACTTTTACAAATTGCCACCATGTAAACAACATTCCCAAGATCGGATTTTATATTATTCGTGAATAGGAAACAAAATCGAATTGATTTGTTCAGTGGTAGCTCTTGCGAAAGTGCAACACTCGGAAATTTAATTTCGCACACTTAATTTTGATTCATTTTATTTTCACAAAACTATTGTGTAATGTTGGCCTTCTACGTACCAATGATCATTGCTATAATATCTAATTCCACATAGGTGTTGAAATATAATTATTTTGAAATGTGATAAACACAGTTTATTTTTAATTTTATTATTTTGTGTGAGTAATTTATGTAATCTTAGTTTTATTTGTTGGCCTCCTTTGTAAATCAGTTTTTATATTTGATTAAGGCAGACGATATAATTATAAATGAATGACGATGCCAATATGTGTTATTTCTAGAGACGTACATGTACATAGCATTTTCAAGTGTCATTTTATTTTTAAAAAATTGGATCTATTTTTTGGCCACCTTTAAAGACTTGTCTATGAAGTTTTTTCATATTTTTATTTTGAAATTATGTCATCAAGGATTGAATTAATATCAACTGAATAAAAATGTGTTAAAAAAATTATAGATACTATGAAAAATAAAATAAAATAGTGCTTTGTAGCATCTATTCACAAAACGCTATTTTTCTATCTCTAGTTTTATCCCTTCTCTCTTCTGTTTGAGGCCATGCAGCAGCAGGCAGGGAGCAATCCAAATCAATCAGATCACTACTTGAAAGCTCTACTCGCCCCGGCCAGACAAGGTGGTTCTGTTACTTGTTGAACCGAATCCTATTGCCGGAGTACGTGAAATCTCACTCGCACTCTCAGACCACTCTGGGCCATCAAAGTCCAACTCGCAACCTTCTCGTGGTTTGGCCCGTGATTAGGGGAGTTTATCTCCCTAAAACTAATGGCGAGCTCTGGGTCGTCGTCGGGGAACTTTCCCCTTCCCTTTGACTACCTCCCCGACGGCGACGACAATGACGAACACTGACGGGTGATGACACAGACGAAGACGACCACGACGTGGGGGAACCCCTCCCCTCCCCATACGCTTGTGGCTGGCTCTGACCAGCACAGGCCTGCCCACCCCGCGTCCCCCGCGTCTCCCCTAACGTTCCACCCCTTGAAAAGAAGTATACATGGTGGTAGCTCACATCGTATAAAAATTGTTTTATCTTGGAGGCGCGAATAATCTTAGCTGTTTAAAGCGCCCTAAAACTACTGATACTAATACTAATACTAATACTAATATTGGACCAATGTGCGCTCGGGTCGGGTATTGTAAATACGTCCGTTATAATACTGCATGTTAAAATTGATATTGAATTTTACTTGAGATGTACCGATATCTCACATAATTTTCTTTCAATTGTATGGATATACATTGAATGGCATTTTGTATTTGGGCTATAAATTAAAAAAATTGTCTGGACCGGCACCTCCACCAATTAAGTATGTCAATTATGGACCGGCACCTCCACCAATAATGTATGTATATCCTGGACCGGCACCTCCACCAATAAAGTATGAAAATCCTGGGCCGGTCCCTCCAACATCCCCCCAAAATATATTTTTTGTTAATCGAAAATTGGGTGGATACCTTTTTTGACTATCGGATCGGCCCTCAAGTACCCTACCCCGACCCGAAAGTGTGGATATCCCGCAGACCACTATAGCTGTTTCATTTTGTACTATATCGGCTCAATACTATAGATTGTGATTTATAGTCGGAGAACACTAAAAATCAAATTAAAAAGGCTAGCCTTGCCCACTGACCTTAAAGGTCGCCGAATGAATTCTGTAAAACCCATGTTGATGAGCAACGTCAACAAACAACGCATTTCGATCGGAGGTCGTGTTCGGTTTATATCGTGTGCACAGACGGACGGACGGACGGACGGACAGACAGACAAAAAGTGATGCATATTGGAAAGCTTCTCTCTCTATTAGATATCAACTTTGACTTTATATCAAACCTCAAATAGTGAGGGGTTTCTCTACTTCTATAAATAATAGCAAATTAAGTCATATATAAAGGTGCACTTAAAATCAATAAAATCGCGTTTTTTAATTCAAAAGGTTCTAATACGTAATGTCAACGTGTTTTTAGTAAACTTAGCATATTGCAGTGCGTTCAAAAACGTATATTCATCGATTTAGCAACAAAGACCATAACTCTCATGCCACTCATGTAAGTCCTTTGAATTATAGTTAAGCAATAAAATAAATACAAAAATACCATCCATTGAGGTCACTGGGTGTTTTCGTTTTCTATCAGTGTATCGGCTATCGAGCTGAGCCGGCGTTATCCTACATAGTAACTGGTTGATGAAACAAATCATCAATGAAAGTCTTGAGCTTCGTGAGAACTAGAATAAATTAGATTGCAAACCTGGTCAGGAAGAACGGACCTGACTTGGGACTTGTCATGTGGTTTTACTCGGACTATTGCGGTTCTGTTCTGGATGAACAAATCTGCTATAATTTTGGGAACATTTAAAAATAGATTAATATTACTTGTGAAACTTGTTACAACATAAAAGTATGGCATATGGGAGGTATGCTCGCTTTTAGAGCTAATGTTTATGATTTGAGGAATGTATTCTTCAACTTTTCTAGTACTCGCGCAATCATTGGCCGGATTTATGAAGGGTCGCTTCGCTTTTCATTGGCTGGGGTTCAAGGTTAAGTATCTAAGAGCTAGCGAGATAAAATATGTTTAACTTTTTAAACCTTGGACCTTAACCTTAGGGAAGTGTTGTGAACACTAAAGTAAGAAACTTGTTTTAATTTAGTTAAATGTGAAACCTTAGCTCTAAGGAAAATATGTAGACCAATCTTAAAAGCTTTTCAAAGTGAATGGAACTTGTAAAATTGTTAGGCCTAATTGGATTCTTCTTATTGTCTGGTTACTGTACTGGTCTGGTTCTATAACCCAAAGGTTCTATTGTCGCAGTCTCTGAACGAATAGATGTAGGAAATGTGTCTGGCGTATTCCAGGAACTCTGGCTCCGAATAACCTACCGAAAGAAGACAAACAAAGGTGGACCACTATTGAGCGACATGAGATTGCTTTGCTCCTGTAGGAAGCTGATTCGGTTCTCTCTAGCAGCAGAGTGGTTTCCTACATTTGCTAACACAGTTTAGTCTAAAATTAGATTGTTGTGTTTTGAGTTGCAGGACTGAACTTGTTTCCTCAGCCAATTTAGTTTTTGAGCAACGAAATGTCACAAATCGTATGTATTTGATAGAATGGTGTCATATTTTAAAATATTCAAGCATTGCACTTGGTAGGTCGTCAATTCGATACCATCGCACCCACGCATTGACAATCATAATTCCATAAAATTTATTTGCTATGTATATATCTTGACATCTGCTGTCAATTTGTTAAAACTAATTGACATGGTTTTCGAACGTTGATTTCATCCAACGTACGGATGTTGGAATTACCACTCTACGTCAAACATAAGCAAACTATACTTGTTTACGATAATGTCATCCTCTTCCATCCGGATTGAGTGCTCTTTCTCGCAAGGAACATATTTTTATATTTAGTTTTCTCTTACGGGAAACAAAATGGTTTGTTTTCTATTAAAAACAAACGTATCTTTAAAATAAAAAGAGCTCATACAAAAAGTATACGTTTTACATGTTAAAAATGTGTTCTGAGTAGAAAGAGCACATAATTCTATAATGAATAACATTATTATAATAAAATTTATATCGATTGATTATGTTAGTAATTACGAGAATAAAAATAGATACTGTGTAATGTGTTTCTTTTGAAGGTAGAATGGTTAGATTTAGATAGGGCAGTGATAAAGTCACAATGAAATTGACGCAATTAAACAGTCACATAATCTTTAATGAAAGTCGCATATTATTAGGCTGTCATCGTTTCTAATAATGACCTAAATTGATTGAAATTCCTGAATTGAAAGTTCGAACACGCTCAGCCACGAACGTGACTTGGAACGAGAGGAACATAATTGAAAACTAGAACAACGAAATTTTCGTGTGAGTATTTATTTTAAGATTGTATTCGCTTTCTCACTCTCGCCTCGCTACAACAAGATATTTAGCATGGTCTCTCTCTCTCTCTCTATCTCTCTCCTCCTCTCTCTCCCTCTCTCTCTCTCTCTCTCTCTGTCCTCTCTCTCTCTCTCTCTCTCTCTCTCTCTCTCTCTCTCTCTCTCTCTCTCTCTCTCCCTCTGTCATACAAAGTACACGATAAGAAAATAAAATTTATGAAAAAAAGTACTATGTTAATTTAAGAAACCAGTGTATAAAATAAAATTGTTGACAGCTAATGCAAATTAAATTAATTTGTCCTACCGGTCTCCACATAATTCAACATAAACAATGACGATGAATGATGTTATATACCGGTATATGTATGTTATGTAGGCTATATGTTATATAGTGCATTATATAAAAAATGATTACCTCCTTTACATGTTCTGGTTTTTAACTGTAATGTATATTATAATGTATATACATGATATGCTTTAATCTTGGTAAATAACAAAATTTAAAATAATTTGTTTTCGTTCTTTCCATATTATGAGACAAACTATAGATTAATTACGGGTGTGATGATATCGTTGACAAGATATGTGAGAATTATTTGACAGGACAGAATTTCAACATCCACTTTTTGCCACAAGAAATGTTTTAAATACCTGAGACTGGATTTAAACCAACGAACTTCCTAATAAATGCTACCTAATCGTTATAAACCATCAGATGTGCACTCAGAATGTGTTTCTTTATTTATTTATTTATTTATTTATTTATTTATTTATTTATTTATTTATTTATTTATTTATTTATTTATTTATTTATTTATTTATTTACTTATTTATTATTATTATTATTCAATGATCATGTGTACAATCATTAGGAATATCACAACGAGCTTAGTCTTTAAACACAGAATTGTGTGTGATATCCCTAAATAGTAAATATAATTAAATTGATATTAAAGTACGTAATTAAAATCAACAATATGAGAGTTCCTATGCGTCACTGGGCCCGACTGATATTTAGCTGTGCTAGTGTCTTATGCTAACTAACACGAGGCTGGGCCAGTCAGGCACCTCACACAAACCTTGTGTGATGTGCATTAACAAGAGAAAACTTACTAAATTATGCGATACGTTATGTTCGTTGCACTTTATTGGCAACGTACATAATATCACCCGGATGTTGTGAAAAGTCACCGATCCCTTGGTATAACTATGAACTTACAATAGTTACTGGTATAACCATTAACCAATGGTATAACTAAGTCCAGTAGCTTATCCAAGGGGAGCGGGTATGAGGTTTACCCCTCCCCCCCCCCACGCACTTTCCATTAAAAAACGTCAAATATGAGGAAAATGCTAACATTTTCTTGCTATTATATGATTCTAAAACGTGTTTAGAAATCGCCTTCGCCAAAAAGGCCTCCAGCGGCTGTTTCATGTTTGGCATGTTGACCCCCCCCCCCATTGTACATTCCTGGATACGCCACTGTAACTAACCTTATGATATGTATTCACAACAATATCATTGAGTTTTATATAAATATAATACACACGCAGTTGTTCCATGACACTATTATCTTTGTATGGCACTAATTCCCTTTCATTAGGAAATAATAACTAAACTTGGACTATACTCCCTCGATCTTATTTTGTATCAGTGCTTTGAGTAACTAAGTAAAACAAGCACTGGTACTAGTGTCAGGGAGCGAAGCTACTATATCGTCAGATAGTCTAAAATAATTCGTAATGCGATAATATTTACGTTGGTGGTGCCTATTACTTGAAAAAGGTTCGCCTCTTGTTCGCGCATTCAAAACGATCGAGTCTCCAGGTCATTTGTTTCCAAACTTTCCCGGGGTCTAGTCACTCTCCCTTACTCCTAGCAAAGATTTCTCCTAGGGTCACCAAAAACATTCGGTTATGTCATCCTTGTTGTAGGGCAATGCCAATGATAAAACGCATGTCTCTCCAACAACAGGTATTACCCACAAGTGTTGGGTAACTAAAACTAAACAATTTAAAATACATTTTCAAACAATACAAACACGTTATAAAAATAATTAAATACATGAACAAGTACTTCAAAATGAAAATATTACAACAAATACAACAACAAAAACTTGAATAACAAAAGATACCATTGTGAAACGTGACACACGGGTGTAGGAACGGAAGAGTGATGTATATGGGAGTTCGCTCCCTTATGCTTGTGTTATCTTTATAGTAGGTTAGTTTCCATTTAATTAGTAAGTTGTAAAAGTTTCTCTTAACTAAATTACTGGTATATTACTATTAATTTCATCATTCAGTAACTGTTGCCTTTACTAATAAGTATAACCGTTCTCGTCAGTATTTTCTTACTTTCTTTGCAACTGGCTCTAAGAAGTTGTTGCATTACTAATAAAAGTTGCTGATATTCAAGTTTCTTGATTCACCGCTCCCTTCATCAGGCCACCTACATCACAAGTAACGTGCTTCGCTGTGTGTGCATGTGTGAGACCCATGCACCGTGATTCAATCGTGATGTCAGCGTGAACGATCCTTACGCGCACCCGACCCAGGTGTAAGGTCGGTGCCAAAGTACTGTATATAGTAAAGTGTTGAGTTTATTTTGATTGAGGGCGCGACAATCGTTATGTCATAACGCTCCACTCTAGACTAGGGGATATCGGAAGGAAAGTCCCATGCTGGTCAGAACCAGCCACGGCTAAGGAGAGGATAGGGAGGGAATTCTCACCTCGCGGTCGTCATCGTCTTTGCCATCGTTCGTGGTGTCATTGTCGTCGTCGAGGGAAGAGAAGAAGTGTCCCCAAATACGATTGCCAGAGCTCGCCTCTCGTGTCAGGGAGTAAAATACTCCCTTACACATACTATAGCTGATGTTTGCGAGATGGACTTTTCCTCTTTCCTCGCCTTTTACGATTAGCAGTCATGCTCTGGGCAAAATTCTACCCCGGATCTAAACGGGTCAGAGATGGAAATTTTGACCCGACCAATCACAACCAACCAACCAACCAACCAACCAATCAATCAATCAATCAATCACAAAGAGTCCTCGATCACCAACAAAATCAAAATGAGGGTTCAATAGACCATTTGAAATTGTTAAAACACTTATAGATAGTTATAAATAGAGGGAAAGAGAATGGTGACAAAAAACACTACTTATGTAATTATAAAACTATAATTATTATAATTCAGGTCGCACCCATTTAGAGTGGATAATTTGGAACGAATTCATAATGAGTGTGTGCTTAGTTTTTCGATAGAAATTGAAGCCATAGATTTTATGTTGAATGGCGCTTATAACCTACGGTTTTTCTACCCCGTGACCCAGACCCGTTTTTCGAGCTGGCCCGTTCAGCACATCACACACAGGTACAAACATGTACTTTTTTTATTTTTGCCAGCTTCCTCGCCGTATAGTTAGTATGCACTTGCACGTACACACACAATACACACACATCGTGTAGTAGACTTGCAGTCAAGTCTGCTTGCGTTTCACGAGGGAGTTTGCCAGGGCACTCCTTCAAAACTAACAGTTCTGTTCTGCAATAGATAGATAGATAGATAGATAAGGGTCTTTATTGTAAGGCGGGATTAAGGCTAGTGAAGCCTTATCTTCCATCCAACCTAATACTAATAATAATAATAATAATAATACATTTGATAATGAAGAGAACATTACATGATTATATAAAATATTGAAATAATAAATTAAATACATTATGGTAGCATTATTGCAAAGTTAAAATTTTCTAGGTGTATATTAATGTTATGCAAATTATGAATTTTGAATCGATTTATGCAAATCTGCAATAGTTTAAGAAACATTCATTCATCCATTCACACAAAAGTACAAAATTAATATAGCTTTAGACATTGTGTGCAGAAATACAGGTGAGCAGGAGCAGGTTGTGGTATGCATTACTCAATCATTAATTTAACAAAGGCTGTAGCGACTGATGTTTATAGCTGTTAATTAATTATAATTACTCAAGTAATGTTGATGTACTTTATGCTTGAAAGTGTCGTAACTAATTACACGTTGCTCGAGAGAAAACGTATTTAGGTTATGAAGTCGGTTTCAAGTTAGGATGTTTGAGACTAAACACTGCTAAATGTGCGAGCAAATAGTCGAAAGTGTCGGTGAAAGGTTAAACAGTTAGACCAGGTTTAAAGAGAATAAATATATACATACATTAGTACTTTTCTTGGATGGGGGAACATGCCAACGAGTCGTTTACGTCCCGACATCTGCATGGTGATGCAGTTAATGTCTATAGTGAGGTGGCTAACATCAGTAATTTAATGCAATAATCTTAGCAAGATGACGATAACATCGATTCAAATAACGTGTGGCTCGTTGGTCTTGTTGTTAGCGTATCTGCTTCCAATGCAGAAGGTCCAGGGTTCGATTCCCGCTAAAGTCAGAAGTTTTTTAACTTCTGATTTGGACTTAAGTCCATCAGTTCTTGTCTTAGGAGTTTGTAAACGGTGACTTTGGAGCCGTCCTAGCAACGAAGCACATAATAAATTTCAGAGTTGTTCTGAATCGGCCTTGTTGATTCTGGCGTTGATTCGCGGGTGTTCGCACTGTCCATACCACTGATTGCTATATTTCCTATTAAAAATATCGATCTTTGGTTGGTTATCGCTCACTCTTCGATTGCGTCGGGGCCTGCAGGGTTGGCTTGGTCGCTTTGATTTAAAGTCCCCCACTGAAAATCAGTTATATAACTGAGTGGGTAGACTCTAAATAAAATGTATTTATTTTATTTAACATTCTTAAATCTATAGTTCGATTAATATGTTGTTGTTGTGAACGTATGCTCGCTGTAGGGTGTGTGACCATCTTCAGGTGACTAACTGACCTTCGTCAGGATTGCCGATCTCAACGGGATTTAAACCCGAACCTCTGATCGCTTGAGCCGACACTGTCGATGTCTGAAAATGTTGTCACAGATGAAATGTAATAAAATAAGCTAGGCAGGTCAAGCGATACAAACTGCAATTAATGCCGTGGAGCAGAACTTGCAAGAACAGCTTACCAAAAAGGGGTTCTACATCTTTGGTTCTACTACAGGAGACCTGTAGCACATTGAATGATCTGTCTTTTGAGTTTTAGAGATTCACTCAGTATAAAGACACTTTTAAATCTGCTCTCAGCACACGTGTTTCTACAATACGAAGTTATTTTTCCAAGATTGATAGTTTTGCTAATAATTGTTATAATATTACAATTTGTTGTTGTTATCTTTTTTGATATATTTATTGTTATAAGGTTGGCAGTCACCAAGTGTGTTTGGAGCTCTGCTCTTTTCTGCCATCCTCGTGACACATTTAATAAATGAATGTGTTTCCGAACAAATAATAAATAATAAAGAAATGTACATTATATTCGACAAGAGTTGGCTAACTTCTGATGTGCAATGGTCGAGACGGCGACCTTGGTTCTTGAAGGTCGAGCCATCTCTTCCATCAGAGCATAAAGCATGAGATCCGCATCCTCTCTTGTGCGAAACAGGTGGCGAGGACTATCTGGCAACGTTGTCTATCGAGACGATTATATCATTGTAGTCTAATCAATTCAGTAATACAAGAACAAAACTCTCAATTTTCAAGAGCAAGGGCGCTCGCGGGAGGGGGAAGAACCGCCCCCCCCCCCCCCCCCCCCGGACAAAGCACATTAAATAAACATTTCAGTATTTATATCAATCAGTTGAAACTAAACTTAAAAAAATGAGAAGTAAGTAAAATATTTTGAAGATTTCATTCGAGCCTGGCTTGAGGAGGCCGCAAGCCCAAGCCGACCCGGTCCCACGGCATGTTGCGCGATGATCCTACCCTTTTTATACCTGCGGCTCGTCGAGCAACACGCCGTGGGACCCCGGCTTTAGGGGGCCCCCGTAGAAATTTTGCGGGCGGGCCCATGAAACAAAGTTCCGCCACTGTATACCTCCCAATATCATTACTCGCGGGTAGGGGAGGCAATAACCCAGGAACGAAGGTTCGATTCGCCATAACACAACACCAATTAACTTTTCACGTAATTGTTATTTTCCTGACGTATAATAATAACAGTCATTGCAGTTGATAATATGCGAGAGACGCTACAAAACCTGTCATCACTACTTGTAATTATTTTACTGGACTGCCAAGAAGATGTTATTACAATTGTTAATTGCTGCTAGTGAGACCACGGAAATAATAAGATCTGCCGTTTCTATGATACTACTCTCATGTGTTATTACCCTTTCTGCACGACTATGATGGATTGGTGTACACAGGCTTTGCACCAACTATTTGAAAGTCCCGTTTCCATTTGAGTATTGCAAAACAAACAAAAAGTGAACAAACAAACGAAACTATAGGTGATAATAACAGTGAAATTACTACTTAGTTTTACTTGACAAGAAAAAATACACGGAAACATTTAACGTTGTTCGTTATTTGACGGTGACGTGGGGGAAACTTTGAACAAAACTTATATCATTGGTCAAAGAATTGAATCTGGTAGTTCCCACTGCAAGGTATTGTTGCATCGTTGTCGAAAAAGAAAATATTTTAACTCAAAATGGTAGAGGAAGCTTTACTTTTGCGACAAATTTTCAAATGGTTAGCGATCATAGCTAAACGGAACGATTCAAATTCGATTTTGATTCAATGTCGATATGCATGATTCAACTTCGATCACTGACATAAAAAGTGTGACGAATTATCAATTTTATTATGATAAACATACCTTAGTCATTTTATCAATTAAATAGTAAGTGTGTAAGAATACTGATAAATATCAAATTACATACGATCATTATTTCTGCAAGGGATTAAAATTAATGTGTGATTTTTCGGTGTTGCTACAAAAAAAATTAGAATAACGTTAAAATGCCGATTTATCGATAAAAGATCGATTAAGTAAGACTCAATATCGATCGGGAATAACTAATCGTTGGAGATTCCAATCGTTTTCTCTGAAGAAGGGACGTGTAAGGTTGTATTTTGAATCCTAGCTAGCACTAGCAAGAGTTAGTAACGCATTAGATAACGTACAGAATGTGTTAGTTTCCCAACGACAGACAGTGTTTACAATGAAAATAGATCACGTCAATTTAACCTTAACAGAGGCAAACTTCCAAAACATTCCACTGTATACAAACATTTCAAGAAACTCGACCAAAATGTCAATCAGGATTGAAAAACTGAAAGTTGGAACGCGGAAGTTCGTTTATAGCTTGAAATATTATAAGAAAGAGAAGGATGGTTGTTTGGCTATGTTTTCTTTACAAGACGTATTTGTTTGCTACTTTGGAATGGTAGAAATAAAAATGAAATGAGAGAAAACAATTACAGGCAAATATAAAACAGCGAAAAACTAAATATAATTACAAATATGAATCATTGAGAAAAATATAGCGCAAAGCAGATCCGTGAAAAACTAAAAATTGCATGAAGAAGTGCATTACTATGTTTTGATACAGGGATATTTTTTAATTAGGATTTACTTATTTATTATTAGTAAGCCTAATGCCATGATCCTAAACAATTTGAATTGTAAGATCTAACAGTAAATTAGTGGGGTTGGATTCTATCTGCTCAAGTTTCATGACATCTAGAGACCTTTCAATGACTGATGACTCAGAAGTACGGTTAGGTTGATCATGAATAAAAACTGTCGCAAAACATTGATTGCAGTTACAGGTGTGCTGATGGCCTTGTGTCTGACTCTATGCCCCCATTCCAGATGATCAGTAAACAAAAATATGCAATGCACGATTGCTGTACTTAGTAATCGCACATCATTTCTTTATGTACAACTATAATGATTGCCCATTAAACAGAATCATGTAAATTATTTCTCAGAATTAGCAATATATTAACATAATAATTTCCAAGCAAGGATTGGGAGTACCCAAAATAGGGAACAAGTATACTTATTAAAAAATTGGCAGCCTTGCATTGAAGTCTCTTGGTGAAGGCTCTTTTAAAGAAGCTTACCATCCCTGCATGGACACACGTATCATAAAATTGAACTCATTTTACAGAATAATTTAGTGAAATAGTTATAAAATGGAATCGTTCCGAGAGTAGGCCTATTATTGCAAACTTTTTAAGAAAATATATTAATTCTCACATGATTACTGTAATTTGAGATAAACACGCATTATTCACCGCCTCACGGCTGAGTGGTAGACATGAGCTGTCACGTTAGACTTGTGAAAACATTCACCTCTTTATACTTGTCTCTATCCTCACCAGTCACCATAATAAGTGTAATATTAACTGTGTGTCATCACATATCATTATTGCCAAATTAGTATGTTTGCTAAACCTTTGCATAAATTAATTACTTCAAATTATAGTTTGCAAAAGATGAAACACATAATAAATTCATAGCTACTAAAAAGTTAATAAATATCAACATGCAAATGTGACTCATATTGCGTGCAGAAAGTTTTCTAAACAAACGTATAGCCTATAATGTAGGATTACTAAAGAGATAGGATTTTTTAAATTTAAGAGATTAAACCAAAATAACACCGCCAATTAATGAAAACACCAAAGCTACTCGCTAGCTATTCGCGAAATATAATCATCTTTTGGCAGTTGTGTACTTTTGCTTGCACAATAACATGATTTCCAATATTCATCAATTTCAACTAAAAACTTAAACGTTTTTAATGAAATACAAGCTTCATAAAAACAACTTATTATTGTGAAATGATTCGTTCTTATCATATTGTGCAATGGTTGGTGTTTCCCATTTTTTAACCAATGTCAGCAGGCTATCTGTACGAAACAACGAAACATTTGTGATGATCTCTATGCGTATATTGGAATTCCCCATTCATGTATTAGAATTGTTGATTATATCACCTTTTTGCAATGCAAAGAATGCGAAAAAAAAAATAAAAAAAACACAACAAAAAAAATTTAGAAATTTTGTAGTTGAGCTAGAATCATTGTCGCAACCTGAACGAAAAGAACTTTTAGATAATAGATATTGCATGCTTGTTACATTGAGATCGATATGGAATGTGTAGACATAATATGTTCAAAGATAACAAGATGTAACACAACGTAGCGTTACGTAATTAATTACCGGTAATTTACAAATGGGTAAATTGCGAGGAAATTATTAGATACCGAATGATAAATATTTAACAAACATGTTTTAGTCGTACTTTTCACAAGTGAAAATTAATATACAAACTAAAATACACAACAGGGTAAATACTACTATTTCACTAAAAGTCACTTTAAAATCAATTTGCTTTTTATGTTATTAGATTTAAAAACTGTGATTCATGCAATGATTTATGGTTCTTTTGTTGAGTTGATTGCTCTATGACAGATGAGTTGAGTGATATGACGATAAAGGACGAAATACAAAATTACAAACCTTCATTCGAACACGCATACCCTGAAGGCAAACTTCAAACTTTAACAAAATCCGAATCTATTCGGGCAAACCACTGTAATTTATAGGCAATATTAAAATTTAACAACCAACAATTTATTGTAAATTACTTGAAATTACGTAATATGTCGTGATTTAGCCAATTTGAAAATTACGACAAATCGGTAATTTACTCCTGTTAATTTACTGATGTGCGTCCAATATTATTATTTACGGAGGTATTATCCCACCTCCTTATGTATGGAGGTAGATTGTATGCCAAGGTCATAAGATAGGCCTAGGTCTTCTCTCCAGTTCTTGTTCTTGCAATCCTCTATTCCCAACATTTTCCCTATAGTCTTTCTTCATCCATCTCTATCCCCCCTTCCCACCTCAGTCTGGGTCTCCTTCGTCTTCTCTTCTTATCCCCTGCATCCTGTCCAAACTGTATCCTCGGAATCCTGTCCTCCTGAATCCTCATCACGTGTCCGAACCACCGCAGCCTCTCTCTTCCCACTCACAGCTCAAACTCTATATTCCCAGTTCCTTTCTGATATAAATAAATATCTAAACAAAGATTAGGTTCCAAACTGCACTTATTATTGCGTACTAGATAAGAAACATGAATTAATAAATATAACTAAATTCGAAATATATTTTTTCGTGAAATCAAAGATTAGAAATCAACACTGGTACATTTTTTTCTTTCTTATCATATAATTCGTCCGTAGGGCTATAAGGCTTTTCGCTCGGCAAAGATACAACCGATGTATATGAAACTTTGCAAAGTTGTAAATAATGCACACATGGACAGCCCTGCGGTCATATATTTTCAAAATATTGTCTCGATCAGCCAGGAAAAAGTCACGAATATGGTCAATTTTGGAGTTTTCAACAAAATCAAAATTCGTGAAAACTAATTTATTTTTTTATAAATTATATTTAAACAAAATTTCGAAATGTGTAACTGCAGAGCCCTATATTTCTACATTCGTGACAATGTTCAAAATTTCAAACACCTGTGGTGTCAGTCGGCCGAGCGAACAGCAATTTGCCGAAAACGCTTGTCCTATACTCTCTAAAATACTAAGATCCTCGTATGAGACGATGTATGTGTTTTCAAAAGTAAGTGTTATAAAACCTGGAGATGGTTCTTGTGTTGTGTTAAACTCCCTGGTGGCTTGTTATTCGTGGCACGCGCCTCCTACACTGAGCCAGCTCAAGCATTGACCTCGCCGCCCCAGTAGGCTGGCTGGCTCACTCAGATTATAGGATACTGACTTCAGATGCTAATGCAGCCTCATCTGAATACGTTCAGTTGAAAGTGAAGAGTTCCTGTTCATAAGGCTCGCCGGATGTGTGCTACACTTTGCTACAAGTCTCGCTCAGTGTGTGCTATACTGTGCTAGCTTGCCTCACCAGATGTCTGCCACACTTTGCTAGCTGTCTCGCTCAGTGTGTGCTATACTGTGCTATAGTTTCAATAGATGTGTGCCACCCTTTTCTAGCTTGCCTTGCAGGCTGTGTGCCAAACTTTGCTACAGTTGCTCCGAAGCAAGTAAGCAGATGCGCGCGGTTTCGGCGGGCCAATGAGCGATCAGTATTTTAAATCGGGGACCGCTGATTGGCTGCAATCCACCCGCCGGTGACGTCAGCATCTGCTTACTTGCTTCGGCTCAACAGTAGATAGTCTTACAGATTGTGTACATGACTCGTATCAGAGCACATTTTTTATAAAGCATCTCTTAATTTTTAATAGCTGACTGTATAAACATGCTTTAAAAAGATGATGTCATCGGAGTTAATACCACCAAGCTTGTGCAGAATATATTTATTTAAAACGTGCAGACGTTACCTAGACCCATGTGCATATCCTTTTATAACAGCCTTCTGGTTAAATTCTTTGGATTTGACAATCAATGTATATTACGTTGAAATTTGAACGTTGTACTCGTCTCGATTAGCCAAAGTGCATAAATATGAGTCCAATCCAATCAATCCAATCAATCCAATATCCAATCAATTGTGCATCCACTATTACTCCGTTAGAGAGAAATTACTCAGTACGGCGACCCAAAAAATATGAGTGAATGTTAATGCTATTTAATGAAAATTAAATACTTTCTTCGCTTTCTTTGGAAATTTGATCTTGATTTCGTGCACGTACTGCACAGATGACCAGAATTGAGTCGAATCAGATTCCCGCCATAATAAAGCAAATGAGAGATGCACGAACTGTATTACTCGTCCGACTACGCCTTGGACCGAGTGAGAGCATGAGTAGATCAGCTGTGATGTGACGTAGCTGGTGGGTGGGAGAACTTTAAACTTGTTCGATAGTCCGAGGCCTGTTCAAGATTTCTCATTAATATGTTTGTAATAATAATTTTTTGGTAAGCCTGCTCAGGGTGCAATTCATGCCCCTCTTCAGATGTCTATAACTAGGTATGTTGCGGATAGGGCAATTGTGAAGGGATGTCCGAGGGTTAAAAGAGGACTCAATCCCTTGCATTCGCATTAACGACTGAGGAAAACCTCGGAAAAACCTTCAGTCATGATTGCCGGTCTCGACGGGATTTGAGTCCGGGACCTCCCGAATCAGAAACTGTCGTTGAAGGAAACCTAAGAAAAACCATCAGTTCGGCATTGCCGGAAGCGGGATTAAACCGTGACCTCCACTGACGGTGTTGCACTCTAATAGGCCACTATAATAACGTTATTTTATAATCGCGTTGATGGATGAGAAAAATTGAGTTTTCTCCATGCATATTCCATGTTTTAAAAAATCGAAAAAGCGTAATTTTCATGAGAAATGTGTATTCGATTGTTCAACACAACATATCAATTCTGGAAAGATATTTCTCTTGATTTTTTTTCTGTTCTCGTTCAAGTCTCTTGAAAATGTTATCAACATCGGAGTAGCCGTTTATATAGTGAACAAACATTCCGAATCATACGATGAATATTATAGACTAGGAAGAAATATTTATTCGATTGGCATGGCAGTTTTCTATGTTTAATGATTTCGCAGGTTTCCTGAAAACTTATCAAAAGTCAGATTAGCCGTTTATCCAAGATAAAGATACAAATATTTAAAAAACTAAAAAGCGATCCAAATTGGAAGTTTTTACTGCTCACAAGTCACAACTCTCATCCAAATAGGGCAGGAATGAACTTGCTCTTGCTGTGCACACTTGACAAGTATTGGAATGAAAAGTTTAATAATACGATTCATCCACAATACACATATCTTTAACTCGACTGTACTTGGGCGAGGATGCAGATTGTCGGACTGCATAAAGCGCAAGCTGGGCTGAATTTGATAAGGAGGATGCAACAATAGACTGTGAACAGAGATTGCATTCTATACTGAGAAGCACGCACTTATCAATATATCAATATATATATCAATATGTATATATAATATAATATAATATAATACATAATGAAAAATATATAATAATATAATATATATATATCAATATGTATAAAATATAATCTACATCGAGATACTAGAAAGGATGGAAAAAGCCAGAAGCAAAAGGATTCTAAACGGCACTCAATTTAGAGAGGGTAATGTATGTGTGTCATGCAAAGTTTTCATAGAAATAATAAAAATATACGATTTTCTATATAAGAAGAACGTGAAATCGCCTTGGCAGAATTTTCAAAATAAATTGTTATTTATACCTACAACATTATATAAAAATTACATTTAAATACGAAAGATGTTTTAAATTAGTATTTTACTCTCGAAACAAAATCCAAAACATTTTTTGTTTAATTTAGGCTTACACATTAGTTGATTGGTTGATTGATTGATTATTGGTCTCCGTCTCATATTAATGCACTTTGGCTATTCGAGACGATGAGTGGTGATAGATGAGGATGAAGTATGAACAGAAGGGCTCCTCCGATACCGGCACGTAGCCTCCTCCTTTCGAAAAGTACCAAGGGGACCAACCCGAATGGACGGTGTAACCTTGACAGTCATAGGTTTCTCTACTAACCCTGACTGCCGAGCAAACGTCGAGGAGAACGAAGCCGTTACACTAGCTCTCGAACCCTCCATCTGTTCTAATCAGCGGTATACGTGAGTTTCAGGGCAGAGTGGTCACCCACATATTAAAATTAGTGAATATTGCGTCTAATAATTTGGCAAATTATTTTGAGACATTACGTGCAATGGTGACACTGATAAATGAGAATGAAAATGCCACATGACTGAAACCGATAAAACTCCCCGCATAGCAGGCGCACATAATGATGTAACATGTTTTCTAGCCCAGATATGAAGCAGATAACCAACGATACAATCTTAAATTACCTAATTTGTCGCACTTCTCGAAAATCTCCGAGAACTTGAGAAAATGACACAATGTGAACGTGTTTTGTTTTCCAGTGTTCACAGCAAGGATGCAATTATTTCTACATCGTTGTACAATGCACCTCGTGTTGACAATGCGTTTGTGTGTTGTTCTCATAGAACGTGTGAAACAGCTCGGGGCGCTGTTGCTACAAGCGGGCGCATCAAGAACTAGCTCAAGGTGTCCGGAGATTCATTTGTTTATTTTATTACCAACATACTTTACATGGCCTACACAACACATATAAAATACCCTGTCAGCGTGTATGCCAGTTTACGGTTTACCAATATGACTCTTAACCAACCACTCTTATGACCTTTTTAGTAGTTTGTTTGTTAATTATTTGATTCTTTAAATTTATTTTTAAGTAGGGTATCCGTTTTGGATATTAAGTCATATTCTTTTATTTAAACTTTTGTTATTCATTTTTTTGTATTTTGTATTGTACTTATTTTACTTCCTTTACTTTACTCTACTTGTTTACGTATTTGTATAATCAAACGTGTTTGTATTGTTTAATTAGTGATGAAAGTGTCTTTTTAATTGTTTAAGTTTGGTTATCTGTCACTTGTTGGTGGATATACCTGTTGTAAGGGGCGTTTATACGCAAACGCAAAAGCATTATTGATTATTTAAATGCATTAAAATCGAAGGCAATATTACAAAGGATCGATTTAAATTTTCCCCTATTAACCAAATTCAAGACACCTACAACAAATTATTAACCATTAATCCAGAAATTGACATCAACCACATGAAACTTCAATTATTTAAAGCAGCTGTTTATGCCAGTTTACCAACATGACTCATCACTCTTGTCACCTAATCAACTTTTCACCAGTTTTGTATTTTATAACCTCATTTTTTCTTCATTCATCTTGGGCTTTTAGCCGTTTTTTTATATATATTCTTTTGTTACTCAATTTTTTCTTGTTTATACTTGTAAAATCTTAATTTTATAGTACTTAATTTTTATAGTGTTCATATTGATTGGTATAGGTAACGTATTTGTATTATTTTGAATTGTATATTTTTTAATTGTTTAGTTTTAGCTATACCTAACACTTGTGGGTTTAATACCTGTTGTTAGAGATAATAAATAAAAATATAAAAATATAAATGTTTAAAACGAGAAACAAAATCGAACCATCATGGAATTAATTATAACTCATAGTCATCGTCACTCACTTAGTTCTATGGTTCCTTTCCTTCAAATACAGTACATTCAGGTTGAAACGCAAAACTCAAATATCAGATTCTCTACATTATACTTCAAATTGAAGTCGCCTAGAACATAATACAAAATAATAATTCTGCAACATTTAATTATAATCTTTCTTCTTCCTATGTTACGTTGTGCCTCTTCAGCACCGTGAAAAAAGGTTTTTCCCAGTGCAATACAGAAAGTAAAATTGTTTAATGATACATCTTTACTGTGTGTATTTAAACAGTAGTTATGCTATATTATCATTGTCTCAGCATGCCATCATGTTGTTAAACAACGTCATTCACGACACCAACTTCTAGATAATATATAATGCAATTAATTAATTAATTATCATTAACTCGAATGGAAAAACATAATTTAATTATTTGCTGGTTTGTTTCTTTTACATTGTCACGTATCCAAAAATCTTAATTGTGTTTACAGAGCAATTAATGTAATTTATAATATATTGTAGTAAATTACAATGACTTGGAATTTGAATATGGTGAACTGCGATGTATTAGATATGGTGATGAATTGTGGATAATAAGGTATTTCATATTGAGGGAAATTGTGATGTTCATTGTGTTATTGTATGAAAAAGCAAATGCTAAAATAAAATTAAAACTACTGACACTATATAAAACTAACAATACCTGCGTTGAATAATATTTAGCAGGCTATGTATCTGGGAATAGTAATCATGGCGTGATAATAGTTGGGAGGGTATGTGCAAGAGAATGTTTATACATTTTATGAACACTTACTTGGAAAACGAACACAACTTCAGGTGTATTCCAGTGCTTATCAATTGACAGCTATGAGATTATCGTCTCAATTTACATGATAACATCTTTGTCAAAATTTGAAACATAAAATTAAAATCCCATCAAATATAATGAACTTAGATATCAAGAGTGCAGCTTTCCATTACAATATTCCATTGAAGACGGCTAAACATCAATAAACTGTAGATCAAACACTTAGCTAAGCTTGATACAGAAAGAGAAAATAGGTTCCCGACAACTATCACTCTAACCCCACAGAACTCTGTCAGAGATGAAGATTGCGACCATAAAGTAGCCATGCACTTTCATCTGTCAGGGGATAAAAATAACAAGACCATTTGAGGCAGTAATTAATATGCAAACTGCTTTTCCATTGCCAACAGTTGCAACAATTACAGTTATTTTATACGTGTGTGGAAATAAGACTGTTGGATGAGCTCTTGCGAACTCAGGCTTTAATGTGGTGCTAGGGTTTATTCTGCAACACTATTAGTAATTTCACACAAACGTTAATAAAGAACAAAATATATGATATCCAGTACGCGTATTCCTAAATTAATTCAATGATTTTGAATTAAAAATTATTGAAATCGCAGAAATTTACTCCATTTTGATCCAACTTTGGGAATTTTTTTCAAGTGTAGGCCTACAGATTTTTTTATCGAAAATTTAGCATGCTGGATATCAACGTTTAAATCAATGTGAACGCGCAGGTTAATTTGGTTTCATTGGATGAGCGAAGCGAAGACTTCAATTTCACTGACCCCCAAAAAATTTAGCTCGGGTGTTTTTTTTTTTTTTTTTTTTTTCTGTCTGTTTGTTAACTCTCTACCAGGCAAACGGCATATCCGATCTTGATGAAAATTTGAGGGGACCTTCGAAATCTCTGAACTTAGAGGTGTATTGTTTTTGGGTACAATCGAAGAAATATTTCTCATGAATATCGTACTTTAACGATTTTTTTCGATTTTTAGTGCGATATTTTCGTGACATTTGGGCCGATTCTGACCAAACGGGTGGGGCTAAAACGTTCATATTATACATGGACATTAAGGTTATGGTGATGTAGTACCTTTTGAAAGAAAAAGTTGAAAAAGTTAGCCGGAATTCATAGAAATAAAGCTATTAATATAAGTTTTTTTGATTTTTATGCGATATTTTCGTGCCATTTGGGCCAATTCTGACCAAACGGGTGGGGCTTCAACGTTCATATTATACATAGACATTAAGGTTATGGTGATAAAGTACCTTTTGAAAGAAAAAGTTGACAAAGTTACCCAGAATCCATAGAAATAAAGCTTTTAATATAAGTTTTTAACGGTAAATAATAACAAATTGACAAGTAACAATAGAAACTTGACAACAATCACCTACAATGCGTGGGCAGCAAAACAAAGCAACAAAGCACTCGCAAAAGTAAAGATATCCCACGCAGTCTAAAAACTTTATAAAAAGCTCATCCATCAACGCGGCGGGACTTTAGCGTTTTCCTAGTAGTTAGATAATATACGGTTTGGTGAGAATTTCCAGAGTTGATCCAGGGGGCGCTGAATAACGCCGAATGGAACAACGCCGAATCCATGTTGTTGATTTCCCATTTTTTCATGTTTTGGACTTATGTCTCGTAATGGATCTTTAAGACTTATTTTTTTAAACAAAGTGCGGATATGAATATAAAAGTACTTTATTAACATCCATGCAAAATTTGGTAATGATATTACCAACCGTTCAGCAGAAATCATCAACATGCACCTGAGCAAGCGCATTTGAGTTGGGCCAAGCTCAGCGTCCCCTCTTATTACACCATAAAGAATTCAAATGTTTGAAAAGTGTTAAGGAATACATTAAAATGCCTACAGGGGGTATACTCGTCTTCAGGAAGTCGACAAATTTTAAAGAAATAGTTAATTGTTTAAGAAAAATACAACATCGTCAGCAACATTATGATATAAATTGTAAATATAATTATAATTGATCTAAATTGACAAAGTAGTTTTGAATGTAATTTAACATGGGATTGTTGGGAACAGAACATTTACTTTGAGGTGTAATATTATATATTTATGAATTAATTTACAAAATTTTAGTTTTGAAAATTTTTTCTACAGGTTATAATATCCAAAGCAGGGATTAGAATAGGGGCAAAGGGTAAAGCAGCATTCTTGATCTTAAGCTGGTGTACCGAAGATAATGACAGTAATGATCTTTCAATATTCCGATACTCAAATTTGTGTCCCACTTTCTTTTTCTACGTTATTATAAAGAAGTTTCATATTTTCTATTGAAAGTTTTGATTTGAGGAAGAGAGACCCCCTACTTAGCGCTATTATAACACTCCACGACCCAGCACTTATGAGATGCAGTATGCTGGGGTGACGACCTCAACGCATCACGCATGACTCACGGATATAACACGTTTCATTACGTACGATCGTTTCTAACAGTTTAATAACATTTATTAAGTTTCTATTGTCGAAATCTATTCAACACGTTTTCCAAGACTTCATTTGAGAAAATTACTAGAATATGACATAGAAATTTACAGAGTAAAATGTGAAGTTCTCACTTGCCAAGCGCAGGACTCACTTTTGCGGCATGTTTCCATTTTCTAGGTCAATATTCTAAAACGTTGCACTTTTAATGAAAAAAGATTCTAATTTTAAGAAAGTAGGCCTCATATATTATTTCGATTTCAAAGTTTTCGGGTAAGGTAACAAAGTTCCAAAACGACAACTTATAACTATAAAGTCACAATTTCCTGATAGATCTACTAAGCAATTTAAAAAATTGCGTTTATAGAGTGCCTCAAAGTTCAATAGGTTAAACCTTTACTATCTGAATAACGATAGCTATAAATAATGTATAATGACTAACACAAAAATACCATCAATTTTAATTCAATTATATCACAATCTACTGATAATATGTACGAACTTCTGGTAACAACTTAAAACAAACTTATACTAGAAACTTTCCTTATAGCTAAATAAGCATTTAAAGGTCAATTGATAATATCAAATGACATCAAAAAATAGCAACTAATATTTCAAACGATCAATTGATTAACAAAATATGACATTTCAAATTATATCTCTTGATCTGGAAATGTTACCAATTGGCCATTTTACATAAATGGACAGTTTGCCAATTGATCATTGACCAAATTATTTAACAATTCATTACATTTAACATCAACTCATCTCAATTGGTAACATTTCCAAATCATGTGGTATCAATTGTTAATCAAATGCTTAAATTCTAATATAAGTTGATATCAAATGAAAATCGGCATTCAATTGAATTTTTGCTAGGGTTACGTTAACAAAATCAATTCCTGAATGAGGAGACACCCAGCTTAAAAGGGATGGGGTTAAGTCCAAATTTCACACCGAAACATTTAACTTCCGGTGATTTGGTTCATTTGGATTAAGGGTGCGTCAACCGTTAAGTCATAATGCGCCAGCACTCTAGCCTAGGGGATACAGGGAGGAAAGTCCATGTTGGTTAGAACCAGTCACGGGTATAGGGAGAAAAGGGGGGTGTTCTCACGTCGCAGTCGTCATTGTCTATGTCATCGTTCGTGTTGTCATCGTCGCAAGGTAAGGTTTGCCAGTTCTCGCATCTAGTTCAGGGATCTCCCCTAATTGTTGGCTGATTTACGAGCCTTTTACGACTAACAGAGTCATGCTCTTGGCCAAATTCTACTCTACCCCGGGCCCAGAAGGGGACTGGGGAGGGGATAATTAGTAAACCATCATAAAGTGACAGCTTCTCAATCACAAATCTTCGGTTTATTGCCCCGGAACCTCTTCCGGAAACACGCGGGAAATACCGTGTTACAAACCAGGCACTTAATAAGCGTGTAACTTATTCCCACGAGCCATAATGTCACTGAAAAAAACAGAACCGGGAACACGCAAAGACAAAAGGGAAAGTCTGCATGTGATTGACGACACTGTCTCCTAGATTCACTCGCGCTGTATCAGCACATCTCCACGGCCTTCTAGATCTCTCGCGCTGTATCAGCACTCTCCACGGCCGTGGCTGCATTGCAACAAGTTCACGACTGATTTATTTATTTATTAGCAATTATTACGCACAGCTATTTATTTCAAGGTAGTATTTGAGAAATGTAGGTCGAACGATTTGTATATGGTTAAACCATTGAATAACCTGAGAAGTGGATAAAATATAGGGTTTTGAAATGCAGACATGTAAATGGTAAAACCATTGAATAACCTAAGAAGTGGATAAAATATTGGGTTTTGAAATGAAGAATAAATAGTCACTCATGAATGTTAGCTTTATGTAAGTGTTAAAAATATTTCAACATATAAGTTTTGGACTGATTGTTGTAATTTTGTTAGCTGAACACATTTATCATAGCTTTTCAGAGACACATATTATGTTTGGCATTATCATAATCTTCTAGTTATGAAGAATTTTCAAAACTTATGTGTAGGTATTGACAAGCTTACGCCTACGCTAGTAAATGTAAGTAAAGTGATGTTTGGGTTTTCGGGCGCGTCAACCGTTAGGTCATATTGCGCCTCCTGCGATAATGTATTTTATTAGTTAATTAATAACTATATATATTTATATTTTCAAAGGGGTTAAAATGTGAGGGGTGACGTGGGGGAACGCGGGGTGGACAGGCCTGTGCTTGTCAGAACCAGCCACAAGCAAGGGGGGTATGTGAGTTGGTGCCGGGCGTAAGGGGCCGGGGTGGGAGTTTGACCGGGGTCGGGTCGGGGGAGGGCCTGTGTCTGTGGCAAAGTCAGGCCGGGCTCAGGCAAAGGGTTGGTGGTTCCCCCACGTCGTGGTCGTCTTCGTCTGTGGCATCGTCCGTGTTGTCATTGTCATCGTCGTTGGGCAGGTAGTCAAAGGGAAGGGGAAAGTTCCCCGACGACGACCGCCTGAGCTCGCCTCTACATTCGGGGTGTAATACTATCCTTCTTACTGTTGATGTTTGCGTGTTGGACTTTTACAATTAGCAGAGCCATGCTCTGGGCCAAATTCTACCCCGGGCCCAGACGGGGGCAAAGTAAAGTATATTAAAGTGTTGCTAGCCAGTAGAGGTGAGTAAGGAGTAATAGAGGCGAATCGAGGATCTTGACATTGACTATAACCTTGCACGACAAAACTACACAAATTAGCATAATAACCTCATACCTCTTATGCTTCCTGTATGAAAGATTAAGTTATTCTATTGCCAAATATGCACGTCTCAAATGATATTCCGCGTACTTGTAGAACACATTACCATCTCTGTAAACACAATGGTGTCTGATGATTGGAGCCCTATCCTATTGTATGCTAATGTGATTGATGGGTTTTGTTAGACGAGAGTTCTTCTAATTCCTGACCTCAAGCTCGTGATCAGATCACAAGGACGATTATTATTCCAGTCACTTGTCTTCCGATGTTCAGGTTTTGAAGACAGCACACACTCACTCCTGCTCTCAATAATTTTGTATGTATATATGACAATGTTCAAGGGCTTGGTCAAGTGCATATTTTAAACAAATGTTAAAAAATTTAAAAAATAAAGTTAAAAGATTGGAAAACCTAGAATTTGACCGTTATTTAAATGATGTATTAGGACAATCTGGAAACGTTTTTAAAAAATCGCACTTGTGAATGTACTGACTTATATAAGTCTACAACAACAATAACAGCGTAGAAATTTGTTTTTATATTTTGACGAACCAAAGATGTAAACGACAATGATTAATTAATTAGACTGATCACTGTTATCATTAAAGAGTCATTAGACAACAACTGATTACATACGCATCAGTAGTCACTTTCCGAAATACCTATTTATACTTCATTGTTTACAGTGGAAACGCAAAGTTATAAACATTGATTATATGTATTGAGTTCGTAAAAAAGATTCTACAAATAAAAATAAACAAGCAAGCAAATTTTTTGTACCAGAAAAGGACCAATCAAATTTCTGAGGGAATGGGACACATTTTACAGTTGGCAAATAGATATTTGCTCGGCCAGGAATCTTCTGACGTATATACAACTTTGCAAAATTGTCAATATGCATACATGGACAGCCCTAGTCGTATATTTTCAAAATGTCTCAATCAGCTACAAAAAGTTCACGAATATAATAAATTTGATTTTGGTACTTTTTAATAAAATCTAAAATCGTGAAAATCAATTTATTTATTTTGAATTTTTTTTAAACTAATTTTAGAAAAGTGTTACCGTAGAGCTCTATATTTCCACTTTCGTGACAACTGTTTGAAAAATTCAAACCCCTGTGGTGTCATGCATGCAGTCAGCCGAACGATCAGGAATGTGGTGTTAAACGTATGTCCTGTATCCTCTAAATTATTGCATGTTGTGTCTAGCTTGTTTAGGAGAACTTTTATTAAAATAGAGGTTATAAGAAAATATCCATATTTCATGTATAAACGTGTTGTGTTTTATGTTTTCTTCTTTACTTGAATCGTTACAAAGCCTTGGCAACTACGTCAATACGTTACGTCAATTATTGCAGCGGTATTTGTAGTACGAGAATAATGATCTAACGCAATTAATCTGTTTAGAAACAGTAGCATTTCTTCTCCCCGATATGGTGGAATCAACTCTTCTGACGTTTCTACACAAAGGCGCGGTTAGTGCACACACCTGTATGGTGTACTACACGCCGAGATTGCTACACTCTTGGGACAAAGTCTCTGCATGGGAAAACTGCTGGAAGCAATGCAGGTGTCATTACCAATTAAATAATGTATGTCAACATAGCAGAACCAACAATAACATTGTTTCCATAGCTTTTAAGAGACAATTGTGAGAATAGTTGCATTTACTTTGTCATTTGTTTGTGCAACAATGCCTGCATCTATGAAAGCATGGCCTCTATGTATGCTTTACATTCACGAACATCATTAATTATTATTGTTTGTCTGCAAAAACTCCTTATATTGTACGGGACTATGGCCGTGCTACCCCCGTCTGAGCCCAGTGTAGAATTTGGCCCATATTATGGCTCTGCTAATCTTAAAAGTCGAGGAAAGAGAAAAAGTCTATCTCGCAAACCTTAGGTGTAGTAGGGGAGCATTTTACTCCCCAAACTAGAAGCGAACTCTGGCATTCGTCGTCGAAAAGGTCGTCAAGGGACGGGGAAGATGTCACCGACGACGACGACGACGTCCATGAAAACACGAACGATGACAAAGACGATGACGCAGCCCTTTACCCCCTTACCCGTGGCTGGTTCTGACCATCATGGGCTCCTCCTCCCCATAACCCCTTTAGCCAAGAGTGGCGCATTATGACCTAACGGTTGACGCGCCCTTAATCTAAATGAAATAACTAAAAAATGGCCGTGCTAATAGAAGGCTAGGGCCTATGCCTGATAGAAAAATGTGCATACATAATAAATAGTAACTCAAATATTTTAAGTTTCGTGGAGAAACCGTTTGGCCTTATTTCATTACATCACTCGACCATGAAAAGCCTTCACCGACCTTCACATATTATTTGAAAATAAAGTAAAAACATTATGATCGTCCACAAAAGCATTCGTCAACATAGAAATATATTTATCTATTGTCTTCCAAATATTCTGATCATACAACGTGAATATAAAAATACATTGCATGGTGTAATTAATTGACAATAAATATTAATATTGCGTAAAAAACATGTGTTAGTATATTCTTATACAGAAAATGGTTTTCAGTTGTGCGACACTTCTTTCCTGGAGGCGCGACATGCTTGCTTACAGATAGCACTAATAAACAACAAACAGAGTGTATATCGTCATGTACGAAAGTCTGGCCAGTGGCCAAACGATGTGCAACCTGTTTAGTATTCATTTCTTAACACTTGCATTTGAAAACCGGGTGGTATTTATACCGCAGACTCCTGACAGCAGGTTTGTCTAGTGACGCCATAATAAGCTGAATACCTAAGTATTTATTTATACCGCAGAGGTGATCAACCGCACCAAAAAATGCCAAATCTGGGAGAAAAATAAAATAAACTTTTAAAATAGATGTCATAAAGCTACACTATCAAGCACAGGAGGAATAATCCAGAGTTTGGTTCCTTAATTGTGCAAAGGAGAATGTGAGCGAAGCTTCTCAATGCCTGCAAAACTGTAGAAAATTTCTATGTTACATCATTTATCAATGTCGTTGTACACACTTGCAGGTCGTGAAACCTTTCAAATTTGAATTTAAACTTGAAACGTCGGCCAATGAAAGCTTCGAATCAGCATCCGGCTCCCAGGAGAAATAAGTGCTCAATATTTGAATACGGCAGCTGTGATTGGTTGCTGTTTACTGGTAATTACCGCTCGGATTGAGTCACTGAATCTCGTTGACATTTCGCTACTTGCGGGGGCGGTGGATAATATGGTTCCAATGACGCTCACACCAGCCTTGTGGTTTTACAGCTTACAGGTGCGGCCATAGACAGGTAGACAGGCAGACAGGTAGGCATACAGGTAGGCACTAGGCAGACAGACAGACAGACAGACAGACAGACAAACAGAGAGACAGACAGACGGACAGACAGCAGACAGAGAGACAGACTGACAGACAGACAGGCAGACAGGTACAGATAGACAGACAGACAGGTAAGCACTAGGCAGACAGACAGACAGACAGGAGACAGGCAGACAGACAGACACACAGACAGAGAGACAGACTAACAGGCAGATAGACAGACAGAGAGAGACAGGTAGACGTAGACATGTGCAGACCCAAAGCAAAAGCCTTCCACTGTATACACTAAGTCTACGGGGGAGAATACAATGCACAAGGTCCTGGGTTCAGTCACCGATCCAGGCTGGTATTGCGTATCCATATGGTATTTATGCGACCTATTGCAACGAGATACGTAATTAACGAATGACAAATGAATCCACCCTATACTGAAAGTCAGTTCTTGAAGGCTGTATCCTAGTGGGTAGATGGTCATGGTCGTCTCTTTCAAATCAGTAGTAGTCCCAATCAATTTATTCTTGTGTGCCATGCCCAATCATGTCCGCTAATCTTACGACGTTCGTACCATGTCTTGAAATCAAACCGTCACGAATACCTAGTGAACAACAACAATGACACTGCCCACGTCTTGATACCGTTAGGAGTATCACACTGCCAACTAGATGCCTCCGGGCACTCCTATCGTTAAACATTCCACAGGTGGCTGTAATGATCAAACCCAACAAATTATATGGTGGACTTGTTAGAAGCGAAGCATAAAAGAGACTTTTCCTTAAACAATTACGAAATTATTTCAGGAATGTGTTGAATGTTTTAATACGGCGGGCAACATAGATTATTAGACATCAAACATTGACTGGTGCAACATGGATATATTAGGCGTAAGGAAGAGGACATCTTCCTGCTAATTTTATAACAATGAATTCAAATTTCTGAAAAATTACATATTCTTACACTTCTTCAGTAATTTCCAAGCATCATGTTCTTATCCCAGGTTTCGACTGAAGAAAGACAAAATAGGTATAGTGAGAATTGGACGGTCGAACTCCCGCATAAAAGTAATCGCATGCTTCACTTGAGAAATTCTATTTTCGTATGTTTATGATGGGAAGGGGAGGAGGGGTGGTTTTAAACTTTATTTTGTAGGGGGAGGAGAGTCAGTTTCAAACCTAGTATTACTATTATTTTCATTTTTATTTATTCATCCAATAACAGAACTACTTATACAGTATAATCCAGAAGACATTGGATAAAATAATAAATAAAATAGGACAATACACTTTAATAGTCAACAAGATGTAGGTAGCCCTAACAAAAAATCCTAGATACATGAATAGTCTATAAGGATAGGCTATGTAATACTAAATATATAATAATTATAGCTTATAATAACACAATTCTAAATGGGAAAAACTGTTATCGAGAAAATATGTAAGTATATTCTTTTCTTAGTCGCAAGAATAGTAAAAGTTGATATAATGTACTTAAAATACAAGTAATTAAAAATAAAATAAATACATATAAATAAATAAAATGGAGTTGCATAGTTGAAACCATCGGCCTATTTTAAATCAATACATTGATTTAATGTCGCCCATTGCAAATCGCAGCTGAATATTTTAATTAGAATAGATACGAGGTCCTTGTATGTCCTTATTATCCGAGGGTTTTGTCCCTTATTGAATGAAGTTAAGCCTTGGAAACTTCAGTCAGGATTGACGGTGGCGGGTATCGACCTGACGACTTCCTCATGGTCTCGCGCGATACGCATGAGCTACTCCTATCGTGAGGGTGTTCCGCCCTTCTGGCGGAAGGCCTAGCAGACGAAACAACATAAACCATACAATTCGGGTGAGAAGACTTCTGGCGGGAGGCCTAGAGGATAAAACAATATAAACCATCAATTATCAATAAAACAATAAAATACGTATAAAAAGTTGGTAGTCCGACGAATAAAAAAGACAATCCAGCATTTTACATAGATTATTCATAATTTCTAATTTGTTTTTATGGGTCGTAAATATGTTTCTCATTACGGTGGCGATTGAGGCCAGATTTGGCACAGTAAATGGAGAAAGATGTAGATTTCTCCTAGACACACTTCCTGTTTTTAAGGAATTCCCATGGTTATATTTAGATTTCTGTGCAGCCCAGACGGTAAACATTTAGCTACGGTTCGTTTGCAGAGCTATTCAAAGCCCCAACAACACTGTTATCCCCGATATGAGCTTGGCCCAACACAAATGCGCGCTCAGGTGTTGACGATTGCAGTTGAACGGTAGGAAATATCATTACTAAATTTTGCGTGAATGTTAATAGAGTACCTTTATATTGATATCCACACTTGGTTGACAAGAATTAGCATTACAAAATTAATGCGAGAGGTAAGCCCAAAACTTAAAAAAATGTGAAATCCGAATTATTAGTTTCAACTACGGAAATTCCCATTACACCGTTTATCATACGATAAAACCAAACTAACGGGTGCGTTATTTATTTAAAACGTTGATATCCAGTATGAAAATTTGCGTTAAAAAATCTGTACACTTAGGTTCACCAAAATTGAGTAAATTATGGAGATTTCACGACTTTTTAATTCAAAATCGATGTATTATAGAATACGCGTACTTCTAGTTCTTGTAGATTGATTCGGTGAAAAGTTGAAAGTTGAACGAATCCAAAATTTTCTCTATGCAGAAAATAATCTCAGAACGTGCCAAATTTAAGAAGCAGTAGCATATAAGCGGATGAACTCAGGCCAATCCTTTTTACAGTGATTGCCCAATAGAAAATCGTATCATTTATTGCCAAATCCATTCTGGACCACTTATTGAACTCTGATTGTAACATTTACAACTATTGAATGTTGTTCAAGAAGGATATGCGCATGTCGCAACAGACACATTCCACCTGTTTGTCCCAAGCTTGGTAAAAAACTACCAATGGTCTCTATTGCTGCACAGTTACATCCAGTTATTAAAAAGATCAAGCAGTTCTGAAAATGTACCCTACTAAAACCAACTATAGGCCTAATTGTAACTATTAAGGGTGGAAATCAGTGGTAAGAAGCAGTGGCGTAAGCAGGAATATATTTCGGGGGGGGGGGGGGCTGCCAAGAGTAAGTTTTTCCTGCAAAAGGTGGTTCACAAACGATTGAAATCACCCCGCACCCACACACCCTCACACCTACACATAAACAGCACCGGGGCAATCTTTTTAAAATATGTATTTTTGAAGTGTTTTTTAATGTGTTTTAAAAGAAGTAAAGGTGCTTTGCTGAACGGAAGAAGAAAAAAATAAAAAAATCGATGAATTTCATTTTTTGGGTAAACCTACATGATTTACAGAATATAATTAAAGTTGGGATTTCTGGGGGGGGGGCAGTACTCCCACCTGGATACGCCACTGGTAAAAAGTATTTCATAACAAACCCAAACCAAAAACAAATGCCAGCCAGCTTGACGACAGGTTGATGGGTTCACTGGTTGGCTTGGTTCAGATATCAGGATGAACCCTACCCGCAGCTTTCTCAGGCTTTCTCATAATACAAAATACTTCACGCCGCTTCAAATGAACCAGCTGAATCAATTATTGTATTGTTTGTTTGTTGTTAATTACTATCCCCACGTGAGCGAAGGTGTACACCGCGGCATGAGGTGTCAGATTACAGGGGAGATGGTGTAATTGCTGCAGCTGTACCAGCGAGGTATAGGCTGTATGTGTGCGTCGGAGCGAGTGCAACAGTCCATGGAGGATTTCTTGAATTAATTTTTTAAACATCGGTAGTCAGACAGCAATAATTTAAGAAGTACCTGCTTTAATGTTTTGCCAAATTATGTTTTCAATACAAAAATATCTGAAAACACTACTAACAGTGTTGGTTCGAGCGCTAAGGGCGCGACTCTGATTCGGGAGGTCCCGAGTTCGAATCCCGTCGAGACCGGTAATCATGGTTGAAGGTTTTCCCGAGGTTTTCCACAGTCGTTATTGCGAAAGCAAGTGATTGAGTCTAGCCCTCGGGCATCCCTTCACAATTGTCCTAACTCCAATATACCTAGTAAGACACCTGAAGAGGGGCATGCATTGCACCCTGGGCAGGTTTCCTAAGAAAAATTATTATTATTGTATCTTATTACACTTTCCAGCATCGTAGGTCTATGGATGATAAAAGGAACCACAATCCCATGTTTAGAAGTACAGATTAAAAGGTAAGTCCACCATTGGATTTTAGGCATAGTTTATTTAACATTTGATCTAGCTTCCTCAACATTTTCCATGCTAAAAGTTGGATCTTTTGCCATCCAGCTAACGATGCATCCGTAGTGATCCTAGGCCTTGATTGTGTTTTTATCAGTGCATGGTGCATTGGGAAGTTCTCAACCTTCCCCATTGTTCGTTTTAACTGTTATAAAAGGTCATCGAAATGAAAATATTATGAAATAATAATAATAATTAGTTTAAACCGTAACTGCATCCAATCATAATTTTAATTACATATTTGATAATTTGTTTACTGAATAGAGCCAGACCCAGTTCAACAATTATAACTCTCACGTCCTGAAAATATCACAATGGAAAGTCAGCAAACATATTTTCCTCCGATGCCCTGAACATCATAATTAGGCCTCGTCTTAATGTCTTTATTTAGCCAGACTTGTTTTCAAGTTATACAAATATCTCGACCTAACGGCTCTTCCTGAACAACATTTGGAACACTGTCTCAGTTAGTTAATTCCCCAGACACAACAAATAGAAGCTTAGGAAAATTATGGCCAAAACTATTTTGATAAATCATCCACATTAAAAATACGGAACTATTGTTAAATTATACATTTAGAAGTATTTTATAACAGTTGGAATAAACCATATATTTATTTTTAGAAAATAATTCTGCAAAATTAATCTCACTTGTTCATTTCTCCGGCAGATGTTCCGCTAGGAACTTTATAATTCAAGTTTGTGTAAACGCGCAGGTTAATTGAGTGAATCGTAAGATAAGCAGTTTGATGGATATTTCCTGAATTGAAATCCATGTTTTTATTTCTCATTTTTTCTCGTTTTGGACTTGTGTCTCACAAGTCACAATAGATCTTTACGGACTATTTTTTGCAACCAAGTGTGGATATCAATATAAAAGGTACTTTATTAACATTCATACAAAATTTGTTAATGATATTAGATTACCAACCGTTCAGCAGAAATCATCATTACCTGAGTGCGCGCATTTGAGTTGGGCCAAGCTCTTAACTTGATTAATTCCTTGGCTAACTAGGATCACATTCACAGCCTGATTAGTTCCTGGTTTACACCTTGTCTTACGTCTTGCTCGCCGTAATGAGCGATATAACTACAAAGTACAAGTTACCACACAACGCACACGCGGTGGTTCTCACGTCACTTAGTTAGTACAGCCGCTTTCTGTCCCACTCGCACTAGTCAGCAACATTGATTGCACCACATCACAATAGTTTAATAAGAACACAAGTAAAACAGATGACGAGTCACAAAAACATACAAAACTTGCGAATTTTAGAGCCACACTTCCCGGCCCTTTGTCATGCAAAGGTAAAAAGAAGAGAATTGGAGACTATTATGAGAAAAACTTATATTCAACTTAATTTGGGATAAAATTATTCATCAGTAAGAAAATGCTTCCCTAGTAAAATTTAAATTGACTAGTAATAATAATAATAATAATAATAATAATAATAATAATAATAATAATAATAATAATAATAATTGAATAGTTTTCAAATTGATATTGATCAATAATATTTGAAACTTTCAATTCAATAACAACCGACAATTTAAAATATGATAACACGTTTGATTTTGAAATGTTTTCAATTGGCATCATTCTACATCAATTGACAGTTGCCAATAGATAATTTGACTAAATTATTTAACAATTGACATCAACTCAATTGGTATCATTTCCGTTTCAGTGATGTCAATTGTTAATTAATTCACGCTTACAAATATTACGTTGTTATCACTTTATCAGTTGGAAATAAATTGTTGGCCATTTGATTTTTTACAATATGACTAAAGAAGGTAAATAAATAATATGTTTACAGTCATTACCCATTTAGTTTCAAGAAGTGATTCCAGGGAACAAGGTGCTCCGTTAAGTGTCTATACCTTGTGTCGACCCAAGTAACACTCTGTCAATCATCAAACTGAAAAGACGCAGGTTGTATTGAGGCCTCCCGCCTTCTTTGTTGAAACTAATGTAAAACGCAACCACTTCTAAATCTTCATGTTCGAGCAAATTAGTGGACACTCAGTTATATAAAAGGGGACGTTCTCAAATACAGGCTGGTACAGATTCCAAAGAGGTCCATGTGGTTTGAAACTGTCAATACGGGTCAAGATGGACAGGCCATTATAGGTAATGGGGATTATTTACATTTGTATTGTGCACAAAACCACCGGTTCCCTTTCACTTAGATGATTGACAGAGTGTTACTTGGGTCGACACAAGGTTATAGTGTTGTGTTTATAGCTAAGAATGAAATCTATTAGGTTATGTCTTACAGACCTACAAAAGTCGGTGTAGGGCCACATTTAATTTTTAACTCATTTTTATAGAATTTTGTCAACACCTTATGACCGTCAATTTCTGCTTTTCATTAATGGAAAACTTCATATGAGGCTGATATTATAATTTGTGTTTCCAAGTAGGAACATTCTATGACCTGGATTTTAATTTTTTATGCTTTGACATTAAAATATTATCTTACACTTATGACTGGAGCCAGTGAATAACGAGTGGACAGTGTCTAGACAGACAAGAGTCTAATTTATGCCTTCTACCTTGTCGCCTGCTTTTAGGAAGGTATGTCCATAACATAGAATCAGATTAAGCTATTCAAGGAGAGTGGTGTATTCGAGATCACATTCCTGCCAGCTTCCACTTCCATGTACCGTTAACCACGTCAGATGCAGTGTTGGACCCACCAACAAGACCAATCATATTCGTTACGGTAGAACATTCTGTAATGTAATGAATCTCACTTATAGTGCGCGAGTCAAATCGGTTATAGTTGCTTTCAGATAAGAATGCGGCAGACGAGGGATCGCACCATTGTCGACATTTGGGTTATAGGTAAGACATAACACCGCTCTCTAATTAAAATGATCGGTTTAAATTTGATTGATTTGATTTGGAACTGCTTTAAAAATGAACTCAATGTATTCTACACAAAGATTTTGTGAAACTGTAAGATTTTGAGAATCAAAATTAGGAAATACAAATTTTTCGCGTGCTTCAAAACTTCACCCAGTATATAAATGTTTAAATCTGGGGAAAATAATGTTCTTCATTGGTCTTTACTCCGCCAAACAAGTTGTGGGACTTTTTTTAAATTTTAAAGAAAAGGTGGGAGAAATGAGAGAGAGAGAGAGAGAGAGAGAGAGAGAGAGAGAGAGATTCTCACGACTTTGGCCCACAGTGCATTACTTCCTAATTAGGAATAAGAAATGATCATGGTCCGAGCATTGGACCATATCCACGTGTCAAGCTCTAAATATCACAGAACATTATGACGAACAAAATATGTAATTTTAACAATCTTGATAGTGGGGAAAGTGAAGCAAACAACGAAGCTTCCAAACAAGTCCGCAAAGCTCACTGAGGGCGCCACCTGCTTGATAAACCATACAGTCCAGCCAAGTATCTACTTATTCACAGCTTACTTGTTGTTATTATTTCGAGAAAGTTGGATAATCTTTGCATTCTTTTATACAGCCTCCATTAGGCAAGCGTGTAATTTCTAGTGAAAAACAAATAATAATTACTAAAAACTTTCCCAAATTTGAAAAGCGTTGCACATGCTCCCCAGATGTATATACCTAATTATTATTCTATTATATGAATTACTTAGTTGAAAATGAGAGATGAATTACAATAAGATGTTTGGTTGAAATTACAGCAATCAGATTCGGAATGATTGTGCAATATGAATTAAAATCAGATATAGACATTACTGGAGCCATCGCGACGAAGTACGAGGGAGATAGCGGTTGTCTATGTGTTTAATTAAACCCTTTCAATACTTAATTAAATTGGTATTTATTAGGTAATTGTAATAAACCAATAAAAATTCCGTTTTTTTCTTTAAGAAAAATCATGATTTTTACGCAATTGTCGGCAAATTTAGGATTTTAATTAAAATCTTCATTTTTGATTTAAATTTAAATTTGAAGTGCAAATTCCTAAAAAATAGTTTTTTTTTCTGAATTAATCGCATGTTTTAGAAATTGTGTGTATCTCAAATAGCAGCTAGACGTACTGGAATTGTATTGCTTTTCCGGTCCTAACCAATTTTTTCCGGTTTTAAACTTTTAAAGCAGATGAGTATTTTACATCTTTTCTAAAAAATGGCACTATTCGTCAAATTGAATTGGGGAAAAAATGTATTTACTTTTTATTTACAAAAAACTGGCGTCAATCTGAAAAGAACTAAAAATTTCCGCATAAAAATTTAGAAATTTCTGTTGCCATATGGCTACAGAAAGACAACTTTAACCTTTAGAACCGTTTTAGCAACGATGGACATAATAACCACTAGGAAACTTTTCCGTGAGATTGTCCGAGTCGGGTATCGAACCATTGAACTCTCTAACAAGAACCAGAGACTAGTGTAGATTAGATTTATTTAGTTGTCCTCCTTTTTAGATCGGTTTTTAACTGGATAGGATAGACGTTAAATAATTAATAAATAAAATAAACACCTTACTGTAGATAATTCATGAAAAAACTGTTCCATTGACAGTGTGACTTCCCAAGGCTAACATTTGCTTCAGCTCTAAGCAAAATTTTGAGTTTTACTACATTGTCAATGTAGATCGCCTAGTTGTCAATGACTTTGGTAAAAATACCTCCTATCAGCTCTGACCCACCTCTATAGATTTGCCAGTCTCACTATCAGAAATATTTAGGCTGAAGTTACCGATCTACATTTCGATAATGTATCTGATCTCTGAAGATGTATTCTTTCCTGCTTTCATAAAACGATAACAACCAAACTTGGCCAAAAATAATGTCTATATTTAACGGATTGTATGTCGATCAGTAAAAGATTACCTTGATTACCTCTAACGGTGCCAACTCGTGGCTCTGTTTTGTTGTTGTTGTTGATGATATCGAGTTATTCGCGAAGATAAGAATCCATCATAATTGCGAACTAGGCGACAGCTAACTCTTCATCTTCATCTTCGTTACGGTATGGGAGGTTCATATTATATGTTGCGCTTGAGAACCTTCACGTGTGCTGAGCTAAAGTAGACTTCAACGAAATAGTTGCCCGCAAATGTACGGGACTCCCCCTGGCACAGGAGAAGGGGGCAAAATGACCTCGAACTTTCTGTTGATGACTTTTATATCTGCTTGAATAGAGACAAAACGATCCTTATATACACCAAAGGACAAAATAAAGGTAAAACAAAACACAACATTTTAAGTCGAAAAAAATATTAGTTCATATTTTCTAAAGCGAAAAACATTTACTTTTGGGTTTTAGAGTTTGTCAAAAGACGGGCTGATACCTCTTCGTTATTTATACAAATTACCTACTTAAAAAAATTGAATATTTGACTTGCAATTGGTGAATTCGTAATTTTAGAAGATGCGTTTTAAATTTCTTATATCAAAGTCAGAGACAAAAATAAATAGAAATATTTTTAATCGTAAATATCGGTTTCGGGAATACTATTTTAAGAGAGATATTGGTTTTATTTTCTAAAATGGGCAAAAATGAACGTATGCCATCTAAAAACGCAAAACCTAAATTGCTCTTTATTTCCTACTGTATGGGTAGTACAAGTTCTAATGCTGCACTCTTCAAAACCAGCCTAAACATTGATTCTAAGTTATTAAACCCATTACGAAATATAACTTCCTGTGAGGAAAAACAAGCAGCAAAACATTCTGGCAAGTCGTGTTCAAGAGCACTTCTGTAACAACTCTATATTCCCATACAGTCTTTACTGGCGGTATAGTCCATTGACCTTGTTACGACCAAGAAAAATAAAGAATTAATGTAGATTCGCGAAATAATAACACGTGAATGCATAATGAGAGAGAGACCTTAAAATAATGTGTGTACTAATTGTAGTTTTCTTGTGGGAAGAACTGAAAAACTTCTAATCATAGGACCACGGTACGGGACTTGCAGTCTAATGAGAAGCAAGGAATGTGAGACTAGTGATTTACAATACCTTGTTACATACATCATAGTAGGCCTACTGCTCTTTGGATAGAATCTGAAAGAAGGGTCTATTTGGTACGTTGCAAAGTACAAAAACTTAATTTTGTGATTATCTGTGAGATTTAATAACTCCAGTATAAATAAATATAATCATCTGTCAGACGAATGTAAATTAACTCAAAATTTGGCCAAGTTTTCTAATACTTAACAGTTCATCGAAAATAGTTTTTCAATACAGAAACTTTTTTGGGAATGTCCTAAGAATTATTTTAGGTGTTTATAAACATTTATTGTGTATGACTTTCATCGTTAGGCCTATTCACTTGCTTCTATGGATACAAAATGTGTTAAGTAAGGGATTTGTTCAAACAAATTATATATCTTTAAATTAAAATAATTAGACGATAGAAAAATAGGCCTATATTATAACTTTTTTTAAATTCTTACATTATGTAACATTTAGACAAAGATTAACAAAAATTAAAATAACTTTTTTTTAAATTTACAAAATAAGTACTGCGTGCAATCATGTCATAAAGCCACACGCACCTCTTAGTTCACAGCCGTCCCTCATTGCGTGTCGAATCATGACGTCACGTCGCGAGATGACGTAAGCCGTGTTTGTAATTTGTAAAGCGCGCCAATGCTAAGGGCAAGATGGCGTCATTGCTGGGTCGGGGGGAAAGTCAGTCTTGCTATTGTCGCTTAATTAGAATATGCGCACATGCGTACACGGTGTTTGTACACGCAGATCTAGGAGAAAATACGTTGTGACAGTTGCGCAACGAGGGCGATCGAGAGCGTTGGCGTGGCAGAGTGACAACTATCTTGCTTAGCCACAGCCTAGCCTGACGCAAGGTGTGTGGCAGAGTGACAACTATCCTGCTTAGCCACAGCCTAGCCTTCGTAGGCCATACACGGTGGAAACTGTTTACAAAAGTATAAATAATTGTCATTGTAGCTGAATTATTTTAATACTAGGAAAACGCTTAAGTCCCGCCGCGTTGTTGGATGAGCGTAATTGGTGCATTGAGCTGCCATGTGTTATGCAGATTTTCTGTTGTTCTGTGGAAAAATCATTACTAAGTTGAATTTTTTAAAATTAAATTAAATAAAAAATTAACTTTAATTTTTAATTTTTTTTTAATTAATTGTAATTGTTAAAAAAAGAAAAAAATCGTAAAATTGCGATTTTTATAAGAAATAATTTCTCGATTGCGCTCAAATTTAACACTTATCTATTAATTCATAAAATTAAGGTTCTGTGAAAAAATCATTACAATCGGATAAAGCATGTAGGTGTTATAAGTCAAAGAATTGTTTTAAAAAAGAAAAAACCCGTAAAATTTCGATTTTCATGAGAAATAATTTTTCGATTGCGCTCAAATTTCACACGAATATCTTAATTCATAAAATAAATGTTCTGAGCAAAAATCATAACAATCGGATAAAGCATGTAGGTTTTATAAGTAGAAGAAGTTTTTCAAAAATCGAAAAAAATCGTAAAATTGCGATTTTAATGAGAAATAATTTTTCGATTGCGCTCAAAAACGTGGCAGTTCTAAGTTCAGAGATTTCAAAGGCCTCCATTAAATTTCATCGCAATTGGAGTATCGGTTTAGCCGGAATCGTGCGGACAAACAGACAAAAATACAAAAAAAAAAGAAAAAAAAAAAACATTCCGGATTTTTTCTCCAGTGTAGTGAAATAGAATCTTCGCTTCGCTCGCTACGCTCATCCAATTATTTTGTACAAAATTTAATTTAATTTAAAAAAAAACGTAATGATGGGCGTTATGATAGTTGCAAAAGGGACAATCCCATGGAATAATGGATGAATAAATAATATGAGTGTTGCATTGGGCCATTATCATAGTCCACCATAAACCTATGATTTGTATTGCAAAACGTCTCATAAATATACTAAGGATATTTTAGACGATGAGTGGTGATAAATGAGGATGAAGGGATGAATAGAAGGGAGGAGGGGAAACCCGGTACCGGCATGTAGCCTGCTCCTTTCGAAAATTACCAAGGGGAGCAACGGCTTAACTTCCCATCCGAAAGGACGGTGAAAAGTAGGTTGGTTTTAATGTTGGTAATTTTTTATTTTAATTATTTAACAGTGTATAGTTCTTGACCTGATGGTTTGGCCCAAACTATTTTACAAAGGAAGGATTATTCGTCAAAAGGAATATATTGTTAAACCACTTGTAAACCGTGTTTCTTTTGAAAAACTCTTTATTTAGCAAAATCAATGGCATTATGAAGCACTTGTAACCCGCGATTTCTTTAGAATCTTCCTAAAAGGGGGACAAAGAAGCATCCACTTATTCCGCCTGACTTGTCAGGGCCCCAGGGGATTTGTATAAGGCAAGCGGTCAAGAACTTTACTTAATTTTTTATATTAATCTCTATTTCTGTGTCTAGGAGAAACAGCTTTGGTTGCAGAGATTAAAATAAAGGTTAAAAAGTATAGGTAATTAAAATTAGGCAATTATTCTACGATATTGATGTTTTATGTTTACACTGAAAAACTTTTTTTTTTTTAAATTAAATTTCCGGATAATTATAATTGCAGTGAAGATGCCCAATTCCATACAATACGAGTATTCCCGAGCTAAACAAACACTACTGATGACATTTTCAATACCATTTATTTAAATTTACTTCCGCCATTTTGAGTGGCGCGATCGTTCCGTGCGTCTTTTTTCATTCCTCCGCACACACCCTACACAGCAGTTATGTATTTTGTTCTTGTCTGTCCGGCAATAATAAGATAACGGGATACATTCATGAACGCACGCCCTTGTTTTTGTCAATTGACCAACCGGATGTGCAAATTAAGAAGCCGCCGTCTAAGATATCTAACTAAAAGTATGAACGCGCGTCTGCAGGAAATAATGTTGACTTCGTGACAGAGTTAATTTAGTACAATCCTGTGAACCCAGGCATCCTGCATCACACACAGCTGCTGGTGTAAAAGACTTTTATGCCAAAGAAAAGGAAATGGAGAGGTTTATAGAATATAACACTTCAATACAAAATAATTTGAGACCAACTGTAAAATGTTTTTTTTAATGGTGGATGCGGACGACCAGACAGAATTTACGTACTCAATAAATAAATAAATTTTCAGTGGGGGACATTCAATTTAAAGCAGACCGAGCTAACCATGAAGGCGCCGATACCATCGACGAGCGAACAATGACCAACTAGAGAACCAGCGGACAACACCAGAATCAACAAGGCTGATTCAGAACAACACCAGCGGACAACACCAGAATCAACAAGGCTGATTCAGAACAACCTTAGAATTTATTTGCCTCGTTGCTAGGACGGCTCCAAAGTCACCGTTTACACATTTCTAAACCAAGAACTGATGGACTTCAGTCCAAATCAGAAGTTAAAAAACTTTTGCCATCGGAAATCGAACCCTGGACCATCTACATATTCGGATAATATGTACGAAAACCAACATTCTCTTGTTTAATGTCCACCCTCCGACAGATAGGCTAAGTAAATTCAAAACTCTCGCCCAAAGCCTTTTCTTCAATTTTGTCACAGATTTTTAAAGTTCAAAAATATGTTTTCCCAGTCCAATCCAGTCAAGTCATCACTCACAAAATAAAAAACATGCCTAAAACTCGTTAAAATATTCCAATAACACTCTAGGAATCGAAAAAGTTTCGGGGCTATGCGCCCCGGACCCGCAATAACTCCCCCCCCCCCCCCCCAGATCCCCAATAATTATTGTACGAGGCCATGTACTTTACCGGTTTACCCTATACATGGGATAGTAGCGAAATAAAACCACACGAAATTACTGTTTTTTCGTGATATCTCGAGAACGATGCAAAATATCTAAAAACTGATTCTAGACCGCTATGTGGTTTTGTTAGAACAATATAATGCAAGAAAAAATATTCAAATATAATAATCGGTGCGGTTTGTATTTAAGATATGCATTTAATTAATTAAAATTCTAATTAGAAACTTAATTGACCATCACATTACAATATTTTTTCTTACGGGCTTTTTAGATATTTTGCATCGTTCTTGAGATATCACGAAAAAACTGTAATTTCAAGTGGTTTTAATTTCGCGACTATCCCATCAAGAGCAGAAACAATAGGAAAGACCCATTCTGCATATAAAACCCACCAACAACAACTTATTGCTTCTCAACGACTGTGACAGATGTCTACAAGGTTTGCGCAAAGTTTCGTATCAATCCAAACATGTTTTCTAGCTGTATGTATATGTTAAATTCGTCTCTGCGGCTTCCTTCTTGCATATGGCAGTAATTTTAATTGAAGGTTGGTATTTTTAGGTTAAATACTTTTCACCGATTTGCATGTTCCAACCGGAATGGGAAATAAAAACATCTATACAGTTCGTGTCGAGGTAGGGGGCAAGTACACTTCAAGAAGCTGTCTCTAGTCCAATGTCAGAGGGTCAAATGACCTGTGATGTAGCTTGACCCCAGGTCATAGATTATATTCAATCAGCAAACTAGATTCCTCCCGTCAGATGAAACATGACGGAGGAAGGAACCAGTTTACAAAAAGTCTCTCACAACTTCACCACTTCCTCAAATACGTTTGAAGATAATTTAATTTATTGTATTTTACCTGCCCATAGGGCAGGAAGGCTAATGCAGGGCAAGTGTGCCCTCTGTAGCCTGACACAGTGATAACAGAGTTACAAATTAAACATTACATGAAAAACAACAAGAGAACATGACATTTATAAAGTTAGACAAATTGAAAGGCAAAAGGCGGATAAGGGTACTTGAATCGCGGTAGAGGTCTGAAGACTCGAGGACGCGAAACGAGGTCGTGAAGCTCATTCCTGCCGCCTGCTTGAAGACGTTGCACGTAAGTCCCTGCGAGGGTGTCGAGCCGAGCGCTGATACCACCGACGCCGGTTTGGGCATACACGTCTTCATTCCGCGTCATCGGAGGAAGCCGCGCGATGCGGCGAAGGATTCTTCGCTCCAGCGAGAAGTATTGCTGGAGACATCCTCCAAAGACGGGTGTCAGCGCCGGGGCCGCGTATTCAAAGAGGGGACGGATGAAAGTTTTATAAGTGTGCCGTAGAGTACGGAAACTGCATCCAGAAAGTCGCCCACGAAGCATCACGAGTAAATTTAGTCTCGACCGCGCACGGTTGATGACGTCACGGCAATGAGCACCCCAGTTCAGAATGTCTGTAAAGGTTACTCCAAGGTACTTGGCAGACCGACTAGGGTACACCGTAGCGCCCCAAAGTGAGATGGACTGACGGAGTGGTCGTTGAGACATTTTCTGAGTTTTGTGCCGGTGGTGAAAAAGGATAAGCTGTGTCTTTAAGGCGTTCGGCAGTACACGCCAACGACGCATCCAATCTTCGAGAGCTCTAATTTGGCGCTGTAGACGGCGGAAGACTTCTCTCGCTGTGCGCCCTTTGCACCAGTAGGCCGTGTCGTCTGCATAGAGGGCTAAGGCAAGGTAACGGGACAAGGGAGGAGGAATATCGTGGCAGTAGATCAGGTAGAGAAGAGGAGAGAGGCAGGAACCTTGAGGCACGCCAGAAAGAGGGGTAAACGAGCGGGATACTTGATCGTTAACACGCACACAAGCGAGACGTCCCGTGAGAAAAGCTCGGATGAAGCGCACCATTACAAAAGGGACTCTTAGTTGCAGCAGCTTGTAACAGAGCCCGTCATGCCAAACCTTGTCAAAGGCGCGTGATATGTCCAGAAAAATAGCTAGCACACACTGGCCATCGTTTAGCGCCCCTGAAACCTCCGTCACCAGCTTGATGAGGGGGTCTGTCGTGCAGCGACCTGTTCGGAAGCCGGACTGTGACTCGGGGATGATGTGGAGGCGGTCAGCAAAAGCAACCAGTCTGGAGTGAATCACTTTCTCAAGAACCTTTGCCACAACGTTCAAGAGACTAATAGGCCGGTGACTAGCGAGATTCGTTGGTGGCTGTCCTTTCTTTGGAATCATGACGATGACAGCAGATTTTAAACTGGGAGGGAAGTAGCCCAAACGGAGGCACCCAGAGAAGAGAGTAGCGAGGTGAGAGACAAACTTGGCAGGGACCTGGCGAAGCATCAGTCTGGTGATACCATCAGCACCTGGCGACGAGCTCCGTCCGTGTTGTATAGCAGACAGAACTTCCTCCGCGCTGATATCCCGGACGAGGTCGGGGTGGAGAACTTCTTCATCTGGGATGATGTCATGAGAAGCGAAGGACGGTTCGTGGTGTGCTAGAGACAGTTCGACCCTCTCTCTGAAGACGTCATCAAAGAGTGCGTCCTCGGGAAACTGATAAACTCCCTCAAGAGAAGACGCAAACTCCTGCGCTTTGTCGGAAGACGACGCACACACTCGGTCATTGACAATGAGGGGTCCGTTGGCGCGAGTGGACTGGCCCGTGATACGCTTGAAGGTGCGCCAAAATGAGGAACCGTCCTTGTAGTCCAGCGACTCGCAAACGACCGTCCACTGAAGCTCGCGGAACTGAACAATGCTGCGGCAAACAAGAGCATTCAATCGGTTCCACTCTGTTTTGAGGTCAGGATCACGAGCAACCTTAAAGGCATTATAAATTCTCCTTTTCTGACGAATGAGATCAACAATATGAACAGGTAGAGCAGGGCGGTAAGTGTCGATCGCACGTACCGGGACCGCAACAGCCGCAGCCCTCTTCAGTACTGCCACCAAATGTTCCGTTGTGGTCCTAAGTGCTGGACACGACGTAGCATCAACCTCCTCTGGGAGAAGCCGTTCGATCTCAGCCCTGTACCGACGCCAGTCAGCGTTATGGAAATCCTTGACTATTTTAAACCGTTCGCGGATAGGTGGAGGAGGAAGTACATTCGAGGAAACTACAAGTGGGAGGTGGTCGCTGCCTATTGATGGGCCGATGACGACGTCGCCAAGCCGACCAGATAGACGGTCACTTACAAGAATGTGGTCTGGTATTGAGGATCCCATGGGGCCAATGTACGTCGGACACGTATTGTAACAACGATACATTGGAAGGTCAACGAGTAGATCAGCCAGAGTGGAGCCATTAGTGTTGGAGGAAGTATCTCCAAACGTCACATGACGAGCATTAAAGTCTCCCATGAACACGAAGTTTGGAAATGACGCCACGTATTCAAAGAAGTCTATGTGTGCGACGATAGAAATTGTAGGCGGGAAATATGCAAGGACGATCAAAATCGGACCGAGTGGGCTCCGAACGGAGCAGAGAATGACTTCGAGTTGACGGAATTGCAGTGGAGGAGTAATTTGAGTAGCCGGAAGTTCTGGATGCAGGAATAAGGCCACTCCGCCCCGAGGCTGTTGACCAGGAGGGCAGACCCGATCCCTACGGAAAGACGCGAATCCTGGAAGACGGAGATTATGGCGAGAGGAGGCCCAGGTTTCTGCAACACCGAGAATGTGAAGGCGCTCTGATGTGCACAGGTTCTCAATTAGAGGTTTCTTGCGAGAGAAACCTCTACAGTTGGCGAAGCCTATGTTGAGGGTCATCCCCTAAGAGCAGGTGGTACCTGGTTCCACTTCCTCACTCCACACACGGGATTTGCGTCCACGGGTAGCCTTAGATTTCCGTTGCTCCATATTTGGCGTAACAACGTCGTTAGCATCTGGAAGCTCCGTACTAGGGGTGAGAGCGTTGGCAACAAATGGAAGCTCCAAACTAGTGGTGACAGAGTCGGCACCAGATGGCGTCTCAGGTTTACAGAGGGAGCGCGAGCGCTGAGAAGCTCCATTTCCCTTCACCTTACGGATAACATGCTTCTTTGGTACTTGTTGTTCAGCAGGAGGAGAGGAACGCCGTTTACGGTTGTCTTCTGGCACCTCGCTGCTAGAGGAGCAGGAGACCTCCATTGAAATAGCAGGGAGTGGAACTATTTGTTTAACAGACTCACTAGGCTTCATCACTTTCTTGGTCATCACTGAACACAACACAGCGACATCAGGGGTAGCTTGCGAGGGCGGTATTAGCGAGGTCAAGTCGGCGAGGGTTGGAACTGGCGTGGCTGCAAGTTGAAGGCCTATGTCTAGATCTTGAGACGTCGAAGCTGACGTGGCCGCCGAGGGCTGCGACAGATTCGCCCACGTGTTTTTTGTACGGTCGATCAAGGGCAGCTGCACAGGGCGCCTAGCCTGGCAATCAGCCCTGAAGTGGTCGCTAGCGTTACAAATAGAACACGTTTTTGTCTGTCCCTCGTAGGTCACCAGCGCACGTATGCCCCCGACTGTTACATAGGACGGGATGTGCTTCGTGAGGTCCATCTTAACCGTACGTACTCCGTTCTTCACCTGGTATCTGTAAGAAGTGGACCACACCTCATCCATGATGTCCCGCACCAGCCCGTAGGAACGAAGGTACTCTCGAAGACGCTCATTCGAGAACTCGAGTGGCAGGTTAAAAACTCGGATCTGCCTGTAGCCTAAGTCAGCATGGCCGATAGCAACTTTGCTGATAGAACCATCAGCATGCCGGAAAGGAACAGAACTCCCTAGATTAGTGAGGAGCTCCTCACACAGACGATCCCCGGTTAGTTTTATGTAGACAGCCTGCTTAGCGCCATCCAACTGTATAGCAGTGACTGACGATGGTTCCAGGCGTAATGTCGAGAAAATCCACTCGTGGACTTCGGCTGCGGACGGTTTAGAGAACGTGCGGTCAAACACGCATTTAAGTGTGTTGATACGTGACGTAATTGCGAGTACGGGAACAGGTCGTGGGGTAGAATACATGGTAATTCAATGAAAAAAACGATAAAAGAGAAAGAAAACAAAACACTCACTAGTGTGTACCAAAACAAACCGATCGCTTCGTGCAGCAGCGAGGGTTGAAATCGCCCCCGACTGAAGACGAGGGTAAGACTAGGCTTACTAACAATTATACAACTATTTAAGAGTATAACGAAGTACCACAACTAAATATAACATGAGATTACTCAATAAATACCTCTAAATCACTAATAATGCAGGAGAAGTTCGGTTCAGTTCATGCTTGAAATCGCACCGCCTTTGAAGATGGCTCCGTGGCATCATACCAGGTTTTTTATTGACTGCGGTGAAATCGTGGTTTGGATATTACCAATGCTACTTTTTACTTTAGTATCCGTAAAACAAATTAGTCATCATTTGAATATAATACTGGTTTCTGGTACCATCTGGTAGGCAGTACTGTTTACTGGTTGGTTACTTAGGGAGCGAAGCACACTGACATAAGCAAGCATTACCTCCTTGACCGCCCCATGTTTTGTGTGTGTGTCACGTTTTACGACAAAGGTGGAGTAAGCACAACCCCCACCCCCCATCCCACCCCTCGTAGTAAGTGCTAGTCAACCTTTCTTGAGTGCAATTTAGGTACACTAAAACGTAAAGAAAATTCTCAGAAATCAACATTTCAGATATTTCTTCAGGTTATCTCATTTTACGAGCATTCAAATTTCTCAGTCAATTTTAAATCAAATCTATTTGTAATTTTACATAACTGTGTAACCATGGATTATGAAGACATCTATCACAGCACTTTTCAATTAATTGATTAGGCCTATAGAAAATAAACAAAAAATAAATTCAATTTTCTAGAATTTAGAATATGTCAAAATGTATAGTCAAAAACACCCAAATAACTTTGCATTTTCTGATTGATCTATGATTGAAAATCTGATATGCCTGTAGGCCCTACATAAATGTCCTTCATTATAAACTATGCCAAGTTGTATTCAGATGTAATGATTTATGTCTGCAGGACAAGGAACTCGCCGAACATCAAACCAATCATAAAACGATCATTGGTTCGAGGCTTTTAGGTACGTAGAGCTGGAGGTTCTGGGTTCGATCCCCAGTTTTTACCATTACAATATATTAATGAAGTGATTTGTTTATTTATTATAATGTTGTTGTTTGTTGTGATTAGAATTGCATGTATTGCAAATTCCTTTCTCACACTTCACAACACTTTAAATTTGGGTATGTTCACGATCAAGTTTCACAACATTGCAAGCTAGCACATTTCATAAAACAACGAGGCGTAGTTTTGGCGACGTGGCTACGCTATAGTGTGATAAGTGGGCATGGCTGGCATAAACAAGAACGCATGGCGTATTGGAATATGCCTAGGCAATCAACACCTTCGAATCAACAGTGAATCATATTCATGGCACGCTATACTGCGTACTGCGTAGGCCTATGGCAGAGACGTGTCAAGGAGGTACCATATTGATACACTTATAAACGCATGTTAGAGTGAAACAAGTTTTTATGGAAGTGTTTTCAAATTTGATAATCAGATATGGTTTAATTCAAATTATATTCGATTATTTCGATTGTCAGACTGGTTTATGAGGAAAAGAACAACAATAGCCTAGAAGTTAAATGACGCTAAAAATAGGGAATTTGCATTAGTTCCAGATATCCGCAAAAATATGTGCAATATATTATAGATGTTCGTCTAAAAATGATATAAACGTTAATTTAAGGTTTTTGAAGGAAATCGTTCAATATCTATTGATAGGTCAAAGTTTGACCTTTTAAATTTCCCGCACATTTATTTTGAAACGGCTGCCTACGTCACTGGCCCTCATGACGAACACGGCCGACTAGATAAATGGCAAAATTCCCTCCTTTCAATGTACAAAATTACCTGAGTCATTGGGCTCTTAACACATAAAAATAATATAATGTATAGCATAGTGATGGAGGTACTGAATGAAAACATAGGCATATAGGCCTAATGAGGGAATTAATTGAACAAAAAAAACTCTTTGGAGGCAAATGTTATAACTTATAACTTTCGAGCGGAACTCTGCAAGTAATAGGACCAGGCTGCCATGCTGATGCTGCTGCTGGGTAAGTCCCAACGTAACGGGGCCTTTAGCGTTAGGAATAATTACAGACATCGAGTGTTCCAACTTAGGCTACGTACTTAACTAATTTACTCTCTCTCTCTCTCTCTCTCTCTCTCTCTCTCTCTCTCTCTCTCTCTCTCTCTCGCTCTCACACACACTCGAGGCTACTCCACATGCAAACACAGATGTTACAGAGAAGAAATTCCAGGAAATGTAACTCACTTTTCGGCTTCAAACTTTCCAGACACTTATCTTAATTATTAGGCTACACTGACAGCAAATTATCAGTGTTTTTTGTTTATAGAATGGCGCATCTAAATGAACGAAATAAAGCGAATGGAAGTGTTATATTATATCGGTATCGTTATAGACTTAGCTATAGGGCATAGGTTGTAAATTATGTTTATCTCAAAATTCAAAACTGGATTTTTTTAAATTGGGTGCATCACAAAATTGATAAATTTTGTCCCCGACAAAAACGGTACGTTTTCAACCAAAAGCCGCATGAAAATTTAGTACAATGATGGGTTTTGGGTTGATTTCAGTAAATATTGTGTAATTTACTTAGTACTTCCTTTGTCAAAATCTTTAGGAATAACATGCTAATATCAAGAATTATTTCATTGATTTGAAGAAGGTTCAACCTGAAGATTCGGTTAATCTTGATATCCTACTTCTGTCTACTATTCCTTTGTTTACATCCTAAAAAATGAATTGATTTTATAAATTTCTTTGCTTACTCTGGCTCAAAACCTGAAAAAAAACGCCCACGCTGTTGAAAAAACTTTTTTTTTTACAGACACTTAAAAATGAATGCTAAATGGATAACTAAAGTTATCAAGTTTTTTGCTACCTAACTCTAACTCTTGGCCCAAAACCACTAAAAACCGCCCAAGCTGTTTTACCCCGGAAAACCCCGGGTTTCTAGACCTACACTCATCTAACAACGCACTGGCATCGACAAACCCGACATCATGGTCACCGTGTATAGTACAAGACACGTCCGAACATCACCCTAGCGGTAAAACACGAGTGGACCTGTGCAATGTTTTCTCTCCTACCAGGCCAAGTTCAAGTTGCGAGACACGAGTGACTAGCAACAGCTGACCTTTGACTAATGCAACAGATAATGTAACTAATTTCAATGCTTGGGAGATTGTCGCCTGCATGCTTGCAGCTGCTAGGCCCCTACAATCAACATGAATTGGAATTTGATTCTTGAATAAGCGTCGTAGATTGACTTAATATGCATTTATTTATTTTTTAATGTAGTGGGCCTATGTTATTATGAAGACAGTTGGACGAGCTCAAGCTAACCCCAGGCTCAAATACTGAATGCAAGGATTTATTCTGATGGAAGTCATTAGGACCACTAATTACACCCCATTTGCAATTGCACATTCTAGTTATATAGGAAGGATATGCGGTTGTCTTGTGCTATAATAGAGACAATTGGTAGGGGAGGTCAACTTAGCCAGGAGACAAGAGTTTGAAATCTGGAATGTTTTTGGGTTATGTGCACAGGGGCGCCGACTACGCGGGTGCTCAGTGCTCACCCCACAAAATATACAAAATTTTAAAAAAAGTATTCGTCCTCTCCCAATTCCCCCCCAATGAGATTCCTATTTTGATTGCGCAGCCAATTATTACCATCATATATCGTGTCATTTTCAATTTTTTGCGCGTTTTATGCCTAAATTCGCACATTTTCTCGCCTTTTGCGATAAGGGACACTAACGGCTGGAGCTTCTGACAATTCCATACCGACAGTGTTGGCTCGGGCGCTAAGCGCTCGACTCTGATTCGGGAGGTCCCGGGTTCGAATCCCGTCGAGACCGGCAATCCTGACTGAAGGTTTGAAGGCAAGGGATTGAGTCCTCATAAACAGCCCTCGGACATCCCTTCACAATTTCCTATCCGCACATACCTAGTTCACCTGAAGAGGGGCTAATTGCACCCTATAACAGGTTTCCCACGATAAAAATTTAAATTTGACAATTCCATGGTACGAGCTCATACGTATTTTATTTTTAAATTGGAATATATTGCACACAATGGAGTACCTAACCAAGCTTATCAACTAGCTTTTTATTGTGCGTTTCTCAAACGGAAATCGAACCTTGAACTTCCTCGTCGAGACTCGGGTTATGGTAGGCCCTAGCTAGAATCGTTGTGTCAAAGTTAGCATTAGGTATTGGTGTAATTCTGAGATGATAGGCCTATTGCTATTGATAACGGCTGCTAACTGCGAGATAGTGCGGGACAGTCCCAGTCTTGCATGATCTCCGGGTGCGAACCCAGGTTTGGGCAAGGCATGTTATCGTTAATGTTGTAGAGAGTTGTAAATCCATTGCCTAGAAATGTCTCTGAATTCAAAGAGCGCATAAGAAAATACCAAGGTTGTTGTTGACTCTTGTCAGTGCCCTGCATTTGTGCAGAATATGTGGTTATTGTTGTAAATGTTTGGTAACCGAGTTGATGAACTCAAAACTGAACTTAATAAAAGTTAATCTAATCTAATGTAAGTTGTGTAATGTGTGGCGTTCAGTTGTCTCAATCAACATATTTTTCAAACAATAAGACTTTCTAAATCAACAAAATCAACCATAGCCACTAAGATGAAGGTAATTTACATGTCGCCGGAAGATAGATACAGTTCATTAGTTTAGAACGAGAGTGTGAAACTTAGGAATGTAGACAACATTGCCTCCCACTTTCGACTCGACAAACATAATTCACAGACTTGAGATAAACTGTGTTGATCACTACAATATCTTTATCTTTCTCAGTCAAGCGAAGCGACAAGAAAGAAGGCTACATTCTGCTGGTGTATCAATACTTTTGCTTTTTCGGAGTTTACATTGACAGTGTCTGGAGAACGGCATACCGGCATCGTAGATAGTGTCGGGGTTGGCGCCTACAGGGTTGACTTGGTATGCTTTAAATTTCTGTCCCCCAGTGAAAATCAGTTATGTGACTGAGTGGGTAGACTGAATAAATAATAATTAAAATGAGAACGTGGGTTCGACTTCGAGTCCCGTATAAGACATGGGTATTGTATTATGTAATTGTTCTTCTCCCTCATCTAAATCACCACTCATCTTCTTAAATAGACTTAGTGCAACAAAGTGGCTACAAACAACACAACAACAATCATCATCAAATCAAATCGGGGGAAACTTCTTAGGTTTACGAAGAAACCAATGGCGCGATCACATTGTGGCTTTATTTTACAGTATTATCATTTTTTGAGAACAGTGTGATTTTGTTCTCGGAATGCACGTCATTGTTTTAACACGGACAATATTATGAATGTATGACATTATATTACCTATGCCTAAATTCGAGAATAATACATGATTTTGCCATTGACACTAACACGACATTGTAGGCCTACCGGAATTGTAATTAATAAATTGACTTAAAATCGAGATAAAATCTCGTAAGTCGTAAAAAATAATTAGGTTTAACATAGTGAATAGTTAACATTTTGTGAACACCAACTTCCAATTAATTGGTTTAATTTATTAGAACTGGGCTTTAATTTGTGATGAAGAATGAATTAAGTCACAATATTTCGGCATGACAACCCACAGTTGACAACATAGCTTCGCAATAAGTCCTAAGCCAAATTGTAATGAAAATTTTACGAACAAAGAATTAGATTTTTTTCATTCAATGACAATAATTTTAAAATGTTCACACTCATTTTTTTCGTAAAAATATTATTGTTTGAGTATATTGACGTGTAGGTAGGCGCACTTTGTTTGAACTTATCAACAACTACAACAACAACCACTCTTATCAACAATCATTGCACCACTGATAACACTCAATCTAGGCTTGCCCATAAAAGATTGACAAACACAGCAATGTTTTATATTATTATTACTATTATTCCTTGTAGTAGACTACTTACCAAACTTTCAGCAAACACCAACAAATAATCCACAATACGAGCACCACGATGTAGCTGAAAACACACAACACTTCACACTCACTGGAGCCAGATAGTAAAGACTCGACTGCTCTAAACTAGCACCATTAAAACCTATTACTTATGTCAATTAGACTGGAATTTCTCAACATAGTTTGATTTTGTCAGTGCATCCAAGACCAGCTAGTAAAGACCGGCATGTCACGAGACAAAACACAGCACGCGCGAGTTGGAACATCAACGAGTGTACTGTTCTTCACTACGTAAAAAAACCGTGATATTATCTGAAGGTCGAACAAACGAACTCACTGCTTTGTTATGTCCTATTATTTCTGAACCTGACGTAACACATGTCTGATTACTATGACAGAAGCGGAGACGACGATGACGACCTCAAGACGCGAGGGAAGACGTTCAACTGACTTGTCCGATCAGCTAAGACGGTGAACAGACCAATCAGGTTGAACCGTGCGAGTTCGGCACACTTCGTACGTTTCCGTCGAGTGTGACACGAGAGAATATAAAACATTCCGCAGGTGGCGAGAGAGGTGTAATCATTTCCTAGCACGGCTGGTACACACGGTGAATGTACTATGTATTTATTATTCAATTATACAGTATAGTCAGTAGGGTTGCCAGACGTCCCATTTTATTTATTTTAAATATCACAACTTATAATAATAATATAACAAAATGAAATTACCTTTTTATAAACTAACAACTTTTTTTAGCAATAAACATTTTTATCATAACTTAAAATAACTTAAAATCATCCCAAATTCACATATATTGTTGTTGGAACTGTACTTGACAATAATATGCAATAAAAAAAATTATGTCACGGACGATATATATTTATGATTGAAATATTAGGTATTTCTTATCTTCTACCATTGTAATTTCATTGTAAGGGTACAAAAAAAAACACTTTCGGACACCAAATTAGCTGCAGCCTGTAGTATATCCGAAATTAATAAGAAACAATCAAAAATAATTTTATAACATATTTCATTTCAAGTATAGAAATGATGAACTGAAAAATACCAAGTCTATGATCAACAAAACAATGACGTGTTACTAGTCTGAATATAGATAGTTATAATCAGTGCAGAAAAGGTGAAAAATTTGCATTTAAAAAGCAAAATACCCCCCCACTACGCGAACAACTGTTACTACGCGCCTGCAATTAGATAGAATAAAGTGTGCTTGGTTTGTTGGTTACCATAATGTCAAGGTAATACTGCCAAACAAAGAGGCTGATGAATTAAATATTGTGTGCTTCCTGCTTTTCATATGCAAGACGTATCTCTTCATCTCATTATCTCTTCTCACTTCTCAGTATCTCTTTGTTTCTTGATCAGCAGCCAAGTTCTTGATTGATTGATTGATTGATGATTGATTTGTGTTGCTTTGAGTCTCTATTAATGCACTAAGGCTATTCGAGACGATGAGTTTTATCATGACGATAAAGGACGATTACAAAACAACTATGCCTTATTCGTGATTCGAGCCCACGTCCTCGTAGAGCCATACGTTAATCGTATGTGCCACTGCCACCGCGGAAGTGTGTCATCTGAGCCCTTAAAGATGTAAATACCCAATATTATATTATTATATTTCTCCAATTTTGGTTCGCGTGCTTAATTATTATGGTGGAGGTGCCGGGTAGCCTATAGCTAATTCGTCCCGATTTTGAAAAATGGTGGAGGTGCCGGGTAGCCTATAGCTAATTCGTCCCGATTTTGAAAAATGGTGGAGGTGCCGCCCACATAACACTCAATATACTATGAATATTTAAACAATGGACTTTCTTTTAACATTTAAAATATTCATACAACATCTAGAATTATTTTAACAATATTGTAATAATTGGATGAGCGTAGCGAGCGAAGCGAAGATTCCATTTCACTACACTGGAGAAAAAAATCCGGAATGTTTTTTTTTCTTTTTTTTGTATTTTTGTGTGTCTGTGAACACGATTCCGGCTAAACCAATACTCCAATTGCGATGAAATTTTATGGAGGTCTATGAAATCTCTGAACGAAGAACTGCACGGGGGGAAAAATCGATCGAAAAATTATTTCTCGTGAAAATCGCAATTTTACGATTTTTAAAATTTTTAAAACATTCTTCGACTTATAACACCTACATGCTTTATCCCATTGTAATAATTTTTTCACAGAACCTTAATTTTATGAATTAATATATTCGTGTGAAATTTGAGCGCAATCAAAAAATATTTCTCATGATAATCGCAATTTTACGATTTTTTTCAATTTTTAACATTTCTTCGACGAATAAAACCTACATGCTTTATCCGATTGTAATGATTTTTTCACAGAACTTTAATTTTATGAATTCATATATTCGTGAGAAATTTGAGCATAATCGAAAAATTATCTATTAAAAAAATCGCAATTTTACGCTTTTTTCGTTTAAAAAAATTACGCTCATCCATCAACGCGGTGGGACTTAAGCGTTTTCCTAGTATAGAAATGTCCGTCAAACTAAAAGATAAATAAGCTTCACACAATATCGCGATCAATATTGTGGGGATATTGTATTATATTGCTCCAAGCATCATGCAATATTCATTTTTACATTTTTGGATATTCTATTTTGGTGCACACAATATCATTATTATTATATTTGAATCATGTTCACACTCCTGCTCTGCTAAACCAGTGTGGTGGCCTGCCACTTATACACACCAGTTACTTTTCACTTACATTAGTGAACTAAGCACATGTGGTGTTTACCGACACAAAGCTTAACTGGTAGTTATCACATAATGTGTGTTTGTAGCTTAGTTTTAGCAAGAATACATGGTATATATAACAATACAATTTTGCTTGTTACACAATGTAACGCGAAAAAACGATGTGAGGTTAGGTGAGTCCAGTTTATCTCGACGTGTGTTGCCAGATCTTTTCACTATTTAAAAAAAGCAATTTTGTAATCCAAGATTTGAGTTACACAATTCTCTCACTCATCTGAGCGGTATAAAATCCCTCTGCCGATTTTGTTTTATCAAGCTAAGTCATGTTGAACACAACGGCCACAAGTACACGTCTTCCTCTCCCGACGACTGATCGTCGAATGACAACAGACAGGACAGGACAAGCTACCCCACGACATAAAAACCGTTGAGATTTCAAATTTTTAAAGAATAATATCCTATCGATATTGCAGGGATATTGTATGAAAAAGCCAGGTAATAAAACCGTTGGGATTTCAAATGTTAAAACAACAATATTCTATCGACATTGTAGAGATATTTGATGAAAACAAATGAAATTGAAAGTACTGAACCTCCCGACGAATATCGTACAAAGGTGTATACAACATCAATATCCTGACATTATCACGAGCACTTTAAATGAATATACCTACAATATTGAGTGTTATGTGCGGCGGGTAGCCTAGCTAATTCGTCCCGATTTTGAAAATGGTGGGTGCCGGAGCTATTCGTCCCGATTTGAAAAATGGTGGAGGAGCCGGGTTGCCTGTAGCAAATTCGTCCAAAGTTTAAAAAATGGTGAAGGAGCCGGGTAGCCTATAACTAACAGCTAATTTTCGTCCGGACTTTAGAAAATGAGTCATGTCATTGAGCCACTCGAGCCTAGGGGACGTGGGCCCATGCTGGTCAGAACCAGCCAAGGGTAGGGGGAGGACAGGGGGAGGGTTCTCACGTCGCGGTCGTCATCGTCTTTGTCATCGTTCGTTTGTCTTGTCATCGTCGTCGGGGAGGTCGTCAAGGGAAGGGGGCAAGGTCCCCGACAACGATTGCCAGAGCTCGTCTCTAGTTTCTAGCTGATGTTTGCAAAATGGATTTTTTTCTCTTAAATCGCCTTGTACGATTATCAGAGCCATGCTCTGCTCTGGGAAAATTCTACCCCGGGCCCAGAAGGGGGTAAGAACACTACAAATGGTGGAGGTGCCTGGTCATTCAACGAGTGTGAACCTATATGTGTGAATAATTAAACAATATTAATATCGTTAGCGATTCTAGAAATAATAAATTTAATTAATAAATAATTAATAAATAAATAATGGAAATGTGTATGATGTGAATTAAATTTTGCTAAGTAAATTACTTTGAATGAAAATTTAGAAAGTTTGTCGTCGTTATCATGATTGAAGAGATGTTCTTCATTTTATGATTAGGAGAGATCAAATTGCGTGCGCAAGGCATCATACTTGCGTCGTGATACATGTCTCTCTATAGCTAGCCTCGCTTCTTCCATGCGTACTTAGCTCGTGTATACCAGCCTTGTCATTGACTGGCCACTGAGAGCTGCCGGAGTGTGGAGATGATGACTCTACACTCTGCACTCTACACTCTAAACTACACTCTACATATGAACACACACGTCTAATGCACCTAGGACTCTCACTCAGGAGTACCGGGTTCGACACAGAAATATGCCTTCGACATCGTTATTGTCCTCATTCGTCATGCGTTTATCACTTGCATATAATGCATTATTAGATGTACGTTTTTTAGCATTTTATTTTGTTGATGCTAAAAAATTGTTTAATTTAATAATGTTTTTTAATACCTATTGACAACTAGTTTAGCAATGTGTTCTAGTATTTAATGTGAATAAACTGAATTGGAATGTTCTCATTGTTCATTATTTACCATAAGAAAAGCAAGAAACACCCACACCCCACATTTAGGGTTTTGATAGAAAGAAATAAAAAATGCTGCAAAATACCACAAAATTAATGCCAAACATTCTAAATTAAAATGCTAAAATAACTTATATCTATGCATTATGTTGTTCCGTCCGTCTGTGCGTGTGTCATGTGTCACGATAAAAACCGAACATGACCTCTGACTTACATATGTTTTATGTTGCTGTTGCCCTTCATCAAGGACGATGCATAATGTTCTTGGTAACCCTAGGGTCAGTGGGGGGGGGTGTCAATTACTATTACAAAGGGTCTATTCGACCAACCCAACACATACACCAAAGATTTGAATGCACGAATGTGTATCCGTCGATAACCTGGCCCTGTACCTGCATCTTGTGTTGATTTTGACTAGCGTCAATCCCGTCGAGACAGACAATCCTTACTGGAGTGTTTTCCCGAGGTTTTCCTAAGTGATTCAGTCCGCGTAAAACAGCCTTAGGCTCGGACATTCCATCACAATTCCTTACTCCAATATACAAGTTAGCCACCTGAAGAAATCAAACAAATTCTGATAATGTGATAAACGTTTTTCCTGACAACTATAATGTGCACGGCATATTTTTTAGTCTTTGTTTTTTAAAATCTCAGTACAATCTAAGATCAACAAGTAAAACACATAGTTGAGAAAGTAGTCGTGCTGGATTTGTTGATTTTCACTATATTGATTGTCATTGCCTGGACTTTTCCATGGTCATAGTCCACGTCAGTTGCAACACAACACGCCTGCTGGAGATATTTGAAATGGAACAACCCAAACAACTCAAGAATTATAAAGAATGTGCAGTTGTTTAATATTTGAGATTGGAACCATCGGCATCAGTGCATGTAATGTTCTAATTACGGTAACAGATTACAAGATATAAGAGATAATATAATTATTCAAGGTTTCAAGATTCGCTTCTTCTTTCTTTCCTTCTTTCTTCCTTCCTTTTTTCCTTTCCTTTGTGAACCTTCCTGTAAAAGTAAAGTGTGGAGAAGGACGAGAGACATATGAAATTATTATCTTCAGTAAAGTCTGTTTTAGGGAAATTAAAGGGAAATTTTGGGACAATAGTAGGGCTACCCAAACCAAGTCAGATGCAAAATGTATGGCTGACAGGGATGGCATGTCCCGACCCAAAAAATTACAAAATGTTTATTGTTATTTCTCATTCAGACAACTTTTCAGCCATCTCTTCCAACACAACACCGTAATGTTATCGGTTTGAGAGAGCTAAATATTAAATTACCTTATTTCATTTTGTACGAATACAAGTAACAACACGAAACTAATATCAACATCCAGCTGCGCTGACCTCCTTTTGAAATCTGTTTGATTTCTAATTCTCAACAACATTAAAAAATGAATAAACTCCTAACTTCCTACGCTTATAAACTGCTTTTTAATGATGCCTCGAATCGGTAGGTAATTTGAAAACTGTGTCGTTACGTGATGAAGAATTTAGCACGTAAACAAATCGTGTTTTAGAACAATTAGAAGGCTGTGAGACCCAGATATCCGCCCACTCGGGACGGTTCGCCTGATTCCGTGAGTCTTCGTGAGGAGCCGAGTCCGATGAATGAAGATGATCCCAAGGTCGAACCGGGAAAGTGATTTCTGGTTTTATTGAATTTCTTAGGCTCACTCGGTCGTTGTTTATGTTAGTTATGCAGCAGATGACCTTCCCGATAATATGGTGAACACAGGCCTGAAGATGGGAGATACAACGCTTCCGAAACGTATAGTTTGGTTCCGAGCATATATATTTTAAATTATTATTTAACAAGTTCAGTCTTCAGTCAGTATTATGTAAAATTTGTTTAGGGAAACCTGCACATGTCGACAATGACCCTCTTTAGGTGTCTTTCCATTGAGTATATAGTGAAATCTAATTTTCCAGATTCCATTCTTCCGGAGGGTTAAGAATATGTTTAGTTAGACATAACTTCACTCAACAGTCAACAGTCAGTAATTTTCTTGGGGGAGGGGTGGAAGGGGAGACGCCACCTATTTTGATGTTGAATTTTATTGCTAGGTCCCCGTTGACACATTATAGGACGATTAGGGCGCTGGTCCGAAGCTTATATGGCTCTACGTGGACGTGGGTTCGAATCCCGTATAAGGCACGTCCATCATCCTCATCACTTTCACCACTCATCGTCTCGAATAGCCTTAGTGCATTAATAGAGAAGTTAAGCAACAAAAATCATCATAATCATCATGATAATCATCATCATGATCATCATAGTGCGATCAAGTTGTCTTCTCAAACACAACTTTAGTGCAAAATGTAATACCGTCGTAAAAATTTGCAATAATTATACATTTTTAAATTATATATTCGAGAAATCGCTGGCTACACGCTGAGTTCTTATTGTTAAACTATTAATTAATTTAAAATTAATTAGTTTAGTTAGCAAAATAAATTCAAAAACATCCTAAATTTGTCATGTTTGCTTTCATCTGAAAGCAATTTTCACCAAACACGACAAATTTAGTCTCACTTTGAAATTTTTGGGATTAATTAACTAATTAAATGTGTAATAAGAAGAACTCAGCTTTTAGACAGTTTTTTTTTCCAAGTTTATCATTGAAAAAACTATAATAATGTGATTGCAAAGTTTTTCGCTTGTAGGTATCACATTTTGCACAATATTTAGGGTGATGGTAGTTTTGACAGGAATATCTTGGGAAGAGAACTTTTTAAGGAATGATTTCCTTTTAGTCTAATTTATTGCTACAAGAATGACGAATATAAAAATGAAAAGATGGATGAAATGAGATAATGTGCATAGATTTGGTGGTAATGTCACACAAGAGGAGATAAGATACAAATCTTTTGTTGACTTTGCATTATTATTTTGTTATACATCGTCAAGCTCTAAAGCAACTCATAATCACTACTTAGAAAGAGATACTTTCTTTCATTAACAGGCGGTATAAATTACACAAAACTCATTCCTGTGAAAATGTGAATTGCGTTTTCGTGCGTCCAAACGTTCAAATAACGCACTCATTGCGTCGACGCGCAACTAGTTCTCGCGTTGCCTGGTAGGTGGCAGCACTGTATAACATGTGTGCTAGTTCCATCGATCTCCGCTAGGCTTCGCTACCTCCCAAAGCCGTCTCAATAATTTTTGTCAAGTGTTTGATGAGCAGAGTTAATAATAATAATAATAATAATAATAATAATAATAATAATAATAATAATAATAATAAAAATAATAATAATAATAATAATAATAATAATAATAATAATAATAATAATAATAATAATAATAATAATAGAATCCTTGAGCAGAGCCTTTGGGAAGGCAGAGCTTAGCGAAGAGTAAGACAAACACTAATAACTTAGTTTGTCCAACTCACTCTAAGAAAACAGAAACCAGGAATTCTGGGAAAGCTATTTTATTTTAATGCTTTCATTGTTATTTAACTAGGAAAACGGTCAACACGCCAAAGTCTATGTGAGACGAGTGAGTGAGACATATGTTGAGTACTCGGTAACATTCCCTTTCCTCCTACTATACCTAATAGGCCTCTCTAGCCTATCATAGGCTACGGTGGCGCATTATGGCCTTACAGTTGACGTGCGCGTGCACGTATACCAACTAAACTACAAAAAAAATATTATACTCGTCTTCAAATTTTTTTCCTAATTATACCTTTATAATTATTATCAAACTTAAATGCAAATGTTCCCGGTTACTCAACACATGACTCGCTCACTCGTCTAACAACGACTTTGGCGTTTTCCTTGTCTAGTTGGTTTGGCGCCCTTTATACCCGAAATGTGGAAGACCTTGGTTCAAATCCCCCGTTGGGAAAGATTTTATAATTTCTGGATTCTAATTTAGAAAATTATAAAACATGTTTTGAAATGCGTACAATACTATGGAAAGCATAGCCAGTACGAAATACGAGTAAAGATTGCAAGGTTTACTCAATCTCCCAGCGGAATTTAGGGGAACCTTGAGCGTGCAAGATTCGATACACCTTGGTCACTGCAAACAATCACAGCCTGACAAAAATGATTCGATAAAAATGACTTATTGAAAAACAAAACCACTGCATATTTCCAGTATATTTGCAATTTATTATTTCTTTTAGGTTTTAATCGCAACGGATTTGGCTCATTTTGTTAGCAGTTCTCAGTTAGCTCGTCACGCGGATGTCTGTTTAAAATTTCAGCTCAATCATTTTGGCCGTTCGGCCGTATGAGACCGGATAGACAAACAGACAGACAGACAACGACATTAATTAACATTTAACAGACAATTATTCACGCGTCGACGAAGGTCCATTTGAGTTGAATTGTTCCTCAGTCGCTCCGCTCCCGCGTCTAATAATTAAAAATTTCGTTTCCAAAACGACGTTTAAACTCCGCGCCAAAAGTACGGTCTTTCTAATACCAGAGTCGATAAAGAAGTTTTGGGGAAACTTTTTTATCGACTCTGCTAATACTGTGCAATTTAACTAGAAAATAATATCTTTGAAATAGCAAGTGCCTTGGATTATCCCTCGACTTCGACAACAATACAAATTGCTGCGGTCGCGCAGCTTTGACAAGCTCTGGGCCGGCTCTGGCCATAGATAGAGGCTTTTACTAGGACTTAGTTTTTGAATTTTATTGACAAAAAAATCTTTATTCTTGATTGTGTACTTGCGAATACGATAACAGGTAATGTAAGGATACATATTCAATCGATTTGCACAGTCGAGTGCAATGCAGTTGTGTGAAATCTTGAATAAAATCGAACCAAAATCATGTCTTTCAATGGAGCCATCGCCCATGTAGAGCCCAAATACGTCATAATAGTATGACCAATGGCAGATGTATAATGCAACTACAATTCAGAGATCAAAATGTAACCGTCCTGATGGTCTAGTGGTTAAGACGGCTGTCTGGCATGCGGGAGATCCGTGGTTCGATTCCTGGTCGGGGTGGACTTTTTTAATTTCTGAATTGTAGTAATATAATATATATATATATATATATATATATATATATATATATATATATATATATATATATTAAGTTTTTAAGGCTTTCGTGGCCCGAAGTATTAGAATCACAATTGTAAACTTGTCGGGTTATTTCGCCACGTCGATTTGACTTACCCATGTCAACGTTTCTGGACCGCTCTGGGCCGCGTCATCAGGACGGCTGATGACGGGGCCCAGAGCGGTCCAGAAACGTTGACATGATGACGGGGCCCAGAGCGGTCCAGAAACGTTGACATGGGTAAGTCAAATCGACGTGGCGAAATAACCCGACAAGTTTACAATTGTGATTCTAATATATATATGTGGATTGTTTTAGGTTTTCGCGGCCCGTCATAGGATAAAAACAAGGATCTTGGGTAAAACCGCGTCGAAAATAAGATGAACCAGGGCAGAACCTGGGCGTCCACCGACGTTTCGTCTGTACTACGTCAGACATTTTCAAGGTTGACTGTGACTCTACGGAGGTTGGAGTCACAGCTTGGAAACCTGCACTCATGCCTCGAAATGTAGTCCGTAGACCTATTCAGCCAAATCCCACAGAGGTGGTGCAAATTTCAGATTCCATAATTCTAAGCACGAATAACATTTCAAAAGACAACCAATCAGGCCCTATGACAAGAAGCCGGACTAAAAAGGTTTCACTACAGTGAGCTGTGCTATTTTGTTTCTCAATTGCCACCATCCGTATATTTTTTCGATATGACATCGCCGCCCCGCACCTATTTTCTATATAACCTCGCCGCCCCGCACCTTCAGCCGAGGCTATATAAGGCGGGCGCTGCGTGCTTGCCAACCACTGTGACTCCAACCTCCGTAGAGTCACAGTCAACCTTGAAAATGTCTGACGTAGTACAGACGAAACGTCGGTGGACGCCCAGGTTCTGCCCTGGTTCATCTTATTTTCGACGCGGTTTTACCCAAGATCCTTGTTTTTATCATATATATATATATATATATATATATATATATTGAGCTATCACATTAGTTTTAGTTTAATAATAATTTCAAAACCGCATGGAAAATGTATACCTTCCGTCCTCCCCAATCTGCCAACCACGTTCTACAGCCAAGAATTGTTTTGGGTTGTGGCATCTATTCCACCACGAGTCAATATCTGTATACACCTTCCGGGGCAAACTCTTATCGTGCAGCATCTCACAAAGGTGGCAGATTGACTCCTTATCGATCCTCTGAGAATGGTAATACGGCTTCCACCAGAAGAACTTCTGATACTCTTCGGGGTTACGATCTAAGTGATTGAGATACTCCGCAAGATGCGCAGGACTCTTGAAGTCTTTAACGTCAATATAAGACATTGGGGGAGCGATCTCCTTGTAGGCGGCACTTCCGTATACGATCGGGACTATGTTGTAGCGTAACGTCCTGAAAAACTTCTCCGTCACGTAATCTACACACAGCGAGTTCTCAAACGAAATAAAAAACTTGTAAGTCCTTGCCATCATTTCATCGCAGTCTTCGTCTTCTGCACAGGAGAACGTGCCACAGCTACCGTACACGTCTATGTCGATATATCGAGCTAGTTCTGTAACATACCACTCTCTTTTGCTGTCAGTTTCACAATTTGAAACCATCCAAACGGCTATTTTGGTTTTGTATTCGACGAGGATACTCGCGTTTCGAATGATTGGTTCAATCCAAACGGGAATTTTTCTATCTAGATGAAGTAGATTGTGTTTTGGGTCTGTTAAATCGATGAACGATCCGTATGGATGCCAAATGTCGGAGTCCCTCCTGTAGGTGAAGGTCCAGTTGTAGAAGTTGTCGAGATGAGAGAGGACCGTGCCGAGTTTCGCGGGAGGTTCCATGGCGAAGAAGATGTAGCGCTGGTGTGGTTTCCGGAGGCGAGGGCCCCAAGTGATACGGAACCCCAGCGCCGAGGTCGTGTAGACCCCGTGGAAGAGAACGGCGTCGAAGTCCTCGAACCCCAGACCGTCTGGTTCGCCATCTCGCATGTCCCAGAACACACAGTCCGACACCTTGCACGACATCTCCAAGAAGGGCGCACGTCCCGTTCCAAACACGAAACTAGCTGCGTCTATCACGTCTGTCCAGTACAGAATGGTTTTCGTTTCGTTGCCCTTGTAAATTATAGATTTGGGTTTTTGAAACGTCTCATCCAAGAAATGTACGACCAACAGAGTTGAAAATATCGTAGTCAAACACTTGAGCAGCTTTCTCATCCTGAAAAGAAAACAATGAATTAGTTGGTGTACAAAATAATTTATTGCAAATCCCGTTGAGACCGACAACCAGACAGAAGGTTTCCACCTAGGTTTTCCTCAATCGTTAATGCGAATGCAAGGGATTGAGTCCCCTCAAAAACAGCCCACAGACGTCCCTTCACAATTTACCTAGTTATACACCTGAAGCATGCATGCATTGCACACGAAAAATGATTATTTTTTATACTAGGAAAACGCTTAAGTCCCGCCGCGTTGTTGGATGAGCGTAATTGGTGCATTGAGCTGCCATGATTGTGTTATGAGGATTTTCTGTTGTTCTGTGACAAAATTATTACTAAGTCGAATAATTTTTTTAAATTAAATTAAAAAAATACAAAATTAACATTTTTTAAATTTTTTTTATGAATCGTAATTTTAAAAAAAGAAAAAAATCGTAAAATTGCGATTTTCATAAGAAATAATTATTCGATTGCGCTCAAATTTTACAAAAATATATTAATTCATAAAATTAAGGTTCTGTGAAAAATTCATTACAATAGGATAAAGCATGTAGGTGTTATAAGTCAAAGACTTGTTTAAAAAAAGAAAAAACCTGTAAAATTTCGATTTTCATGAGAAATAATTTTTCGATTGCGCTCAAATTTCACACGAATATCTTAATTCATAAAATTAAGGTTCTGTGAAAAAACCATTAAAATCGAATTAAGCATGTAGGTGTTATAAGTCGAAGAAATATTTTAAAAATCGAAAAAATTCGTAAAATGGCGATTTTCATGAGAAATAATTTTCCGATTGCGCTCAAAAACGTGGCAGTTCTAAGTTCAGAGATTTCGAAGGTCTCCATAAAATTTCATCGCAATTGGAGTATCGGTTTAGCCGGAATCGTGTTAACAAACACACAATAATACAAACAGAAAAAAAAGAAAGAAAAAAAAAACATTCTGGATTTTTTTTCTCCAGTGTAGTGAAATGGAATCTTCGCTTCGCTCGCTACGCTCGCTACGCTCATCCAATTATATTGGGCATGTTTTGTTTGTTAAGAAAACAAACAAAGCTGCGAAGTAAAACAAACATGTACAACGTACAAACATGTAAACATGTTAATTTTGAGTGAATAGGAACTTAATGACACGAATCATGTGTTACTATGACTGTCTCTAACAACAAAAGCGTGGCAATTAACACATCCCCAAATAAATAAATTATCTAATGGATGTAATTGTTGGATGAGCGTTGCGAGCAAAGATTCCATTCTACTACACTGGAGAAAAAAATCCGGAATGTTTTTTTTGCTGTTTGTTAACACGATTCCGGCTAAACCGATACTCCAATTGCGATGAAATTTTCTGGAGACCTTTGAAATCTCTGAACTTAGAACTGCCACGTGCGAAAAATCGACCGAAAAATTATTTCTCATGAAAATCGCAATTTTACGACTTTTTTTCGATTTTATTGTTTTTTCTGTTTGAATTTTTGTGTGTTTGTTAACACGATTCCGGCTAAAGCAATACTCCAATAACAATGATATTTTCTGGAGGCCTTCGAAATCTTTAAACTTAGAACTGCCACGTTTTTGAGCGCAATCGAAAAATTATTTCTAAAAAAAATCGAAATTTTACGATTTTTTTTCGATTTTAAAAACATTTCTTCGACTTAAAACACCTTCATGCTTTATCCGATTGTATTTGTTTCACAGAACCTTTATTCTATATTTGATATATTCATGTGAAATTTGAGCGTAACGGAAAAATTATTTCTTATGAAAATCGCAATTTTACGATTTTTTGGATGAGCGTAGCGAGCGAAGCGAAGATTCCATTTCACTACACTGGAGAAAAAAATCCGGAATGTTTTTTTTTTTTTTTTTTTTCTTTCTTTCTTTCTTTCTTTCTTTCTTTCTTTCTGTATTTTTGTGTGTTTGTTAACACGATTCCGGCTAAACCGATACTCCGATTGCAATGAAATTTTATGGAGACCTTCGAAATCTCTGAACTTAGAATTGCCACGTTTTTGAGCGCAATCGGGAAATTTTTTCACATAAAAAACGCAATTTTACGATTTTTTTCGATTTTTAAAAAATTTCTTCGACTTATAACACCTACATGCTTTATCCGATTGTAATGATTTTTTCACAAAACCTTAATTTTATGAATTAAGATATTCGTGTGAAATTTGAGCGTAATCGAAAAATTATTTCTCATGAAAATCAAAATTTTATGTTTTTTTTCTTTTTAAAAACAATTCTTTGACTTATAACACCTACATGCTTTATCCTATTGTAATGATTTTTTTACAGAACCTTAATTTAATGAATTAATATATTCGTGTTAAATTTGAGCGCAATCGAATAATTATTTCTTATGCAAATTGCAATTTTACGATTTTTTCTTTTAAAAAATTACGATTAATTAAAACAATTAAGTTAATTTTTTATTTTATTTAATTTAATTATAAAAATTAGGTTAATTTTTTATATAATTTAATTTAATTAAAAAAAATCTTCGACTTAGTAATGATTTTTTCACAGAACAACAGAAAATCCGCGTAACACATGGCATCTCAATGCACCATATACGCTCATCCAACAACGCGGCGGGACTTAAGCGTTTTCATAGTTAAAAAAATTTAACATTCCTTCGACTTATAACACCTACATGCTTTTTCCGACTGTGATGATTTTTTCACAGCACCTTAATTTTCTAAACTAGGAAGCTTCGCAAAGGCTTTTTCAGGCGCGTTGTTGATGAGCATATGTTTTTTAAACGAAAAAAGCGTAAATTGAGATTTTTCAAGAGAAATAATTTATCGATCGCGCTCAAATTTCACAACAATATTTAAATTCATTAAATAAATTAAGGTTCTGTGGGAAAATCATTACAATCGGATAAAGAATGTAGGTGTTATAAGTCGAAGAATGTTTTAAAAATAAAAAAAATCGTAAAATTGCGATTTTCATAAGAAATAATTTTTTGATTGCACTCAAATTTCACACGAATATATTAATTCATAAAATTAAGGTTCTGTGAAAAAATCATTACAATCAGAAGAAGAATCTAGGTGTTATAAAACGAAGAATTGTTTTAAAAATCGAAAAAAATCGTAAATTGCAATTTTAATGAGAAATAATTTTTCGATTGCGCTCAAAAACGTGGCAGTTCTAAGTTCAGAGATTTCGAAGGCCTCCAGAAAGTTTCATCGTAATTGGAGTATCGGTTTAGCCGGAATCGTGTTAGCAAACACACAAAAATACAAACAGAAAAAAAAAAATCGAAAAAAATCGCAAAATTGCGTTTTTCATGAGAAATAATTTTTCGATCAATTTTTTGAACCGTGCAGTTCTAAGTTCAGAGATTTCAAGTCTCCAGAAAATTTCATTGCAATTGGAGTATCGGTTTAGCCGGAATCGTGTTAACAAACACACAAAAATTAAAAAAAAACATTCCGGATTTTTTTCTCCAGTGAAGTGAAATGGAATCTTCGCTTTGCTCGCCACGCTCGCTACGCTCATCCAATTAATATATTCGTGTGAAAATTGAGCGCGATCGAAAAATTGTTTCTTATGATAATCGCAATTTTACGATTTTTTTTTTTTCGATTTTTGTGTGTTTGTAAGCACGATTCTGGCTAAACCGATACTCCAATTGCGATGAAATTCTCTGGAGGCCTTAAAAGTCTCTGAAATTAGAACTGCCACGTTTTTTAGTGCAATCGAAAAATTATTTCTTATAAAATCGCAATTTTACGATTACATTTTTTAAAAATTTCTTCTACTTATAACACCTACATGTTTATCCGATTGTAATGATTATTTCACAGAACCTTAATTTTATGAATTAATATATTCGTGTGAAATTTAAATGCAATCCAAAAATTATGTCTAATGAAAATTGCAAATTTACGCTTTTTTCGATTTAAAAAAAATGTCTTCGACTTACAGAATAGAATAGAATAGGTCTTTATTGGCGAAGTTAAGCTCATCGCTTTTTTTCAACTTAACCATACACTGCAACTGCAAGTAACAGATTCGAATAAAAAAAGGTATGAGTTTACAAATAGGACGACGACGTGAGAAACTAGGGCGCTTCAACCGGTTAGGTCATATTGCGCCGCCTGTGAATGAAAGGAAATGAGAAGAGTGAATGCAGGTATGTTTGATGATTAGATTAAACATACCTGCATTCACTCTTCTCATTCAAATAGGAATAAGTAATTTAGTATCTAGGATATAGTAGGTGCTTTATCACATGCTTTATCCGATTGTAATGTAGTGTGTAATGTAATGTGTGCCCTTGATTCTGCTTGATTGATGCCTTGATTCGTGCTTTGATTCGTCGTAAAAATTAAAACAATATTACCAAGCGTGTCTCGTAGGTCATAACAATGGGAAAGCGAAATCAATTTAAATACCATCTGCATAACACATGGCAACTCAATGCACCATTGCGGTGCATTGCGGTGCATTGAGCTGCCATGTGTTATGCGGATTTTCTGTTGTTCTGTTAAAAAAATCATCACTAAGTCGAAGAATTTTTTAAATTAAAATAAATTAAAATAAAACATTAACTTTAAATTTTCAATTTTTTTATTAATCGTAGATTTAAAAAAAGAAAAAAAGCGCAAAATTGCGATTTTCATAAGAAATAATTATTCGATTGCGCTCAAATATCACACGAGTATATTAATTCATAAAATTAAGGTTCTGTGAAAAAATCATTACAATAGGATAAAGCATGTACAGTTTGTCTCATCATATCCTGAGCCCGGCGTTTTTGTGGGTTCAAAGAGCGCAGGCTGTGGTGGTCACATTGTAAACGTATCACAGTTTGACAGCCGAAGTGGACTCCGCAGAGCAGTAAAGTACAGTCACGTCCAGTGCGACCTTGGCCTATATCCTGCATGGGGATCATATTGATGGAGCGAGTGTAATTGAAACGTTGATCTTGCGCGGCATTATAGTAATGTAGGCGCAGCAAGAAGAGTAAACCACTAAACCCAGGCCTACATACAAGTGGTTTTCGATACTCGGGAGGTTGCAACCAACTTGCATCGGATGTGATTGTACTTTGTTATTACGGAGAGGCCCATCCTTCCCGTCAAATTCGGACGGGTTTACAACCTTTCATAATAGAGCAGGCGACATCCTAGTTTCTTTGAACCCTAAAACGCCGGGCTCAGGATATGGTGAGACAAACAGTAGGCGTTAATTATAAGAATTTTAAATTTTTAAAATTTTTGATTGCGCTCAAATTTCACACGAATATCTTAATTCATAAAATAAGGTTCTGTGAAAAAATAATTAAAATCGGATAAAGCATATTGGTGTTATAAGTCGAAGAATTTTTTTTAAAAATCGCAAAAGATCGTAATATTGCGATATTCATGAGAAATAATTTTCCGATTGCACTAAAAAACGTGGCAGTTCTAAGTTCAAAGATTTTAAAAGCCTCCAGAAAATTTCATCTCAATTGGAGTATCGGTTTAGCCGGAATCGTGTTAACAAACACACAAAAATACAAAAAGAAAAAAAGAAAAAAGAAAAAAAAACAGTGCGGATTTTTTTCTCTAGTGTAGTGAAATGGAATCTTCGCTTCGCTCGCTACGCTCATCCAATATACTAGGAAGCTTCGCAAACGCTTTTTCAGGCGCGTTGTTGGATGAGCGTAATTGGTGCATTGAGCTGCCATGTGTTCATGAGTAATAATTTTTTTCGATTGCGCTCTAATTTCACAAGAATATGTTCAATCATAAAATTAAGGTTCTGTGAAAAAATCATTACAATTGGATAAAGCATGTAGGTGTTATAAGTCAAAGATTTTTTTTTATATCGAAAAAATCGTAAAATTGCGATTTTTATGAGAAATAATTTCTCGATTGCGTTCAAATTTCACATGAATATATAAATTAATAAAATTATGGTTCTTTGAAAAAATCATTACACTTAAATAAAGCATGTAGGTGTTATAAGTCGAAGAAATTTTTAAAAAATCGAAAAAAATCGCAAAATTGCTATTTTCATGAGAAATAATTTTTCGATTGCGCTAAAAAACGTGGCAGTTCTAAGTTCAAAGATTTCGAAGGTCTCCAGCAAATTTGATCGCTTTTGTTTATTTGGATTAAGGACGCGTCAACCGTTAGGTCATAATGCACCACTCTAGCCTAAGGGGGGTGGGGAGGAGGAGCCCATGCTGGTCAGAACCAGCCACGGGTAAGAGGAGGAAGGGGGTTTTCTCACGTCGCGGTCGTCATCGTCTTTGTCATCGTTCGTTGTGTCATTGTCATCGTCGCCGGGGGGTCTCAAGGAAGGGGGCAAGGTCCCCGACGACGATTGCCAGAGCTCGCCTCTAGTTTGGGGAGAAGATAACTCCGTTTCTTACTAGCTGATGTTTGCGAGGTGGACTTTTTCTCCTTGAATCGCCTTTTACGATTAGCAGAGCCATGCTCTGGGCCAATTCTACCCCGGGCCCAGACGGGGTAAAATTTGATCGCAATTGGAGTATCGGTTTAGCCGGAATCGTGTTAACAAACACACAAAAATACAAACAGAAAAAAAGAAAAACATTCCGGATTTGTTTCTCCAGTGTAGTGAAATGGAATCTTCGCTTCGCTCATCCAATAAATAATTAATCATTGGATGAGCGAAGCCAAGACTTCAAATTTTACCGACCCCCCAAAAAATTTAGCTCGGTGTTTTTTTTTTTGTTTTTTTTTTTCTGCTGTTTTGTTTGATCTCTACCGGGCCAAAAGGCATATGCGATCTTGATGAAAATTTTTACAGGACCTTCGAAATCTCTGAACTTAGACTTGCTGCTACGTTTTGGGTACAATCGAAGAAATATTTCTCATGAATATCGTACTTTTACGATTTTTTTTTCGATTTTTAGTGCGATATTTGTGCCCATTTGGGGCCGTTTTCTGACCAAACGGGTGGGGCTACAACGATCATATTTCACATGCACTTTAAAGGTAATGGTGATGTTTTGACTTTTTGAAAGAAAAAGTTGAAAAGTTAGCCAGAATCTATAGAAATAAAGGTTTTAATTTGAGTTTTTTTTAGGTGTTAAATATTAAAACCTTTATTGCTATAGATTCTTGCCAACTGTTTCAACTTTTTCTTTCAAAAGTCAATACATCACCCTTACCTTAATGTCCATGTGAAATATAAACGTTGTGGCCCCCTAGTTTGGTCAGAATCCGCCCAAATGGCATGAAAATATAGTTTTTAGATCTTTCTCACAGCCTTGTATGAAAACTTCACAGGAGTTTTTAAACCCCTTACTCACACCCTTTGTTACAAACAATCAAAGATCCAACAGACCAAATGATTGCTTTGTATGGGCCGTGTCAATATGTTTTTTTTTATTATTTGAAATTATATAATTAAAAAGCTCATCCATCAACGCGACTGAAAAAAGCGTTTGCAAAGCTTCCTAGTTATAGGATTCTGTATGGTACTCACTTGAAATTCTTGGCACATCGTATTGAACACATCCTGGAAGATAGCTCTGTCTTTATACAAGTTTTACATGGTTTAACTAAAAATCATTAAAGAACTGAACACATCCTTGTCAGTCTTTGTGCTTAAGTGAACGTCTGGCAAAAGCACAGAAAGCACAACACACGTAGGCTAAAAAACTAAATTTCCATAGGTAGGTACAATGCAAGAGGGCAACATGATATGCATAATAATATGGTACCTCATAATCTGGCAATATGTCATGAGATAAAGGACAACCTATGCAGGAGCAGTCTTATAACAGGCTGCCTGATATCAAGAATACTGACTTATACATTGGAAGATTAAAGAAGTTTTTATGTTATATGAATACATATCTTAATTGATTTATGTTAGTTAGTCTTTAGGAGTGATTATGCCATTGTATGTAAATATAGTGCACGATAGTTTTTGTATAAATTATCACTAGGAAAAACGCTAAGTCCCGCTGCGTTGATGGATGAGCTTTTTTGTAAGTTTTTAGTTTGCGTAGGATCACTTTTCCATTGCAAGTGCTTTTTGAATGCATTGTAGGTGATTGTTGTCAACTTTCTATTGTTACTTTTTAATTGTTATTATTATTATTATAAACCTAAAAAACACATATTATAACTTTATTCTATGGAATCTGGCTAACTTTTTCAACTTTTTATTTCAAAAAGCAATACATAACCATTACCTTAATGTAGGGCCTACATGTAAAATATGAACGTTGTAGCCCCACTCGTTTGGTCAGAATCGGCCCAATGTCACGAAAATATCGCACTAAAAATCGAAAAAGATCGTAAAAATACGATATTCATGAGAAATATTTCTTCGATTGTACCCAAAAACGTAGCAAGTCTAAGTTCAAAGATTTCGAAGGTCCCCTGAAATTTTCGTCAAGATCGCATATGCCGTTTGCCCGGTAGAGAGCGAACAAACAGACAAAAAAAAAACAAAAAAAGCAAACAAAAACAAAAAAAACACCCGAGCTAATTTTTTTGGAGGGTCAGTGAAATTGAAGTCATAGCTTCACTCGCTACGCTCGCTACGCTCATCCAATAATTTAATCTTGTATCACGTGGTGTAGGCCTACCACACAATTGGACATTTTCGTAATATGGGTCAAGAATGTTTTTGATCAACACTGTTTCTGAGCATTTTTTAAATTTATTTAGTTAGTTATTTCTTTCTTTCTTTCTTTCTTATGAAAATTACAATATTACGATTTTTTTCCTTTTTTAAAATTACGATTCATTAAAAGAATAATTTAAAATTTATGTTAATTTTTTATTTAATTTAATTTAATTTAAAAAATCTTCAACTTAGTAATGATTTTTTCACAGAACAACAGAAAATCTGCATAACACATGGCAGCTCAATGCACCAATTACGCTCATCCAACAACGCGGCGGGACTTAAGCGTTTTCCCAGTTTATTTATTTTTTATTTATTGGATGAGCGAAGCGAAGACTTCAATTTCACTGACCCCTCAAAAAATTAAGCTCCAATGTTTTTTGTTTTTTTTGTTTTTGTTTTTCTGTCTGTATGTTCGCACGATTCCGGGCAAAGCGCATATGCGATTTTGATGAAAATTAAAGGGTACCTTCTAAATCTATGAACATACCCTGCCACAATTTTGGGTACAATTGAAGAAATATTTCTCATGAATATCGTACTTTTACGATTTTTTTCGATTTTTAGTGCGATATTTTCGTGACATTTGTGCCGATTCTGACCAAACGGATGGGGCTACAACGTTCATATTTTACATGGACATTAAGGTAATGGTGATGTATTGCTTTTTGAAAGAAATTTAAAAAAAAAAATAGCCAGAGTCCAAATAATAAAAGTTTTAATATGATTTTTGTTAGGTTTATAATAACAATTAACAAGTAACAATAGAAACTTGACAACAATCACCTACAATGCATTCAAAAAGCACTTGCAAAGGAAAAGTGGTCCCGCGCAAACTAAAAACTTACAAGAAGTTCATCCATCAACACGACGGGACTTAAGCGTTTTCCTAGTTTAGGTAAGCATGTAGGTGTTATATAAGAAATTTAAAAAATATAAAAAAAATTGTCAAGTTGCGATTTTAATGAGAAATAATTTTTCGATTACACTCAAATTTCACACGAATATATTAATTCATAAAATAAAGGTTCTGTGCAAAAATCATTACAATCAGATAAAGCATGTAGGTGTTATAAGTCGAATAAATATTTTTAAAATCGAAAAAAATCGTAAAATTGCGATTTTCATAAGAAATAATTTTTCGATTGCGCTCAGAAACATGGCAGTAAGTTCAGAGATTTCGAAGGCCTTTACAAAATTTCATCGCAATTAGAGTATCGGTTTAGCCGAAATCGTGTTAACAAACACACAAAAACACAGAAAAAAAAGAAAGAAAGAAAGAAAGAAAGAAAGAAAGAATGAAAGAAAGAAAAACATTCCAGTTTTTTTCTCCAAGGAAGTTAATCTTCGCTTCGCTCATCCAATTAACATATTCGTGTGAAATGTGAAGGTAATCTAAAAATTATTTCTCATGAAAATCTCAGTTTTACGATTTTTGGATGAGCGTAGCGAGCGAAGCGAAGATTCCATTTCACTACACTGGAGAAAAAAATACGGATTGTTTTTTTTTTTTTTTTCTTTTTGGCTGTTTGTTGACACGATTCCGGCTACACCGATACTCCAATTGCGATGAAATTTTCTGAAGACCTTCGAAATCTCTGAACTTAGAACTGCCACATTTATGAGCGCAATCGATAAATTATTTCTCATGAAAATCGCAATTTTACGATTAATTTCGATTTTTTTAAAATTTCTTCGACTTATAACACCTACATGCTTTATCCGATTTTAATGATTTTTTCACAGAACCATAATTTTATGAATTAAGATATTCGTGTGAAATTTGAGCGCAATCGAAAAATTATTTCTCATGAAAATCGAAATTTTACGTTTTTTTTTCTTTTTTTAAACAATTCTTTGACTTATAACACCTACATGTTTATTTCTCGATTTGGTTGATCGGGAAACACTCCCGTGGGTGTAATTGTTTTTATTTACTACAATTCAGAAATTAAAAAAGTCCGCCCCAACTTTTTTAATTTCTGAATTGTAGTAAATAAAAACCTACATGCTTTATCCGATTGTAATGATTTTTTCACAGAACCTTAATTTTATGAATTAATATATTCGTGTGAAATTTGAGCGCAATCAAATAATTATTTACTATGAAAATCGCAATTTTACGATTTTTTTCTTTTTTAAATTACGATTTATTAAAAAAAATTAAACATTAAAGTTTATTTTTTATTTAATAAAAATTAATTTAAAAAAAATCTTCAACTAAGTAATGATTTTTTCACAGATCAACAGAAAATCCGCATAACGCATGGCTGCTCAATTCACCAATTACGCTCATCCAACAACGCGGCGGGACTCAAGCGTTTTCCTAGTTTAAATTTCTTCGACTTATAGCACCCATATTATGCTTTATCCGATTGTAATATTTTTACAGAACCTTAATTTTATGATTTGATATATTCGTGTGAAATTTGAGCGGAATCGAAAAATTGTTTTTCATGAAAATCGCTATTTTACGCTTTTTTGTTTTGAAAAATTACGCTCATCCAACAACGCGCCTGAAAAAGCGTTTGCGAAGCTTCATAGTAATAAAACAAATGAATTTATAGAGACTACCCACTCAGTTATTGGATGAGCGTAGCGAGCGAAGCAAAGATTCCATTTCACTACACCGGAGAGAAAAAACCCGGAATGTTTTTTTTTCTTTCTTTTTTTCTGTATTTTTGTGTGTATGTTAACACGATTCCGGCTAAACCGATACTCCAATTGCGATGAAATTTTGAGGAGGCCTTCGAAATCTCTGAACTTAGAACTGCCACGTTTTTGAGCGCAATCGAAAAATTATTTCTTAAAAAAATCGCAATTTTACGATTTTTTTCGATTTTTTAAAAATTTCTTCGACTTATAACATCTACATGCTTTATCCGATTGTAATGGCTTTTTCACAGAACCTTTATTTTATGAACAAGGAAGCTTCGCAAACGCTTTTTCAGGCGCGTTGTAGGATAAGCGTATTTTTTTTAAAACGAAAAAATCGTAAAATTGCGATTTTCATGAGAAATATTTTTTTGATTACGCTCGAATTTCACACGAAAACAATAAAACTAACGACTAACGAATAAAATTAACGTTCTGTGAAAAAAATCATTACAATCGGATAAAGCATGTAGGTGTTACAAGTCGAAGAAATTTTTAAAATATAAAAAAATCGTAAAATTGCGATTTTCATGAGAAATAATTTTTTGATTACGCTCAAATTTCACACGAAAATATAAATTCATAAAATAAGGGTTCTGTGCAAAAATTATTACAATCAGATTAAGCATGTAGGTGTAATAAGTTGTATAAATATTTTAAGAATCGAAAAAAAATCGTAAAATTGCGATTTTTATAAGAAATAATTTTCGATTGCGCTCAAAAACGTGGCCTCCACAAAATTTCATCGCAATTGGAGTATCGGTTTAGCCGGAATCGTGTTAACAAACACACAAAAATATAGAGAAAAAGAAAGAAAGAAAGAAAGAAAGAAAATAATTATTCCGGATTTTTTCTCCAGTGTAGTAAATGGAATCTTCGCTTCGCTCGCTACGCTCATCCAATTAATATATTCGTGTGAAATGTGAGCGTATTCTACTAGGAAAACGCTTAGGTCCCGCCGCGTTGATGGATGAGCTTAATTTTTTTAAACGAAAAAAGCGTAATGTTGCGATTTTTTTAATAAATAATAATTTTTCGATTACCCTCAAATTTCACACGAATATATAAATTCATAAAATTAAAGTTCTGTGAAAAAATCATTACAGTCGGATAAAGCATGTAGGTGTTATAAGTCGAAGAATTTTAAAAATCGAAAAAAATCGTAAAATTGCGATTATCATAAGAACTAATTTTTCGATTACGTTCAGATATCACATGTTAATTCATAAAATAAAGGTTCTGTGAAAAAATAATTTCAATCGGAATAAAGCATGATAGGTGTTATAATTCGAAGAAGTTTTTTAAAAATCGAAAAAAATCGTTTAATTGCGATTTTCCGAGAAATAATTTTTCGATTGCGCTCAAAAACGTGGCAGTTCTAAGGACGTGTCTGATTGCTTGAAAAACGTGGCTCAGTCTCATTCTCATTCTCAGTTTTACGTCATCAATAATCGGTGACGTCAGAAGCAATGTACGAAGGGTCCAGATCGAGACTGAGAACGGGAATGAAACCAAGTAACGAAATTACCACACTCGTTTTCATTCTTATTACTAAAAAATGGAGGCTTCGGGAGACGATCGAACTAAAACATTTCCAAATCACGTTGAGCAACCAAATAAGTTATAAATGTAATAAATAATATAGTAATTAATTGTACAGAGTCAAATTTGATATGGAAACGTTATGTAAACACTTTTAGTACTGTTAAGATCGCAATCAGTCGGCCACCTGCATGTGTCAACTCCACGGCTGTTCGTCTGTTTGTTTTGATGTTGATAGCATTGTTGATACTCCCATCAAGAAACGACCGAAAGTTACACTTCTAGTAGAGTAGGAATCACACAACTTTGAATGACCTTTTGACACTTTTTGGCGGCCATTTTTCATGTGAACCACTTGAACAAAATTGGAGGTCTAATTGAAAATGTACTTTTAAAAAAATTAATGAATTATACACGGTGCATTATTAAATAAAAATACTAAATTATTGTTTAAAAGATTAATTTAATGTAATCTGGACGATCAAATTCATTGAAAGTAATAAATAACAAACAAATGTCAAGTCGTTATTCGTTTTCACAGTTGACAACAATGGTTTTATTTTATTGACCAATGAGCGATCTTCCCAATACCACTTCCATACAATCAGCTAAAATATTACTAAAGGCCTGTCGTAGTCGTCTGCACAGAACAGATAGGCCCTGGATAGGCCCTAGCCTACGTCTTCTGCTTTAATCTTGTTTCTGACTAATTTCTTTACTTGGTTGCTCTTCTGAGTTTTGGGCTTGACTATTTATTAATTAATAATATTTTAATGTTATGTATAGGCATAGCCTAAGTATTGATTAATTGAGTAGGTCTATCAATTGTCTGATGTTGAAGTAAATAGGGCCCGCGGGAAAAACACAGTCTAGTAAGCCAACCAATTATTAGGTAGGGCCTAGGTACCTAAACAGTAGGACCTAAATACGTACAAGACAACGGTTATAGACATAAGGCTTTTAGAAAAAAATACTTTTAATATTCCTTTTGGGGGGTAGGGCTATAAATACTAGGCCTAGGCTACACTACCTGAGTTGGGCCGATGCTAGGCTACGCGTAGCCTTAGGCTAGGCCTAGTTTCCCCAAATTGAACAAATATCACAAGAATTTCCCTGTTTTATCAATGTAGGACTAGATCTAGCTAGCCTAGGCTGCATCATAGATAGGCTGCATATTAAAGCAAGGCCTAGGCTTTTGCCCCCCCCCCCCCAACCCCCAATGAGAAATTGCATAGGCTAGGCCTGGCCCTAGGCTAGGCTAGAACGAAGTGTATAATAGTATCCTTGCCCTAGGGCCTAGTTCAATTTTAATGCAAATAGAATTGTGTTGATTAAAATAAAATAATAATATAAGACAAAGAATTTTAATATCCAAAACAACTCAGTGACAAAACATAACACGCAATGACAGTATCCTAATGAAACATAACCTCCAACGTTTGGAATGGTCTGTTGACATACACCTAGTTCGTCACCTCGCCACACGCACGCAGCGCACGGAGTAGAAAAATGATGCTAGCAATTTTATTTCTCCTGTGTTGGTTATGCCGATTTAAACAAATGCAACTTTGAAGGTCGTTCAATCTAAGCTGAATCCTACTCTAATGAGACCGACACTTTGAATGAGAATGAGACTGAGACTGAGAATAAGAATGAGGATTTAGTTCAGACACGTCCATAGTTCAGACACGTCCTTAGTTCAGAGATTTCGAAGGCCTCCATAAAATTTCATCGCAATCGGAGTATCGGTTTAGCCGGAATCGTGTCAACAGACACACAAAATTACAAAAAAAAAAAAGAAAAAAAAAAAACAATCCGGACTTTTTTCTCCAGTGTAGTGAAATGGAATCCTCGCTACGCTCATCCAAAAAATTATTTCTCATAAAAATCGCAGTTTTACGATTTTTTTAATTTCTTCGACTTAAATGATATTTTTACAGAACCTTAATTTTATGAATTGATATATTCGTGTGAAATTTGAGCGGAATCGAAAAATTATTTCTCATTACCCTATAATCGCAATTTTACAATTTTTCTTTATTTTTAAAATTTCTTCGTTCGTACACCGACATGCTTTATCCAATTGTAATTATTTTTTCACAGAACCTTAATTTTATGAACAAATATGATTTTTTATTCATGTAAAATTTTAGCAAGAATCGAAAAATTATTTCTCATGAAAATAGCAATTTTACGCTTTTTGTTTTAAAAAATTTCGCTCATCCAACAACGCGCCTGAAAAAGCGTTTGCAAAGCTTCCTGAATTTGCAAGGCTGATACAAACGATACGTAAACTTTAGAAACTTAACTTTAGCTACTAGTTATTACGAAAAAAAGTAGTACCGATATTTTATCCTTTTAAATTTTCTGAAAAAAAAATAATAAAAATGGATTTGCCTTTGCGGGTATCATAAATAAAATAATTTTTTTGATGAGGCATGTGGTGTGCGTCAGCCTTGCTTTAGTTGTCATGGCGACCATAGAAACGAAACATTCTCAAGCGTCTGCTGTCAAGCTCTTCAAACAACAACTTTGCAAAAGGGATAAAGTGGTCTAGTGGTTCACGGCGTACATAAAATGAGCTCAATGAGGTAATACCATACCCTAGGCTAGGTCTAGTCCATACATGCTCGCTTAGCTTAGGGAAATATTAGGCCCTTGGCCTCTCTAACCTTACTTTTGCGTAGGCCTAGCCAAATACCGTAATGGTCAGTTCACATAAAGTCGTAGTCGTAGTCCTAGTCCTAGTCCTAGTCGTAAGAAGCAGATGAAACATATGAAACACATGTTATTGTTCACACACGGTCACAAGGTTTAGTTTTATGGTTTAGTCGTAGTCGTTGTCATAACAAAGCTGAAAATGTTCATCTTTCTTAGGCCTATGACTAGCGAATCAGAGATCGAAACATCACTTGCAACAAAGCAAACAACAAAACAACAAACCATGACAACAACTAAACCTTACGACTAGGACTAAACCATACGACTACGACTAAACCTTACGACTTTATATGAACTGGGCATAATATAACACTAGGCCTAGCCTACGTAGTGTTATATTACGGTATTTGGCCTAGCCAAGGCCAAATCCTTGTGTCTTGACTCTAGGCCCTAGGTTTCTTTCTGTGCGAATTCGTGATTGTATTGTCGAAGTGCCTACCTAGGCCTAGGCCTAGCTACTCTAGACTTGATAGAGTAACTTGGCAAATAATTACAATGTTTTTTGTTGATCTAGCTAGGCTACGTCTAACCCAGGCCTGGAGGCCTTGAGGCATAGTAATGGGTGATTAGGCCTACTGATTACACCTCTGACTCTGTCCCCTGTTCTCTGAGATTTGTGTATTTAATATCCCTTTGGGTCCTAACCTTACTGTTTATGATTAGGCCTAGGGTAAGCTAGGCCTACCTAGGCCAATGCGTCAAGGTTTGGGCTTTACAAGGCCTAGGCCTAGGCCATGATTGGATACACAAAGCCTAGGCCTAGCTAGCCTAGTTTCATGGAATCAGTTCAAGATCGAACGGAATTTCTTCGGTAGCCTAGGCCCTAGGCCTACCCTACAATAAAAAGTAGAGATGGGCAAAAAGTATCGCTTCTTTGGAATAATCGATTAGGCCTAGGCATTGCCTTTCGATTCTTTCGATTAATCGATCGATTCTTTCAAGACAATTCAATCGTTGAATCGATTCATTAGTATCAATTTTTGAAATAATTGTCTCTCAAAAAATTAATTTAAAAAAATTAAAATTAATTAGGCTATAGGAACTTAGGTAGGCTATTTTAGGCCTAGGCCTATAAATGCTAGGCTATGTTATTTTAGGCCTGGGCCTATTTGTGGCCTGTATTTACGAAAAACTAGGGCCTACCATTTTTGGTCTATGCCACGCTTTACGCCTTTGTTTTTTAATGCCCACTCAAGTGAAGTCACAAAAGTGGCCCAACAAGTTATAGAGTGAAATCATCAATAATATTATTAAGCCGTAGGCCCTAACCTTCAAAAGGTAATTATCCACTACGGTAGGCTACAAAGTGTTTTCATAATTATTAAATATTGTATTTTTCATAAAAAGTTCCGTTTTATGGGCCAATTGTGGCCGTTTACAGTGAAAGATCATATGATTAAATAGGCTAATCGATTATTTTGATTCGTTATTTGCATGAATCGATTATTTGATTGATTTTGATTATCATATGATGCGATTAGGCCTAATGAAAATTTTTGCCCATCTCTGATAAAAAGTCGGATGATGGCCCCTCAAGGTAATTTTTCCTGCAAAATCAACTAATTACCTTCCCAGTTTCATTTAAAATGTTGTCTGAGGTTGTGGAGTAGTGGGGGTAGTGAGGAGGTACTTTTTGATTTATTCTGCATGAAAATATCTTAAAAATTCTCCCCCCCCCCACCCCCAACCAAGCAATTTCTGATCGAACTAGCTGTTCCTATCTGGCCTTACAATTTGCCTAGGCCTACAAACAATTCAGTACTGGTACCTTCCTACTAAGCCTAATGGTAACTGGTTTACCTTCTAGGAGCCTGAACCCCCAACGATGGCTAGATGCGTACACCGAGCCCCAGGCCTCGCTCTATACCTTCAGCCATTGCATGACGATGGCTGACCTCAACGCTGACGGAGATCACAAGCTGCTTGTTGCCGATCTCGGTACCGGCGCGACAAACATGAAACTCAAGGTACGGTACCTACGGTCTTGTCTTGTGTTGTTACATAGACTTTAAAGTTTCAGTAGCCCTTAACTGACTTTCAATGCTGAAGGTTTAAAGTTATTCCTGTCAGTATGATATAAGGATAGACAAGACCTAGGCCTATTGTAGTAGGCCAAGAGCTAGTTGTTCCAAACTAGAAAGGGTAAAAATGCCGTATAGCGCCTCACGCAAAATACACGCGGAAAGGGTGGTACCACGGTGGTACTTTTTCGGTTGGTATGGACAGTTTTTTTTAGGTGTAGGGCTACCTACAAAACCTTTAACGTCGCTATTTTAAATCTAAAGTACCTACAAAACCTTTAACGTTGCTATTTTAAATCTAAAGTACCTACTGATCAAAAACTGTCCATACCAACCGAAAGAGTTCCGAAAAGCTTAGGTACGCGGGAGGGGGGGGGGGGGGCGCGAAGCGCGTATGTTTTAATAATAAATACAAGACTTACACGCTTCGCGCCCTCTCCCCCTTTCCCGCGTACTTAAGCGTTTCGTGGAATATTACAGTGTTGAAAATAGTGTATTTTGCGTGAGGCGCTATACGGCATAATTACCCTAGAAAGTTTGGTGCTGACATTAGGGCCTACCAGTAACAGCACCCACAAATGCTGGGATTTTTACTAAAAATTTGAGTGAAATCGGTTTGTTAGTGGTTCGACCACTGCTCACAAACTCACAGACACACACAAAAAACATTTGAGTCCATTCTGAGTTTCGTTGTAACAATAGTTTATTAGGATGTTAGACTGAATATTCTTAAGGACTATCGAATCAAATGTAAGTTGTAACATCTCTTATGACGGGACAATAAGATAGCCTAACAAACCAAGTTGTAAATTTAGTGGTGTTCCTATAATTTTTTTTACAATGTAGGCCTACGTTTGTGAAAATAGCTAATTTGGGTATTAGTAGCCTACTACTACCTAGGCCAGGGGTAGGCAACAGGCGGCCCGCGGGACTAATTTATGTGGCCCCCTATGAATTTATGTACAAGCACAAAAAGTACTATTGACTTCTCCAGCATTCAATGCATATGCAATGCAAGCAAAATAAAAAAATGGGAGGTAAAATATTTTGGAGGTTTCCTTTAAGATTCCTTTTGGTGGTTCTCTAGTTTCGAGTACCCTATCGACTGCACAAAAATTACACAATTTTGGTATTGTATTCAGCCCACTACTTTCTTTCTAAAACCCACCAAATGCATTCTAAAAACATAATTTTCAAAAATTTCGCCTGCGGCGCTATTATTGGGGGACTCTGCCCCCCCAAAACCCCTGTGCTTTCCCAACGAAAGTACAAATGGTAACTATTGCTTACCTGCCAAAATTCCTGCGGGCGCCCATGACAGGGTCCCTACCATCAGTGGCCCCTCATCTGTCAAGCAGCACCGGTAAATGGCCCCATACACAATCTAGTTGCCGACCCCTGACCTAGGCCTTTACTAGGCCTAGGACTATTATAGGCTGGCACACTCACTCACATTTGTAGACGTCCTGCAGGTCTTCACATGCTCAGGACTAAAAATGAAGCACCTTCAATTTCTTTATGAGAAAACAAAATATTTCGTAAGCAACACATTTGGATGTTCAAAATAATTTGAAGTCAACAAATTACTGGAATAACCATGGTAACAACTAACCAATTTAATCAACAATAGTCCCAGCCATTTAGATCTAGCTAGGCTAACTAAATGATTGCAAACTTCCAACAATCAACAAAGTGGCTGTTGTTTATTTTTTACATGAATCATATTATCCGAGAAGCGGACTGCCTACTTTTAAATACACTACCTCTGAAATAAACGTAGAGCAATGTTGTAACTCGTAAATCGTAACTAGGGGACTTCATGTCGTATAATTTAAATTTCATAGACTATACTATCACTGCTTTAGGTAGAAGAGCAATAGATAAAACCTTGCCATTTTGTTGTGCTTTACTTACAGTATCAACCAACAAATCAAGATGCCAAACTAACTATTGTTTGTGTTTACCTAGGTGTATAAAGGCACCGCACTGATGACCGAGAACACCCTGATTGACATTCCGACGGGCGTGGTCAGCTTCTACATGGACACCAACGAGCCTCGAATCCCCGGTCAGTGGCAATGTCCATCTACAACCCTTGTTTGTTTATTGGTGTTTAAAAATACATTTCTGGAAAAGTTGATGTAAATAGGCTAAATAACATCAAACACAGGTGATATTGAAGTTGTTATAAGCCTGCTTGCCTCATCTTATTTCAAAATATTTTCAATTTTTAATGGCCAAATCACTTCCTTTGCAGCGATCGCCGTCGCTTCCGGCTCGAACATCTTCATCTACAAGAACATGCGTCCGTACTTCAAGTTCTCGCTGCCCTCGCTGGAGATAAACTCTCTGGAGAAGGAGCTCTGGACCAACGTGGGCAACCGCTCGATGGAGGTCGAGGTCCTGCAGGAGATGCTGGAGACGGTCCGAGACGAGATCGGCTTCACCAGTCTGACGTCGCGGTCGCAGCAGTTTCTCATCCTGGAACGCTCCAAGCAGAAGGAGTTCGTAGAGAAGCATCGCGACACCGAGCTCAAGAAACAGGTGACTGTTCGTAGGAAATTTAAACTCGAACTCGAACTCAAAAAAAAATGAGTTCAATTGAAAAAAAAATAGTAGCTCAAGAAAAAATATATTTTTTTTTCACTAATTTGTGGTGGTGTGCAGGCACCTATTATTTGACATGTCAAAAAATGGTTCTCAGTTTACAAGTAGGCCTAGGCCCTACAAATAAAAAATAAAAAATGGATGGTGGAGGGGCCGGTCCAGACTTAGGCCTATCACTTTTACCTATTATTACTGTTTGGTATCCCTTTTAAGTTGAGTTCAAGTTCAAGTTCGGTTCGGCTCAAAATTTTGTGAAGTTCGATTTTCAAAACTATAAACGTTCGAGTTTGAAGTAAAAATAGTGTGTTCGCACAATCCTAGTGACTGGTCTTACTCTTATTAGTAGAGTGTACTAGACGGCCCGTGGTATTTTGTTTGACAGATACTGAGCCTTAACGCTAAGTTCATGTACAGCTCGTTAATTAGCGCCTCTCCTTCCAATGCAGAAGGTCCAGGGTTCGATTCCCGCTTTAGGCAGAAGTTTCGTAACTTTTGATATGGACTCAAGTCCATTAGTTCTTGGCTCAGGAATGTGTAAACGGTGACTTTGGACTTTGGAGCCATCCTATCAACGAGGAACATAATAAATTCTAAGGTTGTTCCGAATTTTAGCTTTGTTGATTCTAGCTCTGTCCCCGGGTGGAATTGTGTCCAGCTTGATTGATCAGTGTTTCCTACTTAAATATGCCGGTCTCTAGTTGGTCATTGCTGGTCGATGATGTTACCGCCAACAGGGTTGGCTTGGTCTGCTTTTAATTTAATGTCCCCCACTGAAAATCAGTTATGTGACTGAGTGAGTAGATAGACTATAAACATGAATTAATTTTATTTCTGTGGGGTATCAAAGTCTCTGCAATCCTGGGTACCAGCGTGTCGCTAAGGGGTTGACGCTGTTGCTGTCAAGCTTGACTACTTAAGGGTCTTTGGCCAGATCTGTTGTTGAACCAGATTGTGTTTGTAGATTCGCTGGTGATCCTATTGCAATAGTTCGAAAGCCCTTCAGGTTCAGAGGAAATGTGTCTGCCATGCAATGATAATATGGCCTTTTCGTTGTAGATAGGGTGACACCTGCTGTTGTGGAGGTATTGCTGGCTATTGGTCAGTTTGAAGTGGACATTGGTAGTAGGGATGACATCATCCCATTGTGGGATCATTGTGACCTAAGAATCGATTCCCAAGAAAAAACTTTTAATTGTATGCAGTTATTTTGGTGGTCATTTTCCACGGAGCCCGTGATATGCGGCAATATTTCCGCGGTCGTTTTCCGTGGAGCCCGTGATTACGTCACCCGCCCGCCTCACGCAATGGAGACATGTATTTCGCAAAGTTGGGTCGTCGTCTGTTAACCGTCTGCCTGCGGGCCTTCCTTTGTGTACAATCAGCGTCTGACGGGAGAGAGAGGGACAGGGGGGGGACCGCTCTGTCACGCCCCAAAACACGACGTGCGAACGTTTAAACTTGGTTTAAACTGTCTACTCTAATGAGTTATCGATTCCTCCAATTTGGAATCGATGCAGACAGGAATCGATCCAGAATCGATTAATCGATCCAGAATCGATTAATCGATTCTGCCATGTCATCCCTAATTGGTAGGCTACTGATTGATAAACCTTCTCAGCAATATATAAATTTATTTATTTTTGTTTTGGACAATTTCACACAACTGTGTTTGCAATGCTATAGGCCTAAACAAGATTTGGCAAAAAATATATTTGAATAATTCAATGTAGGACTAACCAATTATTCTTGTCTTCCCCAGGCGATAGTAACTTGTATCACAACGCTAAACAAGAACACGAGTGACCCCGAAGCCGTGTCCTGTCTCGTGCTGGGCACAGAGAGCGGAGACATCTACTTTCTGGACCCCCAGGCATTCACCATCCTAGACGCAGTGAGTGGTACTATCAGAATTTACAGAATTGTTTCAAGTAGGTAACCAATGTTTCACGGATTGTTGAGAAACTGGCCCAAAATTTTGAAAACTGGTTTAACTTTAAGGCCTAAATATATCATAAGATTCATAACTCTTGCTTATTGATTAGTTGGGTTGGAATTCGATCATAGAATTTGTAATCGATGTGAAACATAAATTTGAGTTCATAACCACTTTTTTTTAAACCATCATACAAATGTAATATAAAAGAAATATGTTTATAGATAAATGTATAGTGGAAATCTAACTTTGTATTCTTTTATGTTGGTTGTGATAGAATGCCTATCGGCTAGGTTAGTGTTTGTGGTTAGGGAAAGAAGAAAGGAGACCAACAGCTTACCTTAAACGAGATCGGCAGCTGCGTGAAACTGGCTGGTTAACATAAATATTTACAAAACAAGATGCACAATGTTGTACGTTTCGGCCAACGCGGCCTTGGTCACCGACCGTTAGAGAAGAAAGAAGAACTCTTTTACTTTTATTGCTTTAGTAGGCCTACTGGGCCTATCTACTAGTTACCTACTTACTATAACATATCTTACAGTTGGCCTTATCCTGCATCAATAGTAATTAAATACGCACATTTTTCACATGGCGCACCTGCTACAAAAAAATCTTATTTAATATTAGAAACTAGTAATTAATTAAAAATATGTAAATATAAATAAACATGTACCCTAGTTGTGTTAAATTTGAAATATATTATAATGGTCACAGAGTATGGTTAAGTTGTAAAAAAGTAAAAAGCTTAACTTCACCAATAAAGACCAATTTATTTATTATTTATTTACTGTATTTATGCAAGTATAGGCCTCGGGTATATTTGAAATTGTCAAGTTCAAAAAGTGCGGTGCGGCCATTATGAGAAGCCATTTATCAGTAGGCCTATATCCAACTCATGGAAATCTGAGTGGTCAAAATAAGGGTGCAGCCATTACTCGAGGGCGGCCTTTAATCGAGTGAATACGTATTTATAAGAAATGAGTCAAAATAATAAATAAACTTAGACAAATGAAAACTCCATCAACATCATGGAAATAATTTTTCCCCCAGGTGTGTATTGGAGATGGCCGCTCTAGCGTCGTTCCCGTCCACATGACGGCTTCCGGACTCTACGACGTCGACTACCGTATCGTGACGGCGTGTCGCGACGGCTCCATCAACGTCTGCCGTCGCGGATACAAGGTCGCCAAGACCATAGTGCGACTCAGCTCGCAGTGCGTTGCCATGGCGATCACGGAGACAAACAACATCGTGGTGGCAACCATGGAGCAGACGTTGCACTGCTACTCAAAGAGCGTGAGTTGGGGCAACCGGATTACTGCATAAACTAATATTTAGATGATTTGCATTGCTGGGATTGGTTTCACTCCTTCGTATTGGTAGGAAGTTATACAACAAAACACTTCAATATAATTGTATCAAAAATGCTTTGTCCAACTTCCATTTTTTTTTTTTAAAGAAACCTGTCCCTACTGGAAAACCAGGAAATGCATGATGGCCCAGCAAGCCAAAAATGCGGGCATATGAAAAGAAGAAGAAGAAGACTTCCATTTTGCTTGGTAACCCACTACTATCTCTAGTCCTACTTGGTTATCAAAATCAACAAAAGTTGATGTCTTTCACCGCCAGCTACTACTCAATATTTTAGCTTTGACAAGTTCTTCAAAACATTTTATTATTTTTGGTTTACTTTATTTATGTAAGATTGTATAGCCGATGGATAGGTTGTATTGCACTACATAGACAGGATAGATTCACCGTTTTCACACACATTCCAGCTTGAAAATTAAAACATAATTTATATGGTACAGTAAGATCTCTCTTATCCGAGTTGGATGAGACCGGGGGCACCTCGGATTTGCGAAAAACTCGGATGGCGCGGATCAATTGTTTATTTGCTCTCGTAGCATAGCCTGATGTGGTAAAATGATATATGACACATGTAATGGATAAAGGAACATAAAATACACACGATACACTTCATACAGGGCATACTAAATGATTTAATAGCTTGTAATTCAAGCTCACGAACACACGTACACAATTAGGCCTACATGTCGTAATAAAAACGTATGTCTAGGCCTAGGCCTAGGCCTAAACTCGACGCAGTAGGCCTAGGCCTACAATGCAAACATAGGCCTAGGCCTAGCTCTCTTTCTCATGTGGGAAAACCTCTCACTACTATGCCCGCGCTGAAGCTCACGACGCAAGATAAGTCTGGGAAAGAAATAAGATAAGCCCAGGAATAACAATTCAATGCGTCGCGATTACGAATTTCGTGAATCGGTTGAAACATGATTGCATCTAGTTCCACAACGACCATCTTTGAACAGCTGTGTGTGAGATGGCTGGATCGTATGCGCACGCGCAGGCGCGCGACGCACACTGACCTCTATATGCTCAGTGGGTGGCACTGACGCTTACCGGCGATGCGCCCGACGCACACTGACCACTGAACTCTATACGCTCAGTACACTGATGCACACTGCTCGAAAGTCGAGATATATCGCCGATCTATCTTCTTTGCACTCACTCGTAAGGCATGCCTACAAATGTATGCGAGTACATTTAAAAAAGTGCGGCGCGGCGTCTGTAATTATTTTTATGTTTTATTTACGTATTTAAAACTTTTTTTTTTTTTTTTTTTTTTTTTTGGCGGCTCGGTTAACACGGAACATCGGATAAGAGGAGATCGGATAAGAGAGATCTTACTGTATTACTATTAGGATTTACCTACAATCATCATCATTCATCATTCATCATCATCATTATCCATCACCGTTTCCTACTTCTGGCAGGGTCAGCTTGGGTTTCGCAACCAAATTCTTCAACTTCTTTCTATCCTCCCAAACAATAATGACGGTTAAACCCATGTTAATTCAAACTCGGTTTATTCAAATTTCTGTTTAATTTGTAGTTGTAATGAAGTGTCTTTTTATTACAATGCTTATATTAGCTTCATGTGTTTGTCTGTCTGTCTGTTTTTCTGTTAGTCTAGACGAAATCTTATAATCAATATTTCATTACAACGCTTATATTAGCTTCATGCGCTTCTCTGTCTGTCTGTCTGTCAGTCTGTCTGTCTGTCTGGACGGAATCTTATAATCGACCCACCCACCCACCCACTTCTCAATGACCAATCGAGCTGAAATTTTTCACACATACGTATTCTTGATGACAATAGATGAATCAAATTCACTAATTAATCAATTAATTAATCTTAATTAATAAAGTTTTATATGGGAATTTTTTTAACCAAAGCTGAAATTTTTCACGCATACGCATACTTAATGACAATAGATGAATCAATTAACAGATTTACTAATTAATCAATAATTCATCTTAATTAATAATTAAAGTTTTATGTGGGAATTGATATTTCACCCACTTCCCAAAGTCCGATCGAGCTGATACAAAAATTAAATACATTTTCGTTAAGACTAAAAAGTACAAAATAATATTACATGAAAAAAATAATTTTTTTAAAACAACGCTTATATATTTTAAATGTACTAAAAAGTAAAAAATAAATTTTTGCCCAACAAATTTTTGCCTTACTTGGAAATTAAAAGCGTTGGGCGCTTACAGTATTGATATAGATTACAGATTTTTTTTGTTCATGGAAGGAAAGCGCCCAACGCTTTTAATTTCCGAGTAAGGCAAAAATTTATTTTTTACTTTTTATTTCATTTAAATATAGAGGTAAGCGTTGTTTTTTAAGAAAAAAAAATGTAGTTTTTAGGCCTATATCTCTATGAAAAATAGTAAAATACTGTATTTGCTTGATTACAGGCCTCCATCAAGTAATGGCAGTACCCCTATTTTGACCACTCAAATTTTAAAGAGTAGAGTATAAAAATGTAGTACTACTAATACTTGGGCCTATATTTGCATAAATAAATCACTTCAATTTAAATCATTCTTCTGGTACCTGTAATCAACACTCAATTCGTGATGACATCGGGTAGTAAATATTGGAGTCAAGTCCTTGATCGGCAATAGAGATAAGGTAAAAGCTGTTGACCACCAATGTTGAACACCCTCCTACAGGCCTAATTTGTTTTGATATTAAGTAACAATACTTTTTATCGATTGTTTGTAAGGTTGAGTTAGTTTTTGAATTTTTTATGCAAAAGTTATTTTTAGCCCACTACTCTAGTTGCACAACTTTGTCCGCCCCCCCCCCCCCCCCCACGCCCTGCTCGCTTGTCAGTCTTGGCCCGGCCAAGACTCTCGCTGCTTCCGGCGACTCGATTTACACTAGGATGTCCAGACCAAGCTCGAGAGAGAGAGAGAGAGAGAGAGAGAGAGAGAGAGAGGAAGGAGCGCGAGCTAGCAACGAGGGGGACGGGGAAGTAGTAAAGCACCAGCGCGCAACTTAACAGAAGTCAGAAATCCAACACAATGAGCGGCGTCCAAGGCCAACTTCAAATAACCGCCAATATATGACACAGCAACCCACTTTTGAAAAAATCGACTAGTACTTGAAAATGAGGAGTCGGGTAGGGGCCCGTAGGAGTCGGGTACCCACATACCCGATGTCATCACTACACTCAATACTCCAACCTAGGCTTTCTATCACCAACTCACACAGCAATAAAAATATACAACTCCATAGTCCATACCAAAAGTGCTTACAAAGAAATGTAAAAACTTGTTCAAACGAGAATTTAAGAAATTATTACTATCTTAACTAAGGTGTTGATCCACAACTTTAAAATCACTCACTACTAAATGGACATATTCCCCCCCCCCCTCCCCTACCTGCTCTCAATGTCAAAAGAAAGCCTATTATGAGTATAAAATGTTAATTCATGCAAAGTGTTGTTTTAATACCTAACTAACTTTACAAAACTCTAGATTTTAGCAAGTTATGACATATTTTGCATATTTTATATGCTATAACTTACCTCGCGTTGTTGGATGAGCGTAATTGGTGCATTGAGCTGCCATGTGTTATGCGGATTTTCTGTTGTTCTGTGAAAAAATCATTACTAAGTTGAAGATTTTTTTAAATTAAATTAAATTTAAAAAAATTAACTTAAATTTTAAGCTTTTTTAATTAATCGTAATTTAAGAAAATGAAAAATCGTAATATTGAAATTTTCATAAGAAATAATTATTCAATTGCGCACAAATTTTACACAAATATATGAATTTATAAAATTAAGGTTCTGTGAAAAAATTATTACAATAGGATAAAGCATAATATGGGTGTTATCAAGTCAAAGAATTGTTTTAAAAAAAGAAAAAAAACGTAAAATTTCGATTTTCATGAGAAATAGTTTTTTGATTGCGCTCAAATTTCACACGAATACATAAATTCATAAAATTAAGGTTCTGTGAAAAAATCATTAAAATCGGACAAAGCAAGTAGGTGTTATAAGCTGAAGAAATTTTTTAAAAATCGAAAAAAATCGTAAAATTGCGATTTTCATGAGAAATAATTTTTCGATTGCGCTCAAAAACGTGGCAGTTCTTCGTTCAGAGATTTCGAAGGCCTCCATAAAATTTCATCGCAATTGGAGTATCGGTTTAGACGGAATCGTGTTAACAGACACACAAAAATACAGAAAAAAAAGAAAAAAAAAACATTCCGGATTTTTTTCTCCAGTGTAGTGAAATGGAATCTTCGCTTCGCTCGCTACGCTCATCCAATTAATTTTTTAGTATTACGGTAGTTTTAACTTATAAATGATATGATCCTCATATTGATATGTATTGATATGTGATATGTACGACGATAATATGTAGACTGTCACTGCAAGATGGTATTTATGTAAAATTATCTTTTGTTGTACATTGTACTGGTAAACCTACTATATCCTAGATACTAAATTACTTATTCCTATTTGTAAACTCATACCTTTTTATTCGAATCTGTTACTTGCAGTGTATGGTTAAGTTGAAAAAAAGCAATGAGCTTAACTTTGCCAATAAAGACCTATTCTATTCTATTCTATTCTATTCTAATCCATCCGATCCAATCTATCCAATCTCTAAGTATTTGCAATTTAGTCTTGTGTATGTGACCTCACCCCTACTGATTGAATGTCTGCAGGGCAAGAAACAGTGGCTGGTGAAGGTCCCCGGCTCCATCATGGCGCTCACCACTGTACCGCTAGCCCACCAGGGTCTCACTCTCTGTGGCCTTGAAGGACGGGGCCGTTCAGTTCTACTCCGGGCGAGACGTTGTGGACGTGATGACCTCCTCGGACACAATCGCCGCCATGAAGTTCGGGAGATTCGGACAAGAGGAACATAGCCTCATCCTGATCACTGTCGGTAGGTTCGGGGTAGAAGTACCGCAAGAGACTCATGTGTATTGTTCTTCTCAAATTACGATACAACTAGTGATGCTCACCAATATTGTTATGAACAACGTAGGAGTAGGCAAACCTGGGTTTCTGACTTTCGAGCCATACTCGAACTTTTGAACCAAAATGTTTTGAACTTCGAACTCGAGGCAAACTTTTACAAATACATTTGGATCGCCACTTTCTGATGAAAACTCAAATTATTAGATCGATAAAATAACTGGTAGACATCAACAATAAATAACTATTTCTTGCGATCTCAAGTGTCCAGAAAATACGAGTCAAGACAAATCCGCCATTTTAAGATTTTGCGAGTTCTGTGGAAAGTGATTTTTCGACTTCTCGATAACCAAATACTTGCAACGCTTTCTGTTAGTGAACTTTATAACTATAACGTGCCTGCGACGGCGGCTCGATTGAGCACGAAACTGGAATCGACCGACGGAACGATGAACGATGAAAGTTACCGTATTGTTCCGAATAAAGCACGACCTCGAATATAACACGACCCCCAATTTTTCAGAATCATTTCAAGAAAAAAGAAAAAAATCAAAGAAAATTAAAATGTACATGAAACACTTACAACAAAACATTTTGAACAATGTTAGGGCCTAGGCCTATGGTTTTTTACAGGGTAGGGCCAAGCACAAGCTCACATGTCAACCACAGTTCACCAGTCTGATTCCTGGTCTTCAATGTTTACGTCGTGGGGGGGGGGGGGGGGGGGTTATACTAGGCCCTAGTATCTATGGTCGTAGGCCTAGGCCTAGCTCCTTCGCAATCCCTTGCTGATTTGTAAGGCAGAGGAACCTTTCTTTTCCACGCGATCAGCAGTCTTCATTTGTTCATCTTGAGCCATTTCATCTTCTCCTTCATCACTCATTATTACGTTACGTAGACTCTTAGCAACGTAGATAGACAACCCCGACAAACAAAATCTATGTAGGTCAAGCTAGGTCACGATGTGATCACGGCTAAGGATTCTGACGACTAGCAGACAGTTTCGCCCAAGGTTCGGCCGAGTTCAGTGGCTTCGAGTGGGTGGGCGGGGCGAAGCGCAGCAGACTATGCGCGGGAGTTGTATAGAGGCGTGGCCTATGTTCAGGCGCTATTTCAAATGCAAGCGCGCGGAAATAACGCGAGTGCTGTTTTTGAGATTGTATTTTCGGAAAAAAACATCGCGCTATATTCGGAACAATACGGTACTATTCGAAAATCGAATCAAATATTAGAAATTAAATATTTGCACAGGCCTAGCTAGAACATTTTAGTAATCACTATCAGGCTCAATAATTTTTCATGATTTCTGTCCGTAAAAAATAAAAATGTGGTGTTGTCTTTCAGTTTTTTTGTCCAGTAAGGCCGTACGTAAAAATAGGATTTACATTTTTAGGATAATAAGCAACCTTATTGTAGCATCTATTTTTTCTTTCCATAAAATCTCTAAATGTGTTTGTTTTTATTAGTATCCAGGAGACTTTACATACAAAAGTATAGGATTTGTCAAATGTCTAACAAGTGTAGGCTTCTAAAGTTCTAATGGAAAACAATGAATTATAGGAACAATTCAATCAAATATAGCCACTTAAAACATTGTTAGAAATGAATGAATGAAGTTCTCAAAAGATATGGGTAAGCCTTATTAATTCGCTTCCTACTTCTGGCAGGGTCAGCTTGGGTTTTGCAACCCTACTCTACTATAGGGCCTACCCATGATCTAACAATATATCTCGTTACTAAGGTCTGCCCGTCCCGCGACGAGTTTCGTTCAAGGCCGCGCATGACGTCAGCCGGTGCGCACGGCCGGCCACCTGCCTGGGCTGTACAGTGAGGGTGAGGGAAACACGTGTACAAAACGAGTGTTTATTATTAATCAATTTCAAAGCGAGATTCATTTACATCGCGCAGTTATGTTTGATAACCATCTTCAATTATTGGTGTCGTATTCTTTTATTTCCGTTAAAAGAAACAACTAAAATAATCATCAGAGATATGGAAAAAGTGAACTCGAATCATATCCACCACACACTCCATTAACAAGATATCAATATAAACATAAAAACAATAGTAACAATAATAATAGTCATAATTCTGATAAAATAAAATATAAATTAATTAATTTATTTATTTATATTTATTTATTTTATTTATATTATTTATTATCTCTTGTATATTTTTAGGAGATTAAAATAATTTTAACCAGAATAATTAAAACTTGCAAGCTTAAGTTACTAAATAATTAGTTGATGTATACATAGAAATTATTAACAACATCATAAAAATCAGTTTTACACATTTACAACACTCGATTAATGACGACATACAAAGAAAGCATAAGTTTTTGGTAGTATGGGCATAGTAACATTGCAAAATAAAAGGGATTATATGAATGTGTTATAAGTGTTGGATTGGAGCTCGACTGTAATAAGAGCAGCACGGCAACCGATTGTGTCAATGACGGAAATGAGGCGGGTTATCAAAGGATTTCAATATTAGAAATACAATATACTGCAGAATGAAGGATTATAATTCTTTCAAAAAGTATTTGTTTTTTGTAATTTTCAGACATTTTATGAAAAACGTAGGAAATACATAGTTAAGTATTTCTGGATCAATGCCGCCCCCCTAAAACTCGCCGTCCTAAGCAGCTGCCTGGGTAACCTAGGCCTAAACACGGCCCTGACACGTGCTAGTGTAGAATTATTACTATCAAAAACCGAGACAAATAAGTAGCGCGTTTTCTTTGTGTAACCATCATTACCACGTTTCACAGATTTAATGTAAGTATTCCTGTTTAGAACATGATATAGGTTTTTAACGTAAGAAACAACTTTAATCCCGACAGTGTTGGCTCGAGCGTTTTTTTTTTTTTTTTAGCGTTCGACTCTGATTCGGGAGGTCCCAGGTTCGAATCCCGTCGAGACCGGCAATCCTGACTGAAGGTTTTTTCTGAGGTTTTCCAATGCAAGGGATTGACTCCTCATAAATAACCCTCGGACATCCCTTCACAATTGTCCTATCCGCAATATACCTAGTTAGTAACCTGAAGAGGGACACATCGGTTAAATCTTATGTGTATACCTACCCTACAGCGGGCATCCTACAAAAATGTATTTATTTATTTTACCATTATTTATGCGTATATAATAAGACAGTCATAGTTACGATGTATGTAACAAAACCCTCAGAAAATCCTCTCTGTATCCGACGTATACTAAAATACTTCAATTATTATTTAATATATAATATTTGGTTTGACTGACTCAAAGAAGGGGATGCAATCCGGTTCCCCTATATATGTTGTCGATAAATTTTATAAAAATAGAGTAGACATATTTTGTAAACAAGTAAATGTATCAATACTGGTACACACATAAATCGTCAACCAGCTTTCTCTTTTCGCGATTTTCTTTTCTCTTGTCTCGCTTTTCAGTGTCTTTTTCAGTTCTGTGAGTGAACTTGTAAGTGGCATTTTAAGAGGTGGAACACTACCAGGTTTTATTTTTTTTTTTAGCATTTTTAGGGGAATACAGTGTTGATGTTAAAGGTTCCAATGTAAGTCACTTTCAGTGAAATGTTCAGAGCACATTCGTGCAGACGCGACGATAATCTCTTGTGATAATGTATGTATTTTTGTTTACACCGTCGAACCAACTCATTGCACGGGTCTGAATCTTTTGGAAATCGAAAAAAGTGTATCTGAGCCATCATGTTTCACACTGTTTCTCGAGTTGCTATTGAAGCCAAACACGGACCATGCTACACTCTTCACCATGGTACACACGATTTACAACTATTCATAACAAACCAAAACAATCATGCGAGTGGAATGGAGTGAATGCATGGAGTGAATGAGTGGACGGGAACCAACTTGCGCACCGGCTTACGTCACAGCGCGGCGGGAAGCTCCGCCCACATGCGCATCGGCAGACCTTAGTAACGAGATATATTGTTAGATCATGGGGCCTACCCTATTCTAAATAAGGCTTACCCATACCTTTTGAGAACTAGTTTAACATTCATTTCTAACAATGTTTTATTAGAATAGGGTTGCAAAATCCAAGCTGACCCTGCCAGAAGTAGGAAGCGGCGATGAGTAATGAATAATAATGATGAGAATAGGGATTAGGGAATATGTTTTTTTATCACTCCACTATCAAGGACTTCATTCTGAATATTATGTTAATCATATTTTTTTATTAGGCCCTATTTAGAAAAGATTTTCATTTATAAAAGTAAGCTGAAAGTTGCACCAATAATAATGGCGGGAAAAACGAGCTACTATGTCACGAAAATGGTATTGTTGCAAATCGGCCAATGAGGTAATGCCCAACAGTGATAACTGTGTAATCTAGAAGGCGGCAGTTTATTAATTGATCCAAAGACATTAAACAACTTAGCATATTGATCATCAATGCTCTAGTTAGCGTGCTCTAGACCTAGATCTTGACGTCACGTGCTGTTTGCGTGGGAAATAAAATACTACAAACTTTGAACCTCAATAGAATTTTAAATATTTACTTTAAATTGCTTTTAATTGCAGTAATGGCATTTTTAAGTGGTTTTCTATCCATTTCTTATACCCACGTCAATATTGGGACTTGATGCATATTCTCTATTAGTACTGTTTTGAATAATTTTACAAAATGTATGTTCACCAATGGCAATTTAACATCAAAAATGTAAAACGCTAAAAAACGTATCTCTAGTTATCGATTGTAAATTCAGTCACCATTTCTATTTTCAATATTTTTGTTTAGACCAATGCTCTGTGCAGGTGGCTGCCTCATGGTGAAGATCCTCAAGAGAACGGCTCAGTTCACCGAGCAAGCCACCGGTCCCGGTCTCGTCCCCTCTCAGCAGATCAAGTTCTCCATCCCGAAGAAGACGAAGCTGTTCGTCGAGCAGACGATGCGCGAGCGAGAGGATTGCGCGGCGATGCATCGCTCGTTCCAGCTCGATCTGTTCCGGTTGAGGCTGGAGACGGCCCGAGCGTGTGCGCAGGCGTTGCAGGGGGGGAGTAACCCTCTCTCCCGGGACGAGACGCAGCCACTCAAGATGTCGGCGCAGGTATGATTAATAGGGTAGTGCAAAACCACTATTTTTATCTCGAACTCAAACATTCGTAGTGTTGAAAAACGAACTTCGAACTTCACAAAAATTTTGAACCGAACTTTGATGGATATGAAACAGTAGTGATAGTGATAAGTTTAGACCGGCACCTCCACCAAGAAAACATCTGGACCATCGATCCAATTTCTTTGTTTATAAACTTGCACCTGTAAACACTGAGAACCATTTTTTGACATGTCAAATAATAGGTTAGGTACTACTGCACACCACTACAAATTAGTAAAAAAATCTTTTCTTTGAATTTCAAACTTTTTGTTTACTCGAACTCAAACTTACGAACGTTCGCACATCCCTATTGATTACTATAGCAAGCCTCATAAAGTGGTACTTGCAATGATAATAATTGGATATTTCACGTTCGCAAAGGCTCTAAAGATTTCAGGCCATTTCCCACCATAATAAATAAAATTGGTGTTGTTTTTTTTAGAATTTCAATCTTGATCATGTCCATTGGCCGGTCAAAGATGCATCGTTTCTTATTGTTGCATTGTAGTTACTTTTTTGATGGACAATAATTTTTATTTTATTATTGTGCACCCCTAATTGCTAGTCTTTTTGATTTTGTTGTTGATCTCCCTTTTGATTTTCCCACTTGCCATCACTTTGCTTCAACTCTCCAACAACCCTTATCTCCACTATCTCTGTCTCCTTCTTCGTCTCTTCCTTCACTGTTTGCCTGTGATTGCCTTCCAGGCTTGCACCATACTACCAGAATTGCATTTCCAATGTTGTAGACAAATGCAAACAATAATAAATACAACAAACAAAAAAGTCTCTTTTCTTTCCCACAGAATGCACACTCTATGTTAGTGTCCCAATTGCACAGACCTCTGCACATCCACAAGCTGACAGAAAATGTCGTCACCTTTGCATATTTAAATATATCATGTGCAAGAAATGGAGCACTTTTAATATTGAGGCATCCCAAATTAAAACATGATTGGGAGTCTGGGACAATATGACCTTGGGCATCGGGATCGGAAGCTACAGCAGTGTTCCTTCTTGGTAAGTATACAACTGTATGGTTAACTATTGGAGCAGGGCTCGAATATTCCTATGCCCAGGTTGCCCGGGGCAACTAACCATGCAGGTACGGGCAACCAATATTAGTTTTCAGTTGCCCGTTTTGGTTTTGACAATTCCAACAAATTTCACATAAATTTATTTATTTTTAAACTACATTTAAAATTTTTCTAAAAATAAAGTTTTCAACATTTCAAGTACCACCAACAGCCTTGCCGATTGATCTCCCAAGTAAAGCAACATCGGACGTGGTCAGTACTTGTCTGGGTGACCGTTGGCAAAGAGGGTGATGCTGATGACCAAAGTGAGCCACGCTAAAACATTATCTTTGCAATATCACACTTGGCCACTTGCGGAGAACAATGTGAATAACAAGTTTCTGGTGTTGGTAAAAAGGTCAAACGTACGTCTGTTCAAACATTCGACATAATTTGAACGTGTTCATTTGAAAAGTTCTTTCCCCATGTTTGTCCCCCGCCTAAAGTTCATGATATCTTTCAGGTGCTAGGTCTGGGTCCGGTGTTCAAGATCCGAGTTACGCTGGAGAATATGTCCGCAGCGAATCCATCCATCGACCTCGCAATCACCTTCCATTTCGATGAGAAGGCGTACGCAGTCGACAAGCCTTTCATCCAGGTAAACTTTAATTTAACCCATTAGCTTTCTTTTAAAAAAAGTGCCGCGCTACCATTAAAATCCTATTTTTGCAAAATGGAGAAATCTCAAAATAGAGCACATTCGAGTAAAATGTTTACTGCTCTTACAAAAATGACTCAATTTACCTCAAATAAATTATAAAATATAGCTTTAATAAAAGTCTCGAGAGTATGAATTTTCCCACAATTTTTTCTATGTCAAAATATTACACCCCTAATTTTCGTCATATCAAGCAAAATATTGCACACTGCCGCCGCCGTCAATAGCCTGCGCGTCGCCATACCGCCTACGAATGCAAACATCTTTTCTTCAAGTAAAGACACGCTAAAACTTGACATAGAAACTAGGGCTGGGCTATGACATATCATTCAATTATCGATATCACACGAAAAATTTTGATATGATATCGATATATCGAAATGTAATTGTTTGTAAAAAAAAAAAAAAAATCAAAAATAATTTTTTAAATTTTTTTTTTAGTGTTATTTTTCATAATTTTGGCCAAATAGGGTTGATAAGGTGTCACCATAGACCTATTTACGATCTCACAATCGCGTTTTATGACCCGGCTCCTCCACCATATGTAGCCTACCAGCCAGGGTAATTTAATTTAGACTACCTACCCAGCACCTCCACCAAAATTTCGAAATTTAGCATTTTTTGTGTAAATTTCGATATTTCGATATGAAATCAAATATCGATATCGAAATTTTTTCCAATTATCGATATCATATCGAAATATCGATTTTTTTGCCCAGCCCTAATAGAAACGAGCCAAACATATTGTTAGATGCAGCAAAGTGCGTAAAGTACATCGAGCGCGATCTCATAGTGATTGGACGAACCATTCTCATACAACGACCGATAATGTAGTGCGCTGTTCCAGCCCGTCAATTCGATGGCCAGGTAATTCGTCGGTTACTACACGCAGCCCGTCGAACCGATGCTCAGGAAAGCTGGTGGGTTAAAGACGTCATATGCACTCATTTAGTTTTAATCAAACAGAATCATCAGTTTGGAAAATAAATATCGACATCTGCGGAAGTTAGTTATACCTTTTACATTTTCTTCGGTTAGTAGATTGGTAAATAACTACTACACTAGGAGCCAAAGTTCTTATATGAGACGCAGTCCATTATATATAATAGAGAAGGCTCACCGGTTCCAAATGTTGGCGCTGGTGTACAGAATCAGTATATGTTCACTACCTAAAACTAGAACACCATCACTGCAGTTTATAACAATCCAAAGTAAATACTTTCTTTTCCACAGAGGTACAAAGTTTCACGTTTACTGTTTCCCGTGCTTTTATTGTGAAAAGACTTATGACATATTGCCCTGTTTTTCCCTCCATTGTTACTTGTAAAACATTAAGCTCACTTTTATGACTAGTAATAATATTCTATAATAAATTCAAATTTGATATTTATGTTATCAAAAACCAGCCCTGAATGTAGTAGAACAATAAAAAAATGTTGTATCTTCTCTATTCAGCATTGGCATGATTGCACTACGTACCACAATAACCTTATCTACAGTTTGGTAAACCTACTTAGTTGTTCAGTAGGTAGTGTTATAATAACCAAGTTGTGGATGTACTGTTTCCAAAGCACGGTTCTAGCTTCCCACGACACTACCTGCTGTTCCTTGGCTTTGCAGATCAAGAAAATAAAACTTAAATGAAAGTGCAAAAAAATGCAAATTAATAATAATGCACCAAACCTAAAATCTCCTATTTTGCATCACTGCATTACTTACTACCATAGTAAACACTTAACCCTTTTTGGCAAATTAGTTTTTAAATTACTGCTTAGAAGGCAGTGAAACTGTTAACTATAGTTAGTGCATTAAAATACCTGTATGGGAAGGAATCGTATACTGTACAAACTATAAAGTTTTCAATTTTTTATTTATTTTTTAAATCATTTTTTTTTTTAAATTTAATGTTTTTGTGGGAGGTGTAGTAAAGTGGGCAGAAACACCCATGTCGAGGCTGCCCCGTCACATGAATTTAAAATTGAAAAGTTAAAAAATAAATTAAAAAAAGGGTTAACACTTAACGCTAATGAACGTGTTGCTCCCATGTTGCCCCAGGTTCCGATGCTGGTTCCTGGACTAACCTACCACTTCGAGGTGATGGTTCGATGCGTCTCGGAGATGGGAGTCTCGGACCAGATCAGGATATTCGTCGTCAAACCAGATCAAACGCAGCCTTTGTTGGCGGCCCTCATCGACATGCCGGTCTGCGACATGCTGAACGTTGTCTAACATAAGACCAACAGCAATATATTGTGCCTTTTAAGTAAAACACTGGTTGTTTTTTGGGTATTATTTTGTCTTTTATGTATTTCATATAATTTACAATGTATATCTTTTTATTCAGCCGTTTAGCCGAGGTCGTTTAACCGGTTCCCACTCGAACACCGAAGTTAAACAGAATCGGGCGTGGTCAGGGGTAGAGTGGGTGACCGCTCTGCCCTGAAACTCACGTATACCGCTGGTTAGAGCAGATGGAGGGTTCGAGAGCTAGTGTAACGGCTTCGTTCTCCTCGACATCTGCTCAGCAGTCCGGGTTAGTGGAGGAACCTATAGGATTGTCAAGGTTACTCCGTTCTTTCGGATGGGATGTTAAGCCGTTGGTCCCCTTGGTACTTTTCGAAAGGAGTAGGCTACGTGCCGGTACCGGGTTTCCCCTCCTTCTTTCTGTTCATACTTCATCCTCATCTATCACCATTCACCACTCATCGTCTCGAATAGCCGAAGTGCATTAATATGAGACGTTAAGCAATAATCAATCAATCAATTTATTCTCAGATGTAAAAGATCTCTTTAGGAGTGTATTAATTCTGTTCATTTTGTAATTGTTGAAAAGATCACCTTTGAAACTGTTCATAAAAAGCAAATAGATCTACTAGACAAAATGTCTACAAGACTGTTTTTTACTTTAGGGGAGAGGGGGCCACAATGAGAAAAAAAAAATTATGTCGGCTCAAATTCTTGTATTTCAGTATTGTCAGTGGCTATAACTATCTTATTCTATGATGTTATCCTTCAGCTTGACTATGTTAGTCATTAGAATGCATAATCTTGAATATTCTTATTGCAGCTAATTGTTGCGAACAACAATGCATTTGTCTCATTGTACCCCACAGGTGGGGCACTATGAGACAAAGCATGGGGTACAATGAAACACTCCACTTTTTTAGCCTAAAACATGGTTTATTATTGGAAAATTTTTATGTAAACAAAAGCCAGTACACTGAGATAAAGATTATTTTGATATATAATATAATCAAATTAATTAAAATTAACCAAATAGAAATCAGGAAAAAGAGAAAATTTTAATGGATTTGGCAGATATCCATGTTTAAAAAATTAACTATAAACTATAAATAGGCATGTTGCCGTTTAGTATGCCCAAAGTAATAGGGATTGGGTAAAATCATCTGTTTGTCCTTAATGTTCACTGAATATGCCTGTCTCATTGTGCCCCAAGAAGAGCTGTCTCATAGTGGCCCACACTACCAATTATGTTCGATGACTAAAGTAACTACCCTAACCTCAAAATTTTTCAAAGTCTACCTTTAATATTTGTGCATGCATATAGTAACTTTCATAACACACAAACTGAAATTGTCTATTGTAAATATAATAAATTTGGCATAATTGATAAGTAAAATGTAATATTTTAATTTACATACATCAAAACAAGGTTTCAATATTTAAAAAGTCAAGATGCGCTCTATTCACTGGAGTCACCGCCTGACTGTTGTAAGTACTGTACGAAATGTAACCTACAAAGTGGCGGGAAATTTGAGCGCCTAATTCAAACAAATTTGGGTGATGTCTCATTGTGGACCATGTCTCATTGTGGCCCCTCCTCCCCTATTTATTTTATATTAGTTCTGCAACACATCCATTAATTAAATGAGCCTTTTTTTTGCGACATGTTTATTTGCGAAATTGTACTTAACTTTAGTGAAACTTTCAACTATTTGTGATGTTATCAGGGCTCGAATTTTAAAATATTTAGCACTCGCCCTCCGGGCGAGTGCTCTTGTAAATTTACTAGTCCGAAATTAAAAACACTAGTCCGTATTCCTACTCCAAACCACTACTAGTACTACTATAACTTAAATACGTAATTTCGTAATAATAATTAATTACGTAATATTTGGCTACCCTTTCAAATGGACCTTGCTTATCTCCTATGTTAGATATCTCACAAACAGAACAAAACATCGAATTTAGTTGTTGGTCAAAACGTAGCCACGTGTGTTCTGTTAGCCAACGTTCTTGCAAAAGGCGCTCACGATTATTCTCATATTTTGCATTGTCTGCAGTAGGATTAGGTTTCTGTTTCTTGTTTGGGTTATCAACTCCGTCTAAATACCGCCACATATTTGTTAACCGCGTAGTTTGAAACGTAATGTACGCAATTTATGTTACGGCTCACCAAAAAATCACTCGCCCACCGGACGAGTGATTTCCAAAAGTTACTCGCCCGCGCAACAATACACTCGCCTCGGACGACCGGGCGAGCGTTAAATTCCAGCCCTGGATCTTATGAACATATAACATGATATTCTATACAGAAATTTATTCGGGAAATGACGCTAAAAAAACTATATTCTCGCAAAGTTGGCACCTTTTCTCAAAATCATGAATTTAAAACAAAATTTTGATGTTTTTTTAACTTTAAATCCGCTCAAATTTGCTAAATCACGTTTTTTCGCGCCTGTGTTCAAGGTTGGGTTGTCAACATGGACACTATGGACACAAATGGCACAGAAGCTAGGCCCTAATTATACTAAAATAGAACTATTAATGTACGGTCCCGGTAGTAGTTTCCGTCAATTTATTTCACTGAAACATTTTCATTTTTTTTACCAAAATCCATTACTTTTCCCGTTTTTTTAACCCAAAATTTTGAATTTTTAATGACGAAATTTAATGATTTAATTTTCCATAAATTCTTGGCCGTAGTCATGACTCATGAGCAGGGTGTGTGATTTTTTTGATTAAAGAAAAAATCAAAAATCATGATTTACCTATTTGATTCAACTTTTCAATTCAAATCAGATTTTTTCGATTTAAATCAACAATATCAGTGTTTAAAAACTTGTCAAGTTGGTGAGCAGATCAAATACTTTCACAAGCGTTTCAGAAAATATCATTCAAAAATTATTTTATGGAAAACTTTGCCTAAATCAGTTACAACTCATGTGTTTGTTGCTCAAAATGAAGAAAAAGTACATTTAAATCAATGATTTTTATTAAATAAATCAATCAAAAACACCCTGCTCATGAGGCATGACTCATGATGAGGATGGTAAAAAAGAGCATAGCTTTAAACACACTTGGTGACTGCCAACCTTATAACAATAAATATTATTGAAGTGTCTACACTGGTATAAACATTTGATGTCTGTTTAAAATTTTAGCTCAATCCGGTCATCGGTTCGGCCGCTTTTGAGCAAACTCACTCACCCACCGGAATAGAAATACAAGTTACCATTTGAGTTGAGTTGTAAGAATCAGTCGCTGCGCTCCCTCGTCTAATGACTGGACAACAATCATGAATCAACACTGCACACATAGACAGGCAGGGAGAGATGAAGCTAGCTGAAGTATCTAAAAGGCAGTGGTTAATTTAATACAATGTGTACAGAATAATCATTTGTCATAAGTACCGTATCGGACCAAATATAGCGCCATGTTTTATTCCGAAAATACAATCTCAAGAACAACACTAGGCATTATTTCCGCACTCTTGCATTTGAAATAGCGCCTGAACATAGGCCACCCGCAATACAACTCCCGTACATCGCCCCGCCCACCAACTCAATGCCAGCCAAACCCGAGACGTGAGACGGGCGGGTGACGTCTTCACGGGCTCGGCGGAAAATGACCACCAAAATAACTGTGCTTACAGTGAAAAAGTTTTTTCTTGGGAATCGATTCTTAGGTCACAATGATCAATTTCAACTTTTTGGTATCGATGTCATCCCTAAATTGGACTGGTGAACTGTTGTTGGCCTACTATGTGAGCTTGTGCTTGGCCCTACACTGTTAAAAATCGTAGGACTAGATCCTAACAATGCTCAAAATGTTTTGTTGTAAGAGTGAAACTTCAGGCTATCCATTCATTTATTAAAAATAAAAAATATTACTTGTAGGCCTACCTTTAATTTGTTTTTTAAATGATTCCGAAAAATTGGGGGTCGTGTTATATTCAAGATAGTGCTATATTCGGTCCGATACGGTACTAGTACCCAATTAAAGTTTTGTAATTCAAGTTTTTAATACGCTTGGAAATGTGATCGTATGTTGTGGACTGCAGCGTTGTGGTTATATCATTATAATACGTCCCTCATTTCCAGGAAAAACGGGCGACAATTTTCTCACGTATTCCACAAAAGCATCAACCTCCGTCTCCCTGAAAACATAAAAATACAATTAATACTTCACGTTACACAGTCACGGGTGTTTCCATTTATTTTACTCCTAATATAAATAATGCTTTAAGTTTAGTATGTTTATGTAGTATTCAAAAAATAAAGGAGGTTCATTTACGGAGTTCTCAAAGTCAAAACGTCATTAATATTTATGTCATTACTAGGAAAATCAATCAAAATGGAACACTTTTGAAAGGTTCACTTCTAAAAATAAAATGTGTTTTGATTTTTGACAATTTTGTTTAACATGTGTTCTTCTTGTTTTGTTATCAACACCAGGCCATAGCAAATTATGTAGCATGCTCTGTTGTTGTCCAAAATCAGTCACTTGTGACATTAATTAGAGCATACTCTCAAAAAGAGTTTTGAGTTTTGGTTCAAAATCAAAACTTAAGTGCCGCGCAGTATTGGCATAGCATAAGCGTAGCGCAACACAAGCGCAACGTAAGAAATATAAACAAGTGCACCTGGCTGCTTGCGGAAGCGCAGCGCAAGAGATGGTTATATTTTAACTTTCTTACGCTTGCTCTTGCGTTCAGTTATGTTTGACCAAAAGGAATCCAGAAACAACACGACTCAACACAAACGCCCATTTTCAGTTAAATCAAATTCACAACTAGTATTGTTGTTTGTGTCAGTGTCAAATTATTAATCATGGACGAACTCACAGAAGACGACGTTATTATTGAGTATGAAGTTGAGTCGACGTCTAGCGACGAGCTGTTAATTTTGTATGTTAGGCCATATCTCTATGGTAATACTGCAAATGGTTTCAAAGACGAAATATCAAACGCAAAGTCGACTTGCAGTAATTTATCACGAGCCTTCTTAAACTTTGCACAGCCTTGTAGTTTCTTTACGCCAAACTTCCGTTATGACAATTGTGCACGCCTTGTTCCTTGTATTGCTCTTACGTTGTGCTACGCTCATGCTATGCCAATAGTGCGAAGCACTTTAAGGTTTACACGACCCTAGTTTATAAGATGTACAATTCAATAAAAGTTAATAAAATATACTTTTTTCAAGACTAATGTGATAATTAACTAATTATGGTACACAATAAATGTGTGGCTAATAGCAAAGTGTTGAGAATTCTTTACCCAGCAATATCCTTTGATCCACGAGCAGGTCCTGTTGTAATTTAGCTGAGAACTTGGTGAGAATGACTCAGTACGTCTTGTTGGTGTTGAGGTGTTGGTAGTACGGGCACTCTGCAGTCTCCGCATCTAACCCGAGACGAGACAACTCGTTAACCCTTGGGTTTAGCCAGGTCGTATTGCACGTGGACTCCTGAAATAAAATAAGCCGTTCCATTCAAATTTGCAAAAACTATCAGTGGGAAAAAGATTCACTGAACTTTTAGCTAGTAAATCTTCCAATATTTTTACCTGTTATCATCGCTTTTGCGCATAACAGTAACGTAAATTGCAATTAAATTTAACACATAAAAAAACTTGTAAAAATACAACCAAACCTTACACAATCAAAAGCAATTACATCTAAAAGAAGAGCCCAGCTCATGTACCCTTATACATTTGCGCATTCTCAATTCATAAACATTAATACACTGCCCCATAAATCATCCTTGAAAAGATTGATACAATTGCATTTGCAACTATTAATAGTAGTTTGTGCAAATTTTGTTTTGCCAAGCTTTTCAAGGATGCCATGGGGAAGTGTACGTTTATGAATTAAGAATGTGCAAATGTAGAAGGGTACATGAGCTTGGCCCTTCTTTTAAATCTCATAACTTTGAAATGTGTTAGGTTTGGCAGTATTTTTTTACAAGTTTTTGTTATGTGTGTCTAGGATCTCATTACTTTTATTTCATTACTATTAAAAGTTACATTACAATTTTCTGTTTTCTTTAGAAAAAAAAATTATTTTAATAAAGCAGTATTATATAGAAATCAATCCAGAAATGTAACAGGTGTAGGATACTCAGTTACAGGTGTAGGATACTCACTTACAGGTGTAGGATACTCAGTTACAGGTGTAGGATGCTCACTTACAGGTGTAGGATGCTCAGTTACAGGTGTAGGATGCTCACTTACAGGTGTAGGATGCTCAGTTACAGGTGTAGGATACTCACTTACAGGTGTAGGATACTCATTACAGGTGTAGGATGCTCACTTACAGGTGTAGGATGCTCACTTACAGGTGTAGGATGCTCAGTTACAGGTGTAGGATACGTACTTTCAGGTGTAGATAGGGCGTACAGATTCATTATCAATTATATTTAGTTGTACCTGCAGGACATGGAACGCGCCAAACATCAAATTCATCAACTTAAATTACTTACTAGTCAAAGAGAATATTCAGGGAGGGATATATTATTTTAATGAAATAATTACTTTTGATATCATAAATTTGAGGGTATGAAAGTTTTTTCAATACACGATGCAAGTTTTACAATTTGTATTTGCAGTCGGAGGTCATATTTATTTATTATTGTGAAATGTGACACGCGCATATACGAACAACAATTAGTACTAAAAGCTGTATAGTGAAGCAATATGCATAGTGAAGGCTATCTCTGATGCGCCGCAATATTTCTGCGGATAACGTTTATGGCGTCTCGACTACACAGAGAATTTAAATGCATACTTCCACATGGCGTGTGATAGCGTCACAAACCAGAATCACCCAGCTATTATGCCAGTCGCCGACCATGAGACCATCCGAAACAAATTGCTACATAGATACAGATCGGACGATATACACCGAACAGATACGTAATAAACTACAATAAAAAGAGAACTTAGGTAAAATACGAATGACTTTTATAATCATATCATAAAGTGAGTTTTCCATTTCAATAAATTTCCCGCTTATGTAATAGAACTGTAGGGAAAATGAAGAACACTTGTTTTATTCAAAGTACACTTTATTATTGCTAGATTGTAAGATACAGAACAACTTCTCATACGAAGTCCCAAACCAATCTGTCGGCGGCCTCTACAGGAAGTTTACAGTGTTGGGGAAGGAACTTTTAAAAAGAACGCGTTCTCGTGAACGCGTTCTTTTTTTGTGAACTTTTCAGTGAACTTACTCTTTTTTAAATGAATGAACTTGAACTTTTAAAAGTTCATTCCGAGAACGAACTTTCCAGTTTTAGAAAGTTCATTTGTAAGTTCTTTCCGTGCGCCGAGCAGCCGTCGACTCGCCGCCGTCGATGCTTAAAAACAATAACAATTCGTTGTTTATCGTAGTTTTTTTTGTTTATTTGGATTAAGGACGCGTCAACCGTTAGGTCATAATGAACCACTCTAACCTAGGGGTGGGGGGAGGGGCCCATGCTGGTCAGAACCAGCCACGGGAAAGGGGAGGAAGGGGGGTTTCTCACGTCGCGGTCGTCATCGTCTTTGTCATAGTTCGTTGTGTCATAGTCATCGTCGTCGGGGAGGTCGTCAAAGGAAGGGGACAAGGTCCCCGACGACGATTACCAGAGCTCGCCTCTATTTATCGTTTATCGTAGGCCTACGTTGACGCATTTTCAGCTGATTTTGACATCACTGACGATTCACGAAGTTAAAACGATGTACGCCAACTAATTCGAAAAAAAAATCTTGGAAGCCTAAAATGCTAAGTATCTGCATTAATTTTACAAGCAGGTCGACGAGAATGTAGAACAAATAATCAACACGATCAAAGACAGCTCAACACTTTCGTCCGACTCAAACTCGCGAGAAAATTGGTACTCGAACACACCCTTATGTTTTTTCTCGTGTTTTTCTTCAATTTTACGCTAGCCTTTAATAAAATAGTGAATTTTTTACAAAAGAACTTTTAAAAGAACTTAGTTCATATTTTAGACGAACTTGAACTTTTCAAAATTTTAGGTTTTAAAAGAACTTGAACTTTTTAATAAAAGTTCATTATTTGAGCTGTGAACTGAACTTTTAAAAAGTTCATTTCAAAAAAGAACTGACCCAACACTGGAAGTTTATATGTCACGTAGGACCCGAAATGACAGTCTCGAATAATTATCGAGTACACACTACCGAAATCTTATTATCACAAGTGTCTAACTTGAAAGTGACTTCTAGCTATTACATAATTATGAAATGATAGCAACAATATAAAAATATATCTAGTCTGTCAACCTGACGGCCATCTTAAAAAATATTTGCGCTACAAATCGCTCCCATATACTTAACATGCAAACTGCCCTTTACAAGATGGCTTCAAATTGTCACGGAAGTGGACCAATGACTGGGGATCTAGCCTAGTATAGATGTTTAATTTCAATGGGTTACAGTATAGCATGCGAATGCGATGTTCACAGTATTTGAAGGTCAGTGCATCACACTCGCACTCTATTAGAAAATAAATGCTGGTAAAGAGAAAATGTGTTACTTTGTAAAACCCTGCACAGCATAATGGTGTGCTTCAGAAACTTCTTCACTGTTTCTTAGACTTGTAGAGGGATGATCTTCTATCTCGTAGATTTGCATACATGAAAAATTCATATCATTTTAAACAAAACATTTACACAACGGGGACGTATGCACAAACATCTTGTTCATTGTAGATTAACTTCTACTTGCAACTTTTACTTATTTGAAATATTAAATTTGGGTTAGTGTTTTTTAAAATATGTTTTAAATGAAGACTAATAATTACCCATCATCCTTATAGTTTATTAAAAATGAAACTATATAACAGGTAGTAACGTTGTAAATAAAAATCATTGGACTTTCCACTGTTATTAATATCAAAATGTGATATTTCGACTCCTTTACAGGACTCTTTATCAAATTAACAATTAAAAAACCACAGCAGACAAGACAATGTTGTTTCTCGATTTGGTTCATCGGGAAACACTCCCGTAGGTGTAATTGTTATTATTTACTTCAATTCAGAAATTAAAAAAGTCCGCCCCAACCGGGAATCGAACCACGGATCTCCCGCATTCCAGACAGGCGTCTTAACCACTAGACCATCAGGATAAGTACATTATGAACTCTGAATTGTAGTTGCATTATACATCTGAATGGATGGAACAGTACTGCAACGAAAAACTGTTACCTTTGAACTGACCACCAACCAAATATCCATTCAGATGTATAATGCAACTACAAAAATTGAGAGGTTAAAATGTACCCGTCCTGATGGTTTAGTGGTTAAGACGCCTGTCTGGAATGCGGGAGATCCGTGGTTCGATTCCCGGTTGGGGCGGACTTTTTTAATTTCTTAATTGTAGTAAATAAAAAGACAATGTTGGTTGGTTTGGTTGGTTGGTGAAATGTTTTTTGTCTTGTTTGTTGTGGTTTTTTAATTGTTAGTTTGATAAAGACTTCTGTAAAGGAGTCGAAATATCACATTTTAAATAAAAATATTAATAACAGTGAAAAGACCAATGGTTTATATTTTAACAATTTAATACTTTTCTAGCTATTGAACCGAATGCAAATTTCATCTTTTTGGTGTTTTGATGTTTACGCGGTCACAAAACATTAAATTAATTCCAACAAAAGATTTCAGATCCAATATCATAATATAGTTTTTAGAAGCCCAGTGGTTTAGACGTCTGCTTGTTAAGTGAGTGTCCTGTGTTCAGTCCCCGGTGGGGTGTGATTACCCTGGATTGTGCTTGATAGAACAAGTTGCGTGGGAGTTGACAGTTAATCAGATTTGAGTAACGCTTCACAGTAGGGAGTGAAAATAAATATTATAGAATACGTTGAATGTTATAAAATTAAAACAATGTTTATTGTTATTTGTTTCATTTAAACGATCGCACACGGAAGGAAGCGAGGTGAACTCCATACATTTCCGCCAATGTAACTACGTAATGCATACTTAATGCATGAACTTAGTACATCCGTCCGTTTCATCAATGGATTCCAAGCAAGAAATTATTGAACTTTTTTATAAAATCATATAAATGGGATCAGTATCTCGTTCAATGTAGGAAACTCGTTGCATGTAATGTAACTATCAGTGCAAGTTTTATAGGTTAATGGGATTTTTTATATTCATATATTGAGAATTTTTTTTGCGACATTAACTGACGTTTAGTACCACTATTTTATTTATTTATTTTTATTTATTTATTTATTTAACGTCAACCCTATTCAGTTAAAAACTGATTTACAACGGAGGACTAAAAATGTTATGTTAGATTTGAATTCAAGAAAAGGAAACCTAAAACACCCAAATGCTTTCAGTTAGAAGGTATAAAAGACTGAAAGCAGATCCCGTAAAGTGTAGTTGTGAATCAAATCTTCTTGAGCGCACACATCGCTAAAATGAAGAGGATTCAATCATGGGTGTTGGTAATATTTCTGATGGTCTTCATTCAGGTAAATCCACTATATTTATTTCCATTATTATGAGTAGTTTTCATCGCACTGGGTAACGTTTCCCATGCGAGGCTATACCCATACCGAGCGTTAGCTCACAAGGGGTGACTTTTGGAGATTCACATTTTGGAGAATACTGGTATTGCCTAGTTATTGGCTGGTTGACAAGATAAGGGTTTTTAGGGAGCTGGTCTTTGTCGCCGGAAGTATTTAGTATTTAGGGGTAGGAGGACACAAAGATTATATTTATTTCTGACACTGATGATTGAAATTAAAAGCCAGGGGATGGGGTCGGAGCACTGCGCGAGGCATTTACACAATCTTGGTCCCTAAATATGAGGCGAGTTGGTTCCCCTGGACCCGTCTCTTCTTTGGAGGTGGTGGTGGAGAGAAGTCTCGACGTCTTGTAAATGTATTTGGAGGCATCACGGGTGGCGAAGTGGCAGACGTGGCGTTTGGCTTGTGGGGCGTGCGGGGGCAGTGAAATCGAAGGTAGGGGTTCGGAATGTGCTCCAGCAGGTTTTGTATAGTTCGGTTGGTGGCGTCTGGAAGTGATTCATAAAACATTAGCGAACGGTGCCGTAAGTGAGTGTCTAGCATTTCCATACCGAGGTCTTTATGCAGAAGGTGTATGGGCGTTTCTCTTGGAGCAAACGCCCCCATTCTCAAAACACGATTTTGTAGAACTTGGAGTTGGTTAAGGTTGGAAGGTGCAACGTCTGCCCACACAGGACATGCGTAGTCAAAAGTCGGGCGTACGTACGACTTGCCGGTAAATGGTTAGCCTATCATTTAATGAGATATGAGGTGAGATTAGGAGCAAGCGTAGTGCCGCCACTTTACGGGTCACCTTCTTGTAAGTATCTGCTATGCATCTCGATAGTCGGTAAGTTTTGAATAGTTTGTGTAATGATTTGAGTGTTTTATTTACACATAGTAATAGACTAAAATACCACATCAAATTACGAAAGAATCGTAACTAAGAGAATGAAAATTTATGAGCGCGAAGGACAAGGTTTAGGGGGGGGGGGGATTTGCGGACTGTGGGTTTAATCAAATAAGGTCAGCGACAGCCTTTTATGTAAATCGTCTATCCCCCCCAAAATACAAAAATTTGTAAAAAAAAAAACCCCGGCAGCCAAGCTCGCCTTCCAAAGTCTTCAGCTGTGAATGCTGTGAGATATAGAAGTTGAGCCAAGCATTTCATTCTTTCTCCCTAGTTTCACATTGAAAAGAAGACAAAAGAGACACTTATCTCATTGGGGGCTAATAACCAAATTTGTACTTAAATGTATTTTCTGAAAATAAAGAGATTTGAAATACTACTGAAATACTACTAAAAAAAAGATCATTTCGCCTGTGACGAGCGCCAAGCCAACCCTTTTCGTGGTAAAAAAAAGGAAAAATTTAAACTCAAAATCATAAAAAAATTACTTGGCCATTGACTTTTTAGAACCCTCGTACCAAAATCAATAGCCAAGTAATTGTTTTTATGATTTTGAGTTAAATATTTTTCCTTTTTTTACCACGAAAAGGGTTGGCTTGGCGCTCGACAACAGGCGAAATGATCTTAACTTCTTTTCAATGTGAAACTAGGGAGAAAGAATGAAATGCCTCAACTTCTTTATCTCACAGCATTCATAGCCGAAGACTTTGGAAGGAGAGCTTGGCTGCCGTTTTTTTTTTTTACAAATTTTTGTATTTTGGGGGGATATCACATCTTTTTGTTGTTTGTTTCATATCAAGGCTTGAAATATGTGAAATACGTGTAAAGGTGGATACAGTGCCTTAAAAACAGATTGTCTAGAAACAAAAGCTAGCATCTTTTTTTTTGTTGTTTACAATATGTAGGCCTAGTTGACAATTATCAATGTTTTAATTAAATTTAATATGGTTAATGTCGTCTTGGGGTTTTTGTGTGAATGATTTGTTTGACCGGACCATAACACATTGACGCATAATTTTAATCAGCAATTAAAACATTAAAAATTGTAATAAATACGACCTAACGTTTTTCCCAAAGTAAAGAGTGGTAGGGAACAGTGGGGGTGAAATATCGCTTGTCTCCTGGCGGATTATTATGTTTCATATTATTATGTACCATCATGCCAAATTTCATGCTGATAACTCATTCGGTACCTTTATGGTGAATGCTGGAAATCAAGGTAAAAATAATATAAACTATTAGGGATGGGGGTTGAAAAAGTGTTGTTTAGGAAATGAGAATAGGCTTATTGGGTTAAAACACATTAAAACATAATTTACTAATTTGAATAAAAATACAATTTTGGGTTAGAGCTATGAATTATTCCAATTTTAGGGGATGATTTAGGGGATGTTGGGGTGGAATATCGCTTGCATCGCGACGAATTATTTTTCATATTAGTATGTAACATCATGCCAAATTTCATGCTGATAACTCATTAGGTGCCTTCATGGTGAATGCTGGAAATCAAGGTAAAAATAATATAAACTATAAGGGATGGGGGTTAAAAAAAATGTGGAAAAGGAAAAAAGAATTGGCCGATTGGGTTAAAGCACATTTAAACATAATTTAAAAATTTGAATAAAAATTCAATTTGGTTTAGAGCTATTAATTATTCCAATTTTGGGGGATGATTTGGGGGGTGTTGGGGATGGAATATCGCTTGCCTCTCGGCGAATGATTTTTCATATTAGTATGTCCCATCATGCCAAATTTCTGCTGATAACTCATTAGGTACCTTCATGGTGAATGCTGGAAATCAAGGTTGAAATAATATAAACTATAAGGGAGGGGGGTTGAAAAAATGTGGTTTAGAAAATGAGAATAGGCCGATTGGGTTAAAACACTTTAAAACATAATTTTTATAACTAATTTGAACAAAACATCAATTTTAGATTAGAGCAATGAATTATTCCAGTTTTAGGGGGTGTTGGGGGTGGAATATCGCTTAATTGCCCTCGGCGGATTACTTTTTATATTATTATGTACCATCATGTCAAATTTCATTATGATAACTCATAAGATGCCTTCGTGGTGAAAGCTGGAAATCAAGGTAAAAATAATATAAACTATTAGGGGTGGGGGTTGACCCAAAAAGTGGTGAATATAAGCGAATAGGCCGATTGGATTAAAACACTTAAGAACACAATTTTAATAACTAATTTGAATAAAAATTCAATTTTTAGTTAGAGCTATGAATTATTTTAATTTTTGGGGATGATTTAGGGGGGGTTGGGGGTGGAATATTGCTTGTCTCTCGGCGGAAGTTTGTGAGTCTGAGATACATCTAAGTGTGGTCCAAGTTTCATAGTTCTAAGATGTACCGTTTTCTCTGTAGGCTCTTATTCCTCTATGGCAGAATCCACTACCCCCCCCCCCAACCAACCAACCAACCAACCAACCAACCAACCAGCCAGCCGAAAGATTTTCATCATTTTTACGCACTTTTTTTTAACACAGAACGGGTTATCGGATCGGTCTGATTTTTTTTTTGGTATGTCATGGACCACATATCAGGTCATATACCGAGTTTCAAGATTGTAAATCTTTCGGGACGGCGTGTGCAGATAGCTGAAAACCCCCCAACTCGGGTAGCTGTAAACAGGGCCTATACTTTGTGTCACCATATCCTGAGCCCGGCGTTTTGGTGGGTTCAAAGAGCGCAGGCTGTGGTGGTCGCATTGTAAACGTATCACAGTTTGACAGCTGAAGTGGACTTCGCAGAGCAGTAAAGTAAAGTCACGTCCAGTGCGACCTTGGCCCTATATCCTGTATGGGGATGATATTGATGGAGCGAGTGTAATTGAAACGTTGATCTTGCGCGGCATTATAGTAATGTAGGCGCAGCAAGAAGAGTAAACCACTAAACCCAGGCCTACATACAAGTGGTTTTCGATACTCGGGAGGTTGCAACCAACTTGCATCGGATGTGATTGTACTTTGTTATTACGGAGAGGCCCATCCTTCCCGTCAAATTCGGACGGGTTTACAACCTTTCATAATAGAGCAGGCGACATCCTAGTTTCTTTGAACCCTAAAACGCCGGGCTCAGGATATGGTGGGACAAACTGTAGTTACTACGAGCGATCGGCGCCGAACGAGCGTGCGCTTGGCTGCGGGCGAACGATCGTCGCCCTAGATATTTTGTTGAATTAATTTGGGCAAGCGGTTCGTTCAAAATATGCTGATTACCAAGAAGGGGTGTGATTTTGGAAAGCATCTTTGCGTGTTTCAGTGTATATTTGTGCACAGTTTCAAGACACGATGTCTTAATTAAAGGTCCATTTTAGATTGGTATGATGCTCTAGATTCTAGAATCTATGTGGAACAAAAGAGAAACAAGATTCCCGATTTAAGAAATTTCCCAAACACGCCAGTTTTTGCAAATTTCATGATCAAAAAAGTTTTTTAAAAAAACGTATAAAATCACAGTTACAAGGTATAGTTTTTTAAACTGTCATATGAATGTAGTTTTAAGCCATAGATTGTGTTGTAATAAAAAATATTTTTAATAAAGCTCATGTGTCTTGTCTGAAGCCGTTTCACCAACAAGATGTGGAGGATGCCAATGAGGGGTGTCCGGTCATCAACTTGAAGTCTCTAAGCATAGTGTGCTCTCTCAACTGTCCCACTGCTACTTTAAGCCACGCCCTCTAGATACGAAGCCCCTCCCACTCTACCTCTACTGACCTATCTTCTGTCATGTCTGCAGCCGTCTCACCAACAAAATGAGGAGGATACAAATGAGGGGTGTCCAGTCATCAACTCCAAGTCTCTAAACATAGTGTGTTCTCTCAGCGGTTCCAAGGTTCCTTGTAGCAAGGTTCGCACGGGAATGAAGGCTCGCACTATCTGGACAAAGAACTTGGTTGCAAAGGGCAGAAACGCATCGGAAATCGTAAGTTACTTGGACTGGACTTGGAAGCTAGCATGAACGTTATTATTTAGCAAACTGTAAGGAAATTAATTCACAGGTTTATCCTCAGCCCCCCCCCCCCCTTTATTGGATGAACGAAGCGAAGACTTCAATTTCACCGACCCCCAAAAAATTTAGCTCGGGTGTTTTTTTTTTCTTTTTTTTCTGTCTGTTTGTTCGCTCTCTACCGGGCAAACGGCATATGCGATCTTGATGAAAATTGGAGGGGACCTTTGAAATCTCTGAACTTAGACTTGCCACGTTTTTGGGTACAATCGAAGAAATATTTCTCATGAATATCGTACTTTTACGATTTTTTCCGATTTTTAGTGCGATATTTTCGTGACATTTGGGCCGATTCTGACCAAACGGGTGGGGCTACAACGTTCATATTTCACATGGACATTAAAGTAATGGTGATGTATTGCTTTTTGAAAAAAAAAATTGAAAAAGTTAGCCAGAATCCATAGAATAAAGGTTTTAATATGAGTTTTTTTTAGGTTTATAATGACAATTTACAAGTAACAATAGAAACTTGACAACAATCACCAACAATGCGTTCAAAAGGCACTTGATAAGTAAATAGATCCCACGCAAACTAAAAACTTTCTTTAAAAAAGCTCATCCATCAACGCGACGGGACTTAAGCGTTTTCCTAGTACACAACAAGCAATGACGGAGAAAGAAACCGGAGGCAGATCTTATTAATATTGCTACTCGATTCTTCTTTTGACAACCTCTAAAAAAACCGATAGATGATTAACGAAATGAATAGAAAATACCTTAAAACCTAATTTTCTTTCCCTCTTTTTTTACCTGGTTTATGATATTTGGTCCATCAATTAATAATTGAATGAGCGAAGCGAAGATTTCAATTACTATGTATAAAAAAATGAATGTTAGTAAAAGCAAATGCATGTTAATTACATCATCCAAGGTTATTAAACAAAGATTCTTCAGAGAAAATCCTATTGTTGCAATTATGGTTGATGATAAGAGCATTGAATTTGTGAATGAGTTTTAAATATGTAGGAATCATACATAATACATGAACATCTTTGCTTGAAGAATAATGTAGACTTTGTTATCCATAAAACGAGTAAAGATTGGCTTCCTGGCAAGGGCAAGCAAATTCTTGTCTTATCATACTAGACTCATAGTTTATAATTGTCTTTTATTGCCACATTTAGATTACTGCACTACTCTGCTGTGGGGAGTTAAAAATATGATTTTAGATAAATTACAAAAATTGCAAAGTAAAGGGTTGAAAATTGTTCTAAAGTGTGATCGGTTTACTCCAACTAAAACAGTTTTAGAGAGAGAGTCAATATGTTATCTGTAAAACAAAGAATTGCTTGTTGTTTTGGTTTTTATTTATAAGTTAGACCACGGAATTTTACCAAATTATTGAAGTAACCTAATAGATTATAACAATGGAAACACATTCAAACCTAACCTAAGAAATTATATGCACCTACAAGTAACTAGAAGGAACAATACTCGATCAATGCATTCAATATTTTACAGTGGAATTTCGATTGTACAATCAATTAGATCAAGAGATTAAGAATGCAAAACATGTATACACATTTAAAGATTGCTGCCTTACTTTTGTGAAAATAAAATTTCCTGTTTTGTGATTGTAGATTTGGAAAGTTTTGTAATTTTGTACATTTTGTAAATTTGATACAAAGGTAAATTTGGTGAATTAGTTAAATTTGTTCAATTAGTAAATTTGTCATTTTGTTAATTTAAATATTTTGATATTTTGTTCATTGGTAAATTTGATGAATTTGTTAAATTTTTAAATTTATCTTTTTGTTAATTTGTAAATTGAGTATTTTGTGAAATTTGTGAAGTTTGTAAATTTACCATTTTGTTAATTATTTGCAAATTTGGTAATTTGTTAATTTGTTACTTTGGTGAATTTGGTGATATTTGTTAAATAATATCAATTTATCGAATTGTTAATTTGTAAATTTTGGTATTGTTAATTAATATTTTTGTATCTTGTAATGTGTTGCATTTAAATAGCTTTATTTGCTAAATAAAGAATGATTGATTGATTAAATTCAACGACCCCCCAAATAATTTAGCTCGGGTGTTTTTTTTTGTTTTGTTTGTTTGTTTCTGTTTGTTCGCTCTCTACCGGACAAACGGTATATGCGATCTTTATGAAAATTAGAGGGGACCTTCGAAATCTCTGAACTTAGACTTGCCGCGTTTTGGGGTACAATCGAAGAAATATTTCTCATGAATATCGTAGTTTTACGATTTTTTTTTTATGCGATATTTTCTTGACATTTGGGCCGATTCTGACCAAACGGGTGTGGCTACAACGTTCATATTTAACATGGACATTAAGGTAATGATGATGTAGCCTATGGCTTTTTGAAAGAAAAAGTTGAAAAAGTTAGCCAGAATCCATAGAATAAGGGTTTTAATATGAGATTTTTTAGGTTTATAATAACAATTTACAAGTAACAATAGAAACTTGACAACAATCACCAACAATGCGTTCAAAAGGCACATGATAAGTAAATAGATCCCACTCAAACTAAAAACTTACATAAAAAGCTCATCCATCAACGCGCGGGACTTTAGCGTTTTCCTAGTTCATTTAATATCCATTTCGAATTTGTTAGGTACCATTGTTGTCTTATTATAATATTGTTGTAATATTACTTTTTTCAAAATTTTGTAGTATTTAGTAGTAGTTCATTATTGTGTCTGCATTTACGATCTTCCATTTATTTTATTTAGTTGTCCTCCATTGTAAATCAGTTTTTTAGCTGAATATGACAGACGATTAATAAATTAAGAAATAAATTCATCACAATATTATGTAGAATTTAAATAATTTAGGCATCATAATTAATCTAGAAGTAAATGTAAGGTTTGTTTTTTTTAATTTCTCTCTGTCACAGAACAAACTTATTGAACCTTATAACTTTTCTAATGGTTATTTACATTTTGTTACCTAATGTAATATGTGTTTCTAAGTTATTACATTTTTATTACCATAACTTAGTACTCATAAACTTAAGCTTTTATTTAAACAAATGAAAAGACATCACAAAAAAGATGTATAATATTATGAAATGTACATGTCTAAAATAAATTGAAATAAAAAAATTAAATCATTTAATATTTACGTATTTTGTTTATCTCATTAATAAAGGAAGGGTGAACTGCAAAAATGATATTTTGAAGTCAACATGTACTCGTGATTCGTACACTGTTTATAAAATTAGGTTGGTACTTCATTATAACTTTGTTTTAACTTATCTAATTTTTATTTACTTATGTATGTATATTTATTTCTGTAGCAGGAATAGACTACAAGAATATACCTAGGATCGGACGGTACAAGTTCTATCCTGCTGAGAATAACTATGCCGTTGCTGAATTAATCTGCTTAAGGGAATCTGCGCACTTGGTCGTCATAGATTCACAAGAAGAGTTTGAAGCAGTCAAGGCATACATCATTGAGAATACTGGAGACAAAATTATCGAAGGCTTTTTCATAGGTGTCCATTCGAGGGGTTTTAAAGACATGTTCTTGACAGCTACGTGTAAGTGGCTTGTGTTGTCCAGTGTGAACTCATATTTGTTATTATTTGTTATGTGTTATTTGTTTGTTAATTGAAATTAATTATATACAACATACTTTCACAATAATACGGTGTACACGTACGCACACGCACACACTTGTATTAAACAGGGAAGTGTTTTAATTGAAATACTTTTTTCTCAATAAGGCTGACTACTCATTAATGATTATTATTTAACAATTTTCAATTTCTCATCTTTACACTTCTTTTAAATTGTCCTCATTTTTCATTCACTTGATTCAAAAATTGTCTAACAACACTTATTCATTGAAAATTTTTAATTTTTATATAATTTGTTATAATATTATTAGTATTTTAACCCTTTCTAGTGACCCAAAATTTTGCCCTCTACATTAAAAATTTTAAATTCGTGATTTTTTAAAAGAATTTAAGATTTTTTTAGATTTTTTTATCCTTAATCTTATAGGACAAAAATGCTGTTATGGATTCCAAAGTGCATCAAAGTTGGTGAAGGGGGGGGGGGAGGAGAGAATCAAAATTTTCTTTTCTTTTTTCCCTATTTTTCTCATGTTCAAATTGAATTGACTACAGGCAAACAAAATATCCAGGACATCCCAGATTTTTTTATACGCGCAATTTGATTTTTGAATCATTACAACATTCTTCTATAGTCGTTAGAATTTAATATGGAAAATTTCTACCAATTCCGAACAAAACAAAACAGCTTTTTACCCTGGTTAAAAGTATGAAACCTGGCAGATTAAGGCCTATTAGGACTAAGGACGCGTCAACCGAGATTTAGGCTTAATTGTATAGATTTTGAAAAGTGATGGTATACTATTATACCTATACCCTATAAAGGGTTTTAATCTTTGTTTGCCATATTATGTCTATGTGTATATCCCTTGGCTTCGTAATAGATGAATATTATTTTTAATATTTTCAGTAAAACTTCTTCAAGTGACTCCCTATCTTACCTGGATGCCTGGTGAACCCAACAAGCAACCGGGGGAACAATGCATATCACTTGGCGTGCCATCATACCAGATGAACGACGTAGGCTGCTTGTATACTTACCCATTTGTGTGTGAGAAATATTAAATATAACATCAAGGATTGTATGTACAGTGACCAGACTGTGAAACAGAGAAGCTGGACGAGACGGCTAGGAATTTCTTATTTAAAAAATAAATTACATTTAAAAACAGGGCCAAGTTCATCTACCGTTCAATATTTGCGCATTCTTAATTCATAAACGTACAGTGTCCCGTAACAACATCCTTGAAAAGCTGTGCGAAATAGAATTTGCAACTATTAATTATTTCAAATATTTACGAAAATGTAGTTTATTGTTGTTTCTGCATATGTAATTAGATTTATTTAGTTGTCCTCCTTTGTAAATCAGTTTTTATAACTGAATAGGATAGACGTTAAATAAATAAATAAAAAAAATAAATAAAATTACAAATTTTAACGTGGGAATTAATCCTGTTTTAGAGTGCAATTCATGCCCCTTTTCGGGTGAACTAGGTAATGGTACGTTGCGGGGGGATCCGAGGGCAGGGTCTACTAGATCTCCGCCTAGCGGAGGATCGTCTAACCCTCTCGAGCGAGTTAGACGAGCCTCCGCCAGGTGGCGGAGATGTAGATGACCTTGTCCGAGGGCAGTCTTAGAACACTCTATCAGCGGAAGGATTCTCACCACCGCTAGAAGCAACAACAACAACAACAACATTAAAACACTCGATCCTTTACATTCGCATTAAAGACTAAGGAAATCTTCAGAAAAAACTTTCAGTCAGGAGAATCAGAGTCGCGCCCTTTACACTCGAGACAACTTCGTCGGCGATTTCCCTGTTCTACGTCTGGTTACTTTATACCCTTATCTACGTGAATACTTTTGTGGTGTGTTTTATTCATGTTTTTACAAATGAGGTAATACATTTTCAATGAATTAAAGCTTTAAGATTGTTTTCTTGATTACATAAATGCGCATATTGATTAATAACACAACTTCTGAAAGCTTACCTCTGCGTTCCTACATTCCTGTTTGTTCCATAGCATTCGGCAGTGCAAATCAATTAAATATAATTATATTCCAATATATTATCCTACACATAACAAAAACTTGTAAGCTAAACCTTACACACTCAAAATAAATTACATTTAAAAACAGGGCCAAGTTCATCTACCCTTCAATATTTGCGCATTCTTAATTCATAAACGTACAGTGTCCCGTAACAACATCCTTGAAAAGCTGTGCGAAATAGAATTTGCAACTATTAATTATTGATTGATTGATTGGATATTACTTAACGTCTCATATTTATGCACTTTGGCTAATCGAGACGATGAGTGGTGACAAATGATGATGAAGTATGAACAGAAGGGAGGAGGGGAAGCCCGGTACCGGCACGTAGCCTATTCCTTTCGAAAAGTACCAAGGGAACCAAAGGCTTAACGTCCCATCCGAAAGGACGGTGTAACTTTGACAGTCATATAGGTTCCTCCACTAACCCGGACTGCCGAGCAGACGTCGAGGGAACGAAGCCGTTACACTAGCTTTCGAACCCTCCATCTGCTCTAACCAGCGGTATACGTGAGTTTCAGGGCAGAAAGCGTTCACCCACTCTACCCCTGACCACGCCCGATTCTGCTTAACTTCGGTGTTCGAGTGGGAACCGGTTAAACGAGCTCGGCTAAACCGCTGGCTTTGTTACTATTAATTTAAACGTAATAGACTAATAGTTTATCCAAATTATTTTTTTCTAATTAATTTAAACATAATAGTCAGTGTTCAAAAAGTGTTAAAAAAAAGTGTTAAAAAATTGCCACAATTTTTTCCTTTTGCATAAATACTCATAATATGTATGTCCCGTCTAAGACTATACCACATTTTTTAAAATTGCTTTTCTCATACATGGGTGACAAAATATTTTGTGGAAATATTGCCCAAATGATGTTGGAAAGACTAGGGACACAGTCTCCCCTAATAATACCCCATCTGTTATGGCCCCAGCCACAAACCTCTAACAACCTCGCCTAAAATCTGCGCGACCCAGAACAAACCCAACAAATCAATACAGAGCCCTAAAATCGCATTCCTTAATATCCGCTCAATCCGGAACAAAATCGAAGAAATTGAGCTTCTCCCCAGCAAACATTTTTGCGGTGTCCCGCACGTTTCCCGAAGTGGCAGCCCGTACGGGCCCCGTACGGAAGTGTCCTATGGGCCACGACCGGGTCCCGTACGGGACATCCCGCACTCGTCCCAGTGTGTCCCGAAGTCGTCCCAAACGTTTCCCGCGCGCTCATGCCCGCGACCTACCCTTGATGGTCCCGGACGGGTCCCATAGTCTGCCCGCTAGTTTCCCGCACGGGTCCCGTCCGGGTCCCGTCCGGGTCCCGCACGGGTCCCGCACTCGTCCCAGTGTTTCCCGTGCATTGCTTCTAGCGCCATCTAGTAGACACTCAAAGAAGTCAACAGATAAAACGGGCCAAAATTTTAAAATTGAATTATTTATTACGCGATGCCACTTTCTCAATTTATACATTTAATGTGAAGGGGAATAAGTACATAGAATATAGACAAGAATTATCAGACATTCAAATTTTATTGACTACAGCCGAACTCGAACCCGCAATGCCTTCTTCCGGAGTCAGACGCTCTATCCACTCGGCTACAGCACCTATACTGTCTATGGCGCGTTAGATGGCTTATGAAAGGGAGCACGCTTGCGTGGATTGCGGAACACAACATTGCAGTGTAACATTTGTGATATTGAAAATGTGTTTTGGTGTTTATTAAAACATGATACTATTAAATATTTTTTTAAATCCTTGCTATCCTCTTCGATTATTAGGCTTTAACAAATACTCGATCATTAAATCTTATGCTGGCTGGATATATTGCATTGGACGACGGTAGGCCAAGAACAGATAATTGTTTCTTATATCTTATAACCAATCGAATGCGATCAATTATCCCCCCCTCGACGTCCGCGGTGGCACATACAATTAGGGCGCTCATCGAGTACGTGGGTTTGATCCCGAATAAGGCATATTTTTTTGTGATCGTCCTTTATCGTCATATTATCACCACTAATCAACTCGAATAGCCTTAGTGCATAAAGGCGTTAAGCAATACAAATCATCATACATATTTTAATACTAGTTACAATAAAAAATTATTTCAGTTAAATTATCATTTAACATGTATGTTCTTTGTAATGTCTATAGCATATTTTGATTCTACAACATTTAGTTTATTTATTAATTAATTTTGTTTATACAAAATTAGGTTTACGTGTATTTAGTTGTAACGAAGGGATATCACGCATAATTTGCTATGAGGCTATCGTATGCACTCTCTGATTCTCTTCAACATATTTTTAAGATTAATTTGTACTTAATTTGTAGAAATTAATAAAAAGAAAGAAAGAAAGGAAAAAATCATTAAAAAAATAAAAACGCCAAAGAAATAAAAAACAGATTTATTAGACGATCCAACTCAAAAGAATATGAGGTTTCAAAAATCAGGAACAGCAAATCAGGGAGTAATCAAACTTTCGCGAAACGACCGAACGCGAATCTTCATTCTTGTTTTCAAATCTTGATAATAATAAAGTACAAAAGATCTTAACTCTAATATATTAGACATATAATTATTAGGAATTGTATAGGCTAAGTCAAAAACTGATCACAGCAATGATACAGGACACCTAACTCAAGTTGCGAGCTTCACCAGTGGCCGGCCACCAGACAACATACCTTCACAACTTAACTAAGACTTAATACGATTTACTCGTCTGAAATCAATTGATTATATTTATTTATTTATTTAATTAACGTCTATATAGGCCTATCCTATATTCAGTTATAAAAAACGATTTGCAATGAAATAGAACTAAAAGAATAAATCAACGGAAGTATTCAACATAAATCTATACACACGTATTGTTTTAATATAATTACTCCACATTTTGGGTTATCCCTTTAGTTTCCCTCGCGGGACCCGTGCGGGTCGTCCCATAGCTTTCCCGAAAGGGTTACCCCTGAAGTTTCCCTCGCGGGGCCCGTGCGGGTTGTCCCGTAGCTCTCCCAGATAGAAATGTCCCTAACATGTCCCTAACATGTCCCGCGCGGGACCCGTGCGGGTTGTCCCGTAGCTGTCCCTAACCCGCAATTTACCCGCACTTCCCCTTGGTTGTCCCGCACGGGGCCAGAGTCTCATGTTTGCTGGGTCACCAAGCGCCTCTCCCCAGATATCTTTTGCTTCTCGGAACACTGGCTGACTCCACACGAAATTAACTCCTTTTGCATCTCCGGCTACGCTAATATTGACCTTTTCTGTCGCTCCACGTTCTTCCATGGGGGTGTTGCAATCCTTGCCAAACCCCACCTCAACCTCATTCCCATCCCTGAAGTCAAACCCTACTGCACCAAGAAAGTGTTTGAATCTGTGGCAGGTTCATGGCGCTCTCTCGATCAGCACTTTTAATTCTCTCTGTCTACCGTTCCCCTCTTGGTGACTTAAATACTTTTTTCTCCAAGCTTGATGAAGTGCCCATCCTTCTCACCAAGAAATTTTCTAAAGCAGACTTAGTCTTATGCAGTGACCACAATGTGGACCTACTTACCCAATCGCTATCCCGATCTAAACTGCTCGATCTGGTCCACTCCTTCAATATCATTGAAACCATTGATACACCAACCCGTGTCACTGTCACTATAGCAGCTCCCTTATCGACAACATTTTCACTTCTTTCGACCCAGCATTATTTTCCGTCAGCTCTACTGACTCTGGCCTGTCTGACCACCACCTCCTCATACTCAACCTTTACCTCTCCAAAATCCACCCCCCCGAAAATGAATGTAATGAAACGCTCTTTCAGTTCAACAATACAGACAACTTTCTAACACGACTAAGTGCAGAAAATTGGCAGTCACTGTCAACTCCTGGAGATGCAGATGTACTCTTCTCTAGTTTTCTTACCACTTTCCTGTATCACTTCAATAAATCATTTCCGCTAAAAAGCTGTCCCGCTTTAAACCCAAAGTCAATTCCTGGATCACACAGGAACTGCGATCTGAAGCCCAGACCTTGCGATCCCTTCATTCCGAACTGAAGTCGTCCAACAACTCGACTAGTAAATAACAATATCGTGATTTAAAAAGTCTCATGCTAGAAACATTCGCCAAGCTAAACTCTACTTTAACGACTCCTTAATATCAGAATCTAAGAACACCTCAAAAGCTATTTGGTCCATGAATAAATCACAGACCAATGCCACGCAACCTAAATGCAACCTCTCTCTTATCGCTAACGGTAAAGTTATATCTGACGCATCATCTCAATATGAACTCTTTAACGACTTCTCCATCAACTCGTGCAACCCGGCTGGTAAGCCCAATGCATCAATTCCAAAACCAAAACTCCCACGACCTCTGATCGGCCCAACTATATTTCTCCACCCAACCTCTCCAATCGAAGTAGCTACTGTAACCAGGAAACTAAGTTCCAAACACTCATGGACTTGACGAGGTGCCAGGCTCTCTTCTTTTTAAATGTATGGACTTTATTTCCGGCCCATTAGCCTTCATCATAAATCAATCCTTTTCTGAAGGCATTTTCCCCTCCAAACTGAAGGCAGCAAAAGTAATCCTCGTCTACAAACACAAAAGTAAAAAATCTGAGATGACTAACTATAGACCCATATCCCTGCTCTCCTCTTTTTCCAAAATATATTTATACATCATGCATGATCGTCTATCATCGATTTCTAAATTATCACAACATTCTCTTCCCTACTCAAAAACAAACCCACCACAAGCGCAATCTTCAGTTTTCTTTCCCCTCTCTACTCTGCTTTGGACAAAGGTGAACACACGCGATAGGAATGTTCTACGACATGACAAAGGCTTTTGATACGATAGATCACAAAATTCTCCTAAGAAAGCTAAATACCTATGGCATCTGAGGGATCGCTTTGGATTGGATTTCCTCTTTTCTCTCTGGCCGCTCTCAAGTAGTCGAAATCGAGACAGATAATGGTCTATCCGTCAACAAAACCCGCTTTAAGTTTATGTCCATAGTCTGTACGTGTAGTTTCCCAGGGTTCCATACTCGGGCCCCTAGCCCCTAGCCTACATCATATATATTAATGACCAGGCCACCTTTCTGAATAAGAGTATTCTCACACAATATGTGGATGACTCTAGCCATCTGCTGACCCTACCTAAACACCATCCCTCTCAGGCACTTGCCCCCCTTATCAACAGTCAAGAGGCCAAAATGTCATCATACAGCTGCGACAATCAACTCTACATCTCGCGCTCTAAAACGGTCTACCTCTACTTCCACAACCCCAATAAGATCCCACTGGCTAGTCCCCTGGTTCATCTAGAGTCTGATATAATCCCCCGCGCACCCAGCATAAAAGTCCTAGGCCTTGCATTGACCGAAAAACTCGACTGGTCTACCATGTAAACCATGTTGCCAACAAAATTTTATCTGGATGCTACTCGATCCGTAAGCTCAAACAAATTGTTCACCCCCATATCTTATTGCAAGTCTACTTTGCCCACATCCACTCTCACTTATCCTATGGCCTGCTATTTTGGGGAGCCTCCCCCCAAGCAAATAGAATATTCATCCTCCAAAAGAGAGCGATACGCAGTATTGCGGGTGTCTCCAGAAAACACTCCTGTAGGAAGGAATTTGGAATTCTAACTCTAGCATGCACACTCATCCAGTCTGCTGCACTGTTTGTTCGCACAAATAGTAACCTCTCCCCTCTCAATGCGTCTGTACACTGCCACAACACAAGAGCCATCCTTCACATACATAGGCCGCCCCACCACCTGCGCCTTTTTGCACTGGGCCCCGAGTACCTAGCCTCCACCCCCTACAACAAGCTCCCAGAAAACATCAAAACCTCCCCCACCCTGCCCTTCTTCAAACACAAGTTAAAAATATGTCTCACAGCAAACAGCTTCTTCTCGGTTACCTCTCCATGTTAATAATAAATAATTATAAATAGCTAGGAAAACGCTTATGTCCCACCGCGTTGATGGATGAGTTTTTTTTGCAAGTTTTTAGTTTGCGTGGGAACAATTTTCCTTTGCAAGTGCTTTTTGAATGCTTTTTGGTGATTGTTGTCAATTTTCTATTGTTACTTGTTAATTGTTATTATAAACCTAAAAAAAACTCATATTAAAACCTTTATTCTTTAGAATCTTGCTAACTTTTTCAACTTTTTCTTTTAAAAAAGCAATACATCACTATTTCCTTAATGTCCATGTAAAATATGAACGTTGAAGCCCCACCAGTCAGGTCAGAATCGTCCCGAATGTCACGAAAACACCGCACTAAAAATCGAGAAACAAATCGTAAAAGTACGATATCCATGAGAAATATTTCTTCGATTGTACCCAAAAACGTGGGAGGTATAAGTTCAGAGATTTTGAATGTCCCCTCCAATTTTCATCAAGATCGCATATGCCGTCAAATAATGAATAGAATAAACTTTAGAGCGTGATAAGAGTAGAGTATTTATTTACCATTTGATCTATACAATGTATACAGTGTAAGTGTTCCGCCGTTCAACAGACGTAAAATTGCGGAATGAGAATCTATCCCAACTGTCGTAACGTGACCAATCAATCGTTTTACTCCGCCTATCACCAGTCGTCAATTGAAGTCTTCGCTGCGCTTATCCAATAAATTCTGAAATATTTTGACAACATTCTTTGGTAAATGTTAATTTGTATTTTCGTAAATTCGTCGCCATGATTGTGTTATTTAAACTACTAACAACAGCAATGCAAGTTTAATTAAAACTTGCCTTCACATGGTTTTAGGGTGTTTAGTAATTTTAGAAGGAATGTTCGAGTGATAATTAAGAGGACTTAATCCTAGTATCGACGACTTTGGAACCGTCCAACACCGAGTCATAAATATTTTCTTGTTGATTCCAGCACTGATTAAGATTGGAATTGTGTTTCTCTTGTTTGCTCGGTGTTTTCTATTTGAAATACCTATCTCAAAATGGTGAATGGTGACTGTTCAGGTGGACTCTACATACATATTTATTTACTACTTCGACGTCGAGTATATTTAGAAGGTGTACGGCCAGTTTCAATTACCTTTATGCATTGATAATAAACCCCTATTGTCAGTGTTGGGGAAGGAACTTTTAAAAAGAACGCGTTCTCGCGAACGCGTTCTTTTTTTGTGAACTTTTCAGTGAACTTACTCTTTTTTAAATGAATGAACTTGAACTTTTAAAAGTTCTTTCCGAGAACGAACTTTTCAGTTTTAGAAAGTTCATTTGAAAGTTCTTTCCGATACGTCGAGCAGCCGTCGACTCGCCGCTGTCGACGCTAAAAACAATAACAAATCGTTGTTCCACCGTTGGCCTACGTTGACGTACGTTCAGCTGATTTTGACAATTGTCACGCACGATTCACGAAGTCTAACTTAGTTTAAAAGATGCACGCCAACTAATTCGGAAACAAATAAATTTTAGAAGCCTAAAATGCTAAGTATCTGCTGTAATTTTACAAGCTGGTCGACGAGAATGAAAAGAATATCATCAACACGATCAAAGACAGCTCAACTATATCGTCCGACCACCGTCAGCCGTGGGAAGATCGCGATCTATGACCCCCCCCCCCGTCAAACCCTGCTACAAGACCACCAGCAGAGCTCGAATTTCATAACTAATGCAACTTCTTTGACAAATATGAAGCCCATCTCTGTGCTTCGTGTGCGTAATATAGTTTCAAAATTAAATCTGGAAGTCGTATTGTTCTTCTTCTTCTTCTTCTTCTTCTTCTTCTTCTTCTTCTTCTTCTTCTTTTTCTTCTTCTTCTTCTTCTTCTTCTTCTTTTCTATTTTTATTATTTTTTATTATTTTATTATTTTTATTATTATTATTATTTTTATTATTATTATTATTATTATTATTATTATTATTATTATTATTATTATTATTATTATTATTATTATTATCATAAATCAATTCCAAACATTTTGTTGCAGAAAACAACATATTCTGTGTATAGTTTTCCCGGGTGGCTAGCATTTTTTTTTTTTGCGACTGTCACAGCAGCTGGTCGTTTGTGCAAGCGGCCAAGCGCTCTACATGTTAGCTCATCAGTTTGGCTATGAGAAATAAAGTTTAGCACTGGTAGTCTATCAAGCAAGGTCTCAGCTCGAAGCTGCCAATGTTTATGTGGACACTTGACAGTAGATTGCGCGTAAGACTGCAGTGGCATAATATGCAAGAATATATTTCAGATGGAACTTTGTTGGGGGAGGGGTGGCTCCAAGTTGCTTTAGTATGTGTTAGGTATTAAGCACATTAGGATAATTTAATACAAGTTGTGTCTTCAAGTATCTACCTATATTTAAATGATTTAATATTGCACTTGTGTAGGTGTAGACAGATTGGAATTTAACTAGCTTGTACCTATAGTAAAATGGGTAGTAATGGTGAATTATTTTGGCCACTTGCAAAGGCTATGCTAATGCATTGAAGCAAAAAATTAATTTGGTAATTAAATTGCCTTTATGAGGCCTACATAAATACAAAAACAACTTATAGATTTGAAGATTTTTGTTAACTACTCGAACTCGACTTGAAAAAGTGATACTCGCACGACCTTAATGTTTTTCTTCATTTCTCGCCAACCTTTAATAAAATAGTGATTTTTTTTTACAAAAGAACTTTTAAAAGAACTTAGTTCATATTTTAGACGAACTTGAACTTTTCGAAATTTTAGGTTTTAAAAGAACTTGAACTTTTTAAAAGTTCATTATTTGAGCAGTGAACTGAACTTTTAGAAAGTTCATTTTAAAAAAGAACTGACCCAACACTGCCTATTGTAGGCTAGATTAGCAGTGTCCAATACTTCCGCACAGGCGCGAGCGTAGCAAATTGAAGCGTCGAAAATCCAGTTCAAGATGGCAAATTTGGCGTTTTAATTTATGCTTTTTTAAAACAATAAAGTATTTTACTGGATTGTTTGATAGGGTTTTTTTAGCTTGTGCAGCATGGGAATGGCACAAACAGAAACAATAAGACGTTATTGCAAAAGGGGAATTTAGTAATCATTTAATGTTAAAGGCTAGTATATGCTCGCTGTCAAACTGGCAGCCATCTTTAAAAATATTCGGTCTAAAAATCGCTCCCATTTAATTAACATGCAAACTGGATTTCAAGATGGTTTCCCTAATTGTCGCGGAAGTGGACCACCGACTGCTAATCTAGCCTACGTATTTAAATATCAATGCCTTTATGTTACTGTGGGTACGTTCCAAATGATGCTCCCACGCGCCCACAACACCCAGACATCCCCAAAGATGCCCGAGGTTTAACATTGGGCGTTACAGGCGTTGTGAGGGCGGCGGTTTTTGGGCGGAATGCTTTGGCACGCCCAAGCTGCAAGTATCATACGGAACGTAACCCGGGCGTCAGTCAGAACAGATCCCAGGTCGCACACAAAACGTTTGCCAAGCTCAACTGCGGGTTTTGAGTGAGAGTAGTTTGAATTCGTGTGTTGCATCAATCAACACGGCGAGTATAAAGACAAACTTTGGAAAGAGAATATTATAACACACTTTTCTGCCCCCATGTTGACAAGAAGAGAAAACCAATCGATATAATTACTTGAGAAAGACGTAAAATCCCTTGATAAACTAGAAACCAGTAAGCTTCGGAAATATCGGGGCTCTTTCCTTAATTCGTCCATCTGTCTTTGAATAAATAACGACTAGCGATAATACCCTGAAACTTTCTCCTCCAAGTGACATAGTTTTTTTTGTTCAGATTGCCCTTGTAAAAGGCATGATTCAGAAGGTAGTTTACGGGCTCTTGGGGTCTTTGACTAGGATTGCCTCACCCAAAAGGTACCAAATTTTCTGCCCTGTCTGTTTACGTTTTTTTGATGGCTTTGTACTTCAACAAAAACATTTATTTAAATTTCAATTTTTTTTTCGTTTGGGTCCTCAAACCAACCACATTCCAAGGTATCGTTTACTTTTCCCTGGTCAATTAATCAATCAATACAATTCAAATTTTAACAATTTTTTTTAATCGTATGCTCTTTATAATCAACCAAAAATTTTGTATTATTGTCAATAGTTTTTTTGATTTATTGTAAGACTTTTTATAATGTACTAAAACACTTAAAATTGAACATTTTAAACTTTTGTTATTTTTAATTTTTACAGTTTTAATTGTGCTTAAAAAAGAACAAGACGTTCGAAGTATGTTATGTGTTTTTTTGAGCAAAGACGAAATTGTAATATATTTGACGTCAAAACTGCATAATATAGCGGATAGTATCAAAGATTACAAAGAAACAAAAAGAGAAAATATTGAATATTGTCATGATTCGTGAAAAAGAGGATAATTGCATGACAAGGTTACTTTCTAAAACGTGCGGGGTACATTATAATAGTTCCACACATCGAATGTTTTGACTGACAGTCGTCAACGTATTTCTTCCCACTGATGCTTGTGTTGTGTTTCCTCTGCTTGTTGTAGTATTTAATTTCTGTATGAGCGAAATGTTGACATCATTTTGTAAGCTTGGTTCATGACCTGCAACAAATCAACTCGCGTAAGCTGTATTCTTACTACAATTGAATTCAAGTAAGTGAAGTGGATCTACCGTAAAATTAAAACTGAACAAATTTACCAGTAAAATTAACTGTACATTAACAGTCGAGAAGGTGAATTTGGTTATTTGTATGAAGCTGTTTGTCGAAGGGTTATTCTTGGTTGTTGATTTCTTTATTTGGAGAATAAAGACTATGAAGAACTGTTTCCAGATGTGCAGAGCTGAGATCAAAGGCTAATCTAGCTACCAATGTTAAAATATGCTTCCCAGATCATTTTATTTAGGCTAACATTCAACTACCTTGTTGATGTGTACATTCCACCCAAAAAGTCATTACAATATAATTGTGGATGATTTACAAATCAAGCCCTTTACCACTATGTTTGGTTGTATTCAAAGGTAAATTTCTTATTGTTAATTGACCGCGAGAAGTTAACATAAAAACAAATCAAATTGATTTTGTTAGTCAATGTTAGGTCACAAGTTTGGTTTTGTGAGAAAAATGTGCCACTACACATCCATTACTGTGGTGTATGTAAGTAATTAACATGACACAATATAGTGGGATATAATTAGTTAATTATTGGTAGAAGACAGAATAACCAGTGCAGTGACCACTAGAGCTACATCATGCTATCAGAGAGTGGCATCCAGCATGGCGCCGATTACCCCCACCCTTCTCAGGTGTCACTGCCATCTCGATGTACCTTGTATTGGCACACCGCCAACATAACAGTACGGCGGGGAATATGAAAGTGCATATACCACAACCTTTCCCCTCAAAATTTTAAACATACATTGATAATAATAATAAACGCTAAATGTAAATTATGCTTAATTCACATGTAAATTATGTCTAACAAATGTACAATTTTTAAACATGCACAATGAAGCAATATCACCTAAGTGAACGGTAAGCAAAGAAACAATACATCAAAATAAGATAATCAAAAATAAAACAGGATGAAGCAGATTTAAGAAAACAATAGCCTAGTACATCAAAATAATATGAACACAAATGAAACAAGATTAAACACAGTTTAACAACAATGCAAAAGTTAACGAAGAACATAGTCCTTTAGATAAGATGGTTTGTTGCGGACCCGGGTAGAACTTCGTTGCGCACAACCTGCTTCCGAATCTTGGGACCCGCGGTGAGCAGAAGACTGCAGACCGCGAACTCTGCAACCAGTAGGACTAGGCAGATTTGGCAGCGTCTCTCCATCTGGCTTGGGTAGTGGCACCTTGCGAACAGTCAACCGCCTGGCTCTGGTGGTGGCACAGCAACTTCCTCTGCAAGGGCAGATGCCACGAAAGGATTCGCCTTCAGAAGGCGTACTCGTAGGCAAGACCTCGCCAGAATCGGTAAGACGTGTGACCACCTGGTCAATATGTCTATGCTCCACCTCGTAAATTCCTTGGACCTTCGATGGAAAGTACAACTCCAGGTAACCAGCGCTCTCCAGGTCTATACGACCTATCGTACACTCGCTGACCCACCGCAAATGAACGACCTTGCGGTGCTGGGATGCTCGGAGATCGAGGAGCTGAGGCCGGGTGAAGTTGATCAATTAACGAATGAATTCTGCGACTCATCAACATCTCACACGGAGCTCGAACTTTGGTTGTACTGGGAGTAGTGGGCAGCATGAGGAGAATACCAGCAAGTTCACGCTTCCAGCTGGAAGGCGAAGCTTCTTCAAGAGATTATTGACAGTCTGGACGGATATCTCTGCTTGGCCATTAGTTGCAGGCTTGTGCAGAACACTTAGCGTATGTCAATTGCCATTAGCCTGACAAAACTCTTCGAATTTACTGGACTGGAAGTCGGGTCCATTGTCCGTGACTAACTGGTCAGGGATTCCGTGCGTGGCAAACCAGGAGAGCAAGAAACCGATCGTTGTCACAGAGGACATTGACCCGGAGGTATCTCCTACCTCAATCCACTTTAACGTAGCATCCACACAAATGAGGAAAGTTCGACCATGAGTTGGACCAGCAAAATCTAAATGTAATCTAGACCAGACCTGTTCAGGGGCAGAACTTGATACAACGGGAGTCCGATGACGATCACGCTGTACTAGCGAACAGGCTTCACAAGATTTTACTAGCAACTCTATGTCTCCACTAATACCTGGCCACCAGACATAGCTGCGTGCTAGTGCCTTTGTACGGACGATCCCCTGGTGTACCTTATGGAGAAGTTTGAGTACTGGTTAACGAAGTGCTGGCGGAATTACCACACGATTCCCTCGTAGCCCCGCATTACCGACAAATGTCCATGGTTGCGCGACAGGTACTCCTCAACCTCTGCATCGCCTGAAAAGGTACGTCCATGTAAGACATGACCTAAAACTTGAGAAAGGATTGGGTCCTCGGTTGTAGCCTTTGCAATAGCTTGAGCCGTGAGCGGAGATAACGGCGGAGCTTCTTCGAACAGCAATACTTCCGCTGTCTCTGGGAATTCCTCAGCAACGACGTTGGATAGTGGCAACCTACTCAAGTAGTCGGCATTACAGTGCTGCTTTCCCGGTCGCTGCTGTAAGTGGTATTGATACTTACTCAGCATAAGATACCACCGCAGCATGCGCGGAGAAACGATATCCGGAATCGGATGTTCGGATCTGAAGATTCCACAGAGTGGCTTATTATCCGTGAGAATTGTGAAAGTCCGTCCATACAAATACACATGAAACTTTGAAACCCCAAACACTACCGCCAAATTCTCTAGATGTAACTGGGAATAATTTTATTCGCTGGTTTGGAGAGTTCGAGATTCATATGCAACAGGACGCTCTTCTCCATTTGCCAGGACATGAGACAAAACCGCTCCCTCGCCAAACAATGACGCATCTGTGGCTAGAACGATGGGCAAGTCTGGGGTGAAATGCATTAGCACCTCACCCAAAGTCATAACTTTATACGCATACTTTATGCAAGCATCTTCTGTCTCATCCCACTTCCAGGTTACGCTGCCGGTGGTATGCAGCAGCTAGTAAAGTGTATGAAAACGTGTTGCCTTATCCGGGAAGAACCGATCAAAATAGTTTACAAACTCCAGGAAGGCCTGAAGCTCTTCCCGGCAACTGCGCGCAGGTAAACTTAACAACTGATCAATCTTGCTGTCCACTGGCTTGATTCCGCTGTCTGAAATGTGATAGCCTACATATTCAAGAGCGGAAACTGCAAACGAACATTTGTCCAGGCGATCGCTTAAACTTACATTGCTGAGGCGGGACATCACCTTCTAGACACGTTGAGCTAGATCCTTTGCATTCCGACCCGTAACCAGAACATCATCAAGAAACACCAGAACACCTTCTTAGCCTGCTAGAAGCGACTCCGTCAGACGCTGGAAATACGCAGTCGCTGACGATAGACCGGGACTAAGTCGGGTCATGCGAAACAATCCGCGATGGGTGTTCAGTGTCAGAACTTGGGAAGTTTCTTCATCTACCAATACTTGCAAGAAAGCTTGTGAAAGATCCATCATAGTAAACAGCTTACCTCCTGACAGTTTACTGAACAGCTCGTCGGTAGTGGGGTTACAGTGGGGTGCGGATAGATTTCACGGTCACATAACGGGTTAACTGTTCCACAGAAATCTCCACAAATACAGATACTACCGTCTCGCTTTTCCACATTGACTGTTGGGGTTGCCCACTCGGAGTGAGTGACTGAAATAAGAACCCCTGCTTCCACCAATTGATCGATTTCTTGGCTCACTCTAGAATGGAGTCCAAACGGCACAGGCCTTGCCTTGCGAAAAACTGGAACTGCTCCCGACTTCAAGTAAATGTGAGCTGGAGGACCAGAAAACTTACCCAAACCAGGCTGAAACACATCATGAAATTCTTGGTAGTATGAAGGATTGGACGGCATAGACAACGTACCCGTGGATGGAACAGACAAGGAATCAACTTTTAGAACATACTGTACTCCGTCTACGATAATAACTAAATCGTCAAACGAGTGTCGACCCAATAATGCTGGACTAGGATGCGACATGACCATGACTTGTAGCTCCACGGAGTGACCCTTCAACTGGACTAAATACACGAAAGCTCCCTTAACCTGTAACTTTTCTTTAGACCAGGTCCTCAGATGGACACTGGGAGACGTAAGCGGAAGCGTGGAAAATATTGTTTTGTATCCTACCCCTGTAACTGTGTTTCCTACCCCTGTAACTTAGTATCCTACACCTGTAACTGTGTATCCTACACCTGTTAGCTGGTGTAGCCTAGACCGCCAGTTAAGCTGTGTATCCCTACCCCCCGTTAGCTGTGTAAATCCTACACCTTTAACTGTGTATCTCTACCCACGAAACTGGTATCCTACACCTGTAACTGTGTAACATAACCCATGTAACTGAATATCCTAAGGCCCCTGTAACTGTGTATCCTACCCCTATAGCTGTTTATCGCAATACCATAAACTGTGTATCCTACGCCCTGGTAAATGTTTATCCTCACCCCTTACTGTGAACACCTTTCCCATTGAACCTGTGAATCCCTACACCTGAGACGGTGTAATCCTAAAGCCCCTGTAGACCGTTGTATTCCTACCCTGTACCTGAGTTTCCCACCTGTTAATGTGTATCCTACACCTGTAACTTGTGTATCCTATACCCCTGGGCAACTGTGTATCCTACACCTGTAACTGTGTATCCTATAGGGAACCCCTGTTACTGTGTATCCTGCACCTGTAAACTGTGTATCCTAACCCCTGTTACTTGTGTATCCCTACCACCTGCACCGTGTATCCTACCGCCTGTGTAATTTGTGTATCCTAGCCAGTTACTGGGTAAATCCTAGACCCCTTTATTTGATGTTAATCCTACACCTGTAACTGTGTATCCTAAAAAAAAACACCTTGTAACTGTGTACCCTACCCCTGTAACTGTGGATCCTACCCCTGTAATTGGTATCCTAGCCACCCGTTACTGGTGTATCCTAACACCTGTTACCTGTGTATCCTACCCCTTTATTGTGTATCCTACCACCCCCATTTACTGTGATAACCCTAGCCCTGTACTGTGTATCCTACCGCCTGTAACTGTGTATCACTAGACGCCCCTGTAAACTGTGTACCTACCCCTGTAACTGAGTATCCTAAGCCCCTGTAACTGTGTATGCCTAGCCCTGTAATTGTGTTATCCTACCCCTGTAACATTGTATCCTACCCCCTTTACACTGTGTATCCTATCTCTATGCCCCTGTAACTGTGTATCCCACCTCCGCAACTGTGTATCCTACCCCTGTAACTGTGTATCCTAACCCCTGAAACGTGGTGTATCCTAAAACCGCCTTGCAACTGTGTATCTAGAAGGACCCCTGTAACGTGTGTTCCTACCCTGGTAACTGAGTATCTCTAATCCCTGTAACAGTGTCATCCCAGCCTCCGCACTGTGTAATCCTACCCCTGCAACTTGTATCCTAGCCCCTGTAACTGTGTATCCTCCCCTGAGGCTGTGTATGCCCACCTCGCGCAACTGTGTATCCTAGCACCTAGTAACTGGTGTATCCTATTAAGCCCCTTTAAACGTGTATTCCTTAAGGGGACACCTGTAACTGTGTATACTACCCTAAGGTAGATGTTATGTTGTAACTGTGTTCCCACCCCCGCAAACTGTGAAGTCCTACCCCCTGTAACTGTGTATCCTATACTCCCATGTGACTGTGTCTCCTCTAACCCCTGTTACCTGTGTTCTACCCCTGCAACATGTGTATCCTACCCTGTAACTGTGTAACCTGAGCCCATCTAGACTGAGGGGGGTATCGCCTAACCCCTGTACTGTGTATCCTACCCCTGTTAACTGTGGTATCCTACCAATTAAACTGTGTATCCTAAGCCCCTGTACCTGTGTATCCTACCACTGTACCTGTGTATCCGCCCATGTTACTGTGAATCCTACACGCTGGGATAACTGTTATCCTACCCCTGTAAAGACCGTGTCTCCTACCTCCTAGTAAACTGAGGTTTCCTACACCTGTTACTGTGTAACCTACACCTGTAACTGTGTATCCTAGCCCCTGTTACTGTGTAATCCTAACACCTTTAACTGTGTATCCCTAAACCCCTGTTAACTGTGTATCCTACACTCTTTTAACTTGTTATGCCTAACACCTGTACTGTGTATCCTTACACCTGTAACAGTGTATCCTACCCCTGTAAATTGTGTATCCTCCCCAGTTACCTGTGTGTATACTACCCCTTGGGGGGGGGGTTTTTACTGTGTATCCTAACCCCGTAACTGAGTATCCTACACCTCTAACTGTGTATCCTATCCTCCTGTAACTGTGTATCCCACCCTGTAACTGTGGTACCCTAACCCCTGTAGACTGTGTCTCCTACCCCTGTAACTGTGTAATCCTACCCCCTTGTTACTGTGTATCCTACACGATGCTGGCAAACTGTTAACTGGTATCACAACCCCATTTACTGGTATCCACCCCTGTTTCTGGTATCCTAATCCTACCACCTGTAAACTGTGTATCCTACCCCTGTACTGTGTATCCTATTCCCTGTAACGTGTATCCCAACCTCCGCACTGTGTATCGCCTACCCCTGCAACTGTGTATCCTAACCCTGTAAGGACTGGGTCCTACCCCTGTAAACTGTGTATCCTAGATATCCCCTGGTAACTGTGTATCCTACCGACCAACTGTAACTGTGTATCCTAGACCCCCTGTAACTGTGTATCCCACCCCCGCAACTGTGTATCCCACCCCTGTAACTGTGTATCCTAATCCCTGGTACTGTGTATCCTAGGGGCCCCTGCCAACTGTGTATCCTAGCAGTCTGTAACAGTGTATCTCCTCTGTAAACTGTGGTATCCCACCCCTGTAACTTTGTAGTCCTACCCTGTAACTGTGTATCCCACCCCTGTACCTGTGGCCTAAACCCCTGTAAGAAACTGTGTATCCTATGGATAACCCGCTGTAACTGTGTCCTACCCCTGTAACTGTAACTGTGTATCCTACCCCGTAACTGAGTAGCCTATCCCTGTAATGTAATCCACCCCCTTTAAACTGTTATCCTAATCCTCCCCCTGTAACTGTGTATCCTAGCCCCGGTAACTGTGTATCCTACCCCTTTAACTGTGTATCCCTACCCCTTTAACTTTGTAATCCCACCTCCGCACTGTTATCCTAACCCCCCTGCACCTGTGTATCTACCCCTGTAACTGTGGTCCTAAAAACCCCTGTACCTGTGGTATCCTACCCCTGTAACTGTGTATCCTACACCTGTTACTGTTGTATCCTAGTACCCTGTTACTGTGTGCTCCTACACCCGCAACTGTGTATCCTACCCCTTTACTGTGTATCCTACCCCCTGTTTTTTTTTTTTTAACTGTGTATCCTACCCCTGTACTGTGTAATCCCACCCCTGTTTATTGTGTATCCTACCCCTGTACTTGGTATCCTACTCCGCAACTGTGTATCTACACCTGTAAACTGTGTAATCCTACCCCAGTTACTGTGTATCCTAACCCCTGTACTGTTAAGCCTACCCCAGTTACTGTGTATCCTCCCCCTGTTACTTGTGTATCCTACACCTGTACTGGTGTATCCTACCCTGTAATGTGTGTATCCCACCTCCGCAACTGTGTATGCCAACCCCTGTAACTGTGCATCCTACACCTGTAACTGTGTATCTTAAAACCCCTGTTAACTGTGTTATCCTTACCCCTGTCACTGTGTATCCCTCCCCTCTAACTGTGTATCTACCCCTGGCAACTGTGTATTTTTACCCCTTGTATCTGTGTATCCTACCCTGTACCTGAAGTATCCTATCCCTTTAACCGTGTATCCCACCCCTGTAACTGTGTATCCTACCCCTGTAACTGTGTATCCTACCCCTGTAACTGTGTATCCTACCCCTGTAACTGATGTATCCTACCCTGAACTGTGTATCCTACCCTGTAAGTGATCTACCCTTTTTTCGTAACTGTGATCTACCTACCCCTAATGTAACTGTAGATACCTACCCTACACTCCTGTAAAACAATGTGTATCCTACCCCTGTACGTGATCCACCCGAATGTAACTGTGTATACCATTTCACTGTACTTGTACAACTGTGATCCACCCTGTAATTCCCTTTTACCCAACT